>ML787273.1:461537-487770 GCA_009831015.1 Picea engelmannii
ACGTATATCAAATATTTATTTGATTGAAACTTTCATAAAGATTAATGTAAATTTATTTTAATTTAATAATTGTAAATTATAGAGTTAAATATTTATGAAAAAAAAATATAATAAATGTTTATTTTATTTGATTGAAATTTTCATAAAAATTAATATAGATTTATTTTAATTTAATAATTGTAAATTATAAAGTTAAATATTTATGAGAAAAAAATATAATAAATATTTATTTTATAAAAATTAATGTAGATTTATTTTAATTTAATATTTATAAATTATAGAGTTAAATATTTATGAGAAAAAAATATAAGAAATGTTTATTTAATTGAAAGTTTGATAAAATAGTTGTATTTATATAAAAAAATAGGGTTTGGAATATTTATTATTATTATTTTAGATAGATCAAAGTTAATTATAGTTTTGTTCAATTTAATATAATTAAAAAATCATAATTTATATAATTATTTTTAAGATATTTATATTTGTATTATGATAATATTTTTCTTTAAATTTCATATTTAAAGTATTTTTATTTATGTATAAATGTAGTATTTTTTTTTTTAATATTTCTATTTAATACTTTTTATATTAGATGCCTATATTAAATCTATATTTTTAAGCTTATAACGTAAATATTCATAACTTGACAACATTTCTATCATATTAGTTATAAATACACCTTGCTATTAGTCCCTGCCGTAGGCATAGAGGGACTATAGCGATCGATAATTCGGTGACTTCATATTAGTTTGTTCTTTGACCACAAATATTTGCATAATATCTATTATTGGAGCTAGGGAACTCAAAACATTGATATTTATATAATAAAAAGTACCATATATGTAATGATCTGATTGGATAACTGATTGGAGGTCTTATTGTCAACTTCGATATTCCCAATGTTTTATATGGTAACATATCCAAACTTTTTTATCGTAATCAATCTTTTTGAATCATATATTTTTCCTATGTATTTCTCGAAGGTGGATTAATGCTAACATTAGTTTGAATGTTTGTATTAGCATTTTTTGCTAGCTAAATATATCCCAATGTTTGATATGCTACCATGTCCAAACTTTGTCCTTCGAATACATTCTCTAGCATATTACTATGTGTGATTTTTTCTTTATTCTTGTGTTCTTCGAGAGTCTTTGTCAATGTCAGGCTTGCCACGCTGCAGGATTTCTTAAATGTTTGCACAGGACGACACTCTTTGACGGTTCTGACAGTCTTAGGTGTTTACCTAACAGGTCTAGCATTCTTAAATGTTTATTGTACAATTTCGTTCCATATTTTTTGATGGTGTTGTTTACAGTGAAATTGTGCAAAATTGTTCCCCACCGACATCACTAGTTCAATGGTTGATGCTTGTTCGTTGGTTCGTTCCCTGCTTCTTGTTCTTGTTTGATTCAACTTTTCAAAGTTGAGGTCCTGTAGTTGCGGTTTCTTGTTCACTGGTTTGTGTTTCTTTAACTTTGCAAGTTGTTGGGCCTGTTGTTGCGGTTTACAAGTTTTGTGGCTGAGCTCTTGTCATTCCTCGTTGATGGGTAAGTTTTTGTGCCATCATTTCGTTGGTGTTCCTTTTTTTCTAATTGGTGTTTTGTACCTTCCAGAAAAGCCTTTTCGATAGCAGGAGTCCCTGCCTCAAAGTTCTGTTGCAGAAAATCTTTTTGTGTGCTCTTATTTTTTGTTCCTGGAAATCATGCGTCTTCATATGCCGGCTACCACGTCCTACATATTGTGCCATAGCTATTTTGAAATATGCAATGCAAAGGGGTTTAGAAAACGTATCCGGAGCTGTCACAAGGGGGAACCATCCACCGGGGTGTAGAGGCAGGAAATGCTTTTGTTCTCTGAATCAAAAAACTGTGTCCACCTGTTGCCTTTGTCCTGTCTTTTCTATTTTGCGGAAATTTTTCTGCTTATGAGAAGCTTGTAGGATGCACACCATGAATAGGTTCAAATCGGTCTTTGTGCTCAACAAATTTATAGTCTTATTTATTTGCGTTGTTTCTTATGTTTGGTTCACTTTTCAGTGTAGGTTTGTTTTCTTGTCATCTGCTATGGCGACTAGGGGGGAATTGAATTTGATAAGAAGAAGGTTGAAGGATACATACCGGGATTAGTACGCAGTTCCACGCTTGTAGTTTTCTATTTTTACTTTATTATTATTTTTTTTAGTTTTCGTTTTATTCTTTTTTTCCCCTTCTCTCTGCTTTCATACAAATTGAAAGTATCTAAGAAACAACTTCAAAATAATAGTTCGAAAGATGAAACAAATAATAGATGTTGACTCATATGAAATAGATACACACTCCATTATACACGACGACATTGACGAGGTGTTGCATAGTAATGGGATTTTTAGATTGGATGCATTCTCATATACTGTAGCGAATTTCCTTTTCGATGCATTTCAGGTTCTACTACATTTCCTTTATTCCTCAACCGACCTGCGCAATGGATTGATAGATTATTTATTGGGTTGTTTAAAAAATGGCGACGCTGAGGCATTGGAGTCGTATGAATACGAACTAGAATCTGATTTTCTTTGGCAATTGCATGGAATACATGATGTCGCTACATATTTTTCAAAGACGCAGTTGTCTGCATCTCCAATTCTGCCTGCACATGAGAGGGGGATTTGGGGAGATACATTTTGTATACAGTGGCTGTCTAATTGGCTCAATATATCAATTGTAATATGGTCATTTACAAGAAAGACAAGATATCTACTATTCAACAAAACTGCATCTAACAATCCATATTGCATCTTGTTCCATGATGCCAATGTTGTCAGTGGTCATTATGAACCACTGTTGTATAGAAAAATGTCCATATGCAATCTTGGAGGACCTCATATTTACTTGTCCCTCGTTTCCAAAGACCTTGAATCATAGTGGAAACAAATTATGCATCACATAGACTGCCATCGTTTGCAACTAGCGATAATTGTTGTATCTAGCTGTGGAGATAGTCTATTCAATGCAATTTGTTGTTTGGTAGCAACATAGTTCGATGTGCAGTCGTTGTGGCTTTACACTGTACAATCCTTTTGCAATGAAATTATAGGCGGCAACCAATAGGCTTTTAGCTGCTTACATCAACACCTTTCGCCATATCTCCTAGAAAATGTGTTGGCAATTGCAAGTTGGTAGGAATACCTTGTAAACATGGTGTTGCCATATGAAAAAGGAAATGTGGAGGGTTTCAGATTCTGTTTGTAATGGCTATCTATCATATTAAGAGTAAATATCCAGGTCTGGGTGGCCCTGTCAGATGGCACTGTCCATTCCTGGTCTATTGATTCAAATTACGATCGAACGATTGACATCCTCTCGTTGAAAACAGATATGACACATATCCATTATCAAACTTTGCTTGGACATATCATTGGCTCAGGGTTCAATGTCCATGCCACCCTAACTGCATCGAATTTGCATATGCGCTGCATGCTATTTAATGATAATGAAACTCTTCCCAGTTGTGATAAGGCCATACAAGGCTTAAACAAAAAATGTAGACTAAGTTATCACAAGTTGGAAAAAATCATGCGTGAAATTCGTCCCAGTTGTGATGAGGCCATACAGGGCTTAAACAAAAAACGTAAACTAAGTTATCACATCTTGAAAAAAATCATGCGTGAAATTCTTCCCAGTTGTGATGAGGCCATACAGGTCTTAAACAAAAAACATAGACTAAGTTACCAAAACCTGAAAAACTTCATACGCAAGAGAGAAAAAAACATTGGTGGTATAGGAACTACTGGTGTTCCAGTGTCCAGTGTCAATGCTAGCCAAACCACATTGAATGTGCATAAGCGTCACATGCTATTTAATCACAATGAAATTAATCCCAGTTGCCATCAGGTCATCATCAGGTCATCCTGGATTTGCACAAATCAGGCCCTAGGGCTATAAACGACCCCAAATGGGCTTAACAGGATCAATTATTAATGTGCATGTTCAGCTAGATGTTGTGAAAAAATCCTTTCCACAATTCATTAGCGATACACTGACAATTGTTGTGGCTTTCAAAAGACGCTTGCAATACAAAAATGCATATCAGACAGGCAAAATGCCTGTGCATGCTGTTATGAAAGAATTAAAGGAATTATGTTCCAGGTCCCTGTACAAATAACATAACATTTGTATAAATGAGAACCAGAACAATATTCTTGGAGAAGAGGATGGCATCTCTGCAGAGACTCTCGAAAATGCTACTGAATTTGATACAAGTGATGAATTAGAGAATGAAACACCTTGTGAGACATTGGTGCATGGATTCACTAATTCACAGTGCATTTGTGACTTGTAAGACAAGATTGTCGAAATTGCACCTGCTGAGGGGAAACGTCCACTTGGAATATTCAAGGACAGATTTGCTGAGGAAATGAACTTCCCAACACTCTTATATGGAGATCCACATGCCGTTGACATTACAGAATGATTCAGTTATCATACAATAGTTCGATGGGAGCTTCTACATTCAAGCGGTGACTTCTCCTGTCACATAACAATTTTTTTTTTCAAAACAATGCGCATAATAATAGAGCAAGTTCTTTCTTGCATGTGGGTCCGAATAAGAAAAAGATAGTTACAAGGAAGAAAGTTGTTGGCCAAGGATGTCAAGTACAAAGTAAACCTAGAAAAAATTATGAAATCTGATATTGGATACATAGATTTAAAAAACATTCGCATCTCTCCTGATTATTTGCAACAAAACAAGAAAACTATTTTTTCAATGATCTGGCAATTGGGCCTGCCAACATTTTTCATCACATTTACAAGTGCAGAGCATTGCTGGGATCCATTGGTGGCTAGCATATCTGAATTTCATAGGAACAGGAAATGTAAAAAAGAAACTGATACACTGGAAAATAATGACATTGACTACCTCATAAGAAAAGACCCAGTGACATGTACTCGCTACTATAGACATAGAATAAATGCTTTGAGATAATTGATATGCCATGATGAAACATTTTTCGAAAAAATATCGGACTACTTTTTTGTGACTATATTCCAGAACAGGGGGAATGAACATGATCACGCACTGTTGTGGATAGAGGGTGCACCAGTCTATGGAGCTGACAACAATTCACAGATCGAGCAATTTGTGGACAAATACATAACATGAAACACAGATCATTTGGATCCAAAACTTGCCAAAGTTCATAGACATTATCATACAAGAAGTTTTAGAAAACAAAAAAACTCACATTGCAGATACAAATTTCCCGCACCACCAATGAGAGCAACACGAATCATAGAGCCACTTAGTTTAGAGGACAATGTTGTTGCTGAGAAATCTAAATCCTTGTTCACATTTATAGAACAAGGAGAGTTTGATGAGTTGATGAGCTTTGATGACTTCTTGACAGAGCTAAATCTAACAGAAGATGAGTACATCCAATCCATACAATGTACACTTAAACAACCAACAATTTTCCTTAAACGAAAACTTTCCCATATTTGGAACAACAGTTTCTCCAAGGACATGGCAGTTATATGGAATACAAATACAGATGCGCAGTACGTCCTAAATGCATATGCTACAACATCGTACTACACCTCATATATGACAAAGGTTGACAAATCTATGACAAGTGCATTCAGAAGAATACGCAAAGAACATGAAAGAAGTCATGTTGATGCCATACAAATGATACATACGCTTGGCAATACATTGCTTAATATTCAACAAATGTTTGCTCAACAAGTAGTCCACATTGCACTTTCCCTGCCGCTCAATTGTAGTTCAAGAAAATGTGTCTTCATAAACACATCTCCACTTGAGAAACACACATTTGTGCTTAAACCACCAGTTTTGCTAGAACAAGAGCCTGACAATTTAGAATACGTGCTATGTCGCTCTATTATTGATTATTACCTCCAGCATCCATCTCTTATTAGACATATCTGCTTAGCAGAATTCGTATCGCATTACAAAAAAAATGGTGCGCCCATATCAAAAAGAAAAAAACCCTCTGTGATACGGTTTGTCAAATACAATAAACATTCTGACTATGAAAACTATGAAAACTATTGTAGAGAAAAAATGTTGCTATACGTTTCGTTCGATGAAAACGAAGAGACATTAAAACACAACGTCTCTACATGGGAAGCTTCATATGTTGCCTCTGAGACTATAGTGCAAATCAATGAAGCTAGATTTACTTACAATGTTAATCCAACATGGGGTGATCTAGAAATTGCAGCTAATGAGATAGAAAACCCTGACAATCTTGGTGAGACATTCACAAACCGAAAAACAACCAGAAGTCCCTGTGAGTCCTATGAATTGCAAGCGGATTTGCCTCGTCCTCATGCAAGTTGCAGTGAAAAACGTATCAATATTGGTTTCCAAGTCACAAAACATCCTTTCCTTATTGAAAATAATGAATACCAGAGAATAAGACGTCTGTTGAATCGAGAAGAACAAACAATTCTAAAGGACATTGCACTTAAAAAACACTTGAACATGGACACTTCTGTGCACTTGTTCCTTACAGGTGGAGCAGGAACATGCAAGACATTCACAACGAAAGCACCGTTCCAAATGCTTATACGAATCTATGATTCAAACAATTCCTCTAATCCTATGAACCAAAGGGCCTAATAGTTGCATACACAGGAAAGCTGCATATAATGCAGGTGGGACAACAATCCACTCTACATTTTTAATGCCTTTTAACAAGGCACAGTTTCTTCCACTTAGCAAGGAAATGTTAGGTACGTTGTCTAAGATTTATGATGAACTCCAACTTGTCTTTATAGATGAAGCATATTTGATTGGGAGTCGCTTCTTGTATTCTATTGACAACTGACTAAGAAGCATAAAACATGTGCACACGAAATACTTTCGAAACATTGACATGATATTCTGTGGGGATCTTTACCAGGCACAGTCGATCCAAGATGATTTGATATTTGGAAAACCTACGGTTAACATGCAAACAGTAACGCATGAATTCTGGAGAGACAATATTAAATGCTTTGAATTGCATACTACAATGCGCCAGACAGATGAAGCATTTATTTCAATTCTGAATAGAATGCGAACGAACAACCAAACATATGATGACTTAACATATATCAATTCGAGGTGCTTACGACCTGCACCAACAAACCCAACGTTCCCTTACCTGTTCTACACAAATAAGGATGTTGCAATGCATAATAGGAACATGCTATCGCTCATGCCTAGCGATGATGTCATCATCATTTCAATTGACCTGGAAGAAGACAACCATGGAAATGTGCCACGTCATGAACATACCGCCACTTTACCTTTGCAGCTTGTTCTGAAATTAGAAATGTTGGTTGAAATATATGTCTACAACTATGATTCACATGATGGCTTGGTCAATGGTGCAGATGGAATACTCAAAGGCTATACGAAAACAAAAAAAAATGATGTCCTTTGGATTAAGTTCCATGAACCGCATATAGGAAAGCGACAAGCAAGCAAGTTGGCTTATCTATATAATTCAAACAATGCAAGCAACTGGACACCTATTTTGCAAATATCAAAGCCAGTATCGACATCAGCAAAGATAAGTCAACTGAAGATTCGAAAACAGTTTCCAATTAAACTTTCATGTGCACATACAATCCATAGATCGCAAGGAATAACACTTGATAATGTTGCATTTCAGCCTGCTGGTATTCAAATACATGGACTTGTATACACAAAATTGTCCCGTGTTAGAAGCATGGACTCCTTGTATTTACTAAGTCCTCTTATAAAAGATAACTTCAAAGTCAAACAAAAAGTTGATATCGAAATGGTTCGCCTCAGGACTACCGCAAAATGGTAACTGCAGCATGATTACCAATCCATACAAACAAAGTCATCTGTATCAATTCTCTCGTTGAACACATGCAATTTACATGCACACCTAGATGATATACTCAATGGCTATGATACAATGCAATCCGATATTCTGTGCTTGCAGGAAACATACATGGAATTATGCATGCAAAACAAACAATTTACAAATCACAATTTCATATCAAGTTACATTACACATGGAGTGATGATATTGGTGAAAAAACATGTACCAATTTTGCACTATGTACATTTCGAAGAAAAGAATGTTGAGATGGTGCTTGCAAAAATATTTTACCATGGAACAGAAATTGCAATACTAAATATGTATGATGCTCCCCATGCAACATTCTCCAACATACTAAATGTTATTTCCAATGCATTAGGTCATTTCCATATGAACGGACCCATTGTGCTTGTAGGAGACTTCAATATTGACATGCTTCAAAATAATGCCAAAACAAAAGAATTGGAAAACTACATGTGCAAATACAGCCTCCACTTTCTTTTGAACAACACAAACCATGTGCAAAACGCACTTATTGACCATGTGTGGTCAAATGTGCCCATTCCTCAATACAACATCTTTATCTTAGACACATATTGGTCTGATCACGATACAATTGGTATTGCACTTGAATTATGAAATATGCACCAAACATATTGCAAAGTCATATTTCTATGTTTCAAAGCATATATGTATAACTTGTTGCCAAAAAAAAAAAAAAAATTATCCATCTTCTTAGTTTTCCCTGGTTTGTACACATACTCGTCTGGTCACCACACAACTGGTGTTGCAATTGACTATTGAATTATAAATTAGGCATATTGCAGAATCATATTTGTATGCTTCAAGCCATATCTGTCTATCTTGTTGCTGAAAATCGAGATATCCAACTTCTTATTTTCCCCTGGTTTGTAATTGCTTTTGTTCACAATTTTTTTTTTCATATATATATATATATATANGAACTAAAAAGAAAAGGGGTACATTCTTCTAACACTATCTGTTACTCTATTCCTCTTATTCTATTTTATTTAGTCTATGTACATAGTGCTTGCTTTTTTCTTTGCATGTCAACTTATGTTCATGTCCGTTTTGTTTTGTGCTTATGTTCATAGAAACAAACAAGAAAACTAGACACCGCAAAGAACTCCTAACCAGGAATGTAGAAGAATCCATGCAAAGGCACGTTTTTTCTACCCGTGTTTCATAACCAATGGTTTTTCGTTTACTCTGTCTGTATTTGTTGAACTGGTTTGCATCTCTATTTTTTTTTTTTCCCTCCTTGGACACTCCATATCTTCCTGTACATTGACTTTTCTTCTTGTCAATTATATTTTCTGTGCTGCTATCTTGAAATAAATAAAATTGTACTCCGTCTTTTCTTTTCATGTGTTGCTATGTAACAGTTTTCTTTCATGTCGGTTCTTACCTCCCTTCATTTTCCCTATTCTATACTTAGTCGTTCTCGCCTTTTTTTCTTCTCCTCTATTATCCATTTCTGATTCTATACTTATTCCCATGTATATGATCGCGGGTTCCCAGGATGACGGAGTGGCAGATTTCATGTCCATCTATATCTCTACATCAGGAATCCGACCGACGGTCGTTCGTTTTCATAGTTCACGAATTTTATGGCCGCTGGTTCCTGCGTAGGTGCCATCGAACTCTCATGCCTCGTGTGTGTGGTATACATCTTGTGCCCGAAAATTTGGTGATCTACAATTCAACCTAGAATCGAAGCCTGCAAATCATTTTTCCCAACATCTGTTGATATTTCAAAGTATCTGTTGATATTTTTCCCAATTTGTCTCAACAGTTAGCCAATTTTATGGCTGCGGGTTCCTCCCCAATGCATTATTGAACTCCCATTCCCATTACAATTCGACCCCGGGCTCCTCGAACTCCCAAGCCTCGCTCTTTATCGAACAAAAAACTTGTATATCCATCTATATCTTGACATCACGAGTCCAACCAAGCGCTTACGTTTCCGTAGCCAATTTCATGGCCGCGGATTCTTGGCTATGCGTTATCGCACTCTCATTCCCCGTGTTGCGAGTATACATCTTCCATCCAAAACTTGGGTGATCCATGTCTATGCTCGTGGGTTCCTAGACGATGGAGTGGCAGATTTCATGTCCATCTATATCTCTACATCACGAGTCTGACCGACCGTCGCTCATTTTCATATTTCACGAATTTTATGGCCGCGGGTTCCTGTGTGGGCACCATCCAACTCTCATGCCTTGTGTGCACGATATACATCTTGCGCTCGAAACTTCAGTGATCTACAATTCTATCTGGGCTTGAAGCTTGCGACTCATTTTTCCCAACATTTGTTGATATTTCAAAGCATCTGTTGATATATTTCCATGTTCGTCTCAACAATTAGCCAATTTTATAGAGCATGTACGGATCCCTCATTCCATACTTTGCCACTTTTTGGATCGTGGGTTCTCGGGCTAGCGGGCTCAAAATTAGGCCTCTATTGTTACGTGTCCTACAAATAACACCAAAGAGTTCCACGATATACAAATTGACAGACAGACTTGCGGGCTGGCTGGCTCAACATTGCACTTCTATTGTTTCGTGTCCTCCAAACAACACTCGGAGTTCTGTGATATAAAAATTGACAAACGGACTCCAGGGTTGTTGGGCTCAAGATTGGGATTGTATATCCATCTATATCTTGACATCACGAGTCCGCCCGAGCACTTTCATTTCCTTAGCCAATTTTATGGCTGCGGGTTCCCGGGTACGCATTATCGAACTCTCATTCCCCGTGTTCTGAGTATACATCTTCCATCTGAAACTTGGGTAATCTAGAATTCCATCACAGACTCCCAGGTAAAAAAAGTACCAAAGCATATTTAATTCTCGTCCATGCCCGCCACGTTCGCCCCTTCCCAATAGACATTATTCATGATTTTACTGGTGACAGTTCACATATGTTTGAAAATATTGGCATTAATAAGCAGAAAGCTCGAGGTAATCTCCCATTAAAATGAATTTATGGAAAAATATTATGGAATCTGATTAGTTCTTTCTGTCAATCTCAAATTCACAAAAAAATGATGGTTGTTTTGGTTTTTTTAAGACGTCATCGTAGCAATAATTCGATATTGTGTTGGCCCACTGTCATCTACAAAGGTGTTCACATGATGTCGCTCTTTAATATTGTCCACATAATTTTAGAACCTTACAGGTTGCATATCTGAGGCTCTGCTTGCATATGCAAATGTTTCTCCACCATTTCAATTTGAACATAGTTTGCATTTGGGCCACAGAGAACAACAATAAAATAAAAGAATATGGAATTTGTTTAAGTAAATATAAACAAATTATCTTCTGACTTGAACCTGCTTTTGTCAAAATCCAGGTATATTACATAGCTGTCAATGTTTTCCCACTTTTCAATAGTTTCTCGATTTCTATGCCATCTTCGCATGCTTTCCAATGCAAATTGATGATGCTTTTATTAGCTTTGAAAAGATTGGCATTAAAAGGAGAAAAGGTTGAGGGCATCTGCCATTAAAACACATTGAACCAAGATTTACCAGAGATTGTATTATAATGTTGCAATGTCCATTCTAAATACAATAAGGAGCAAAGGAAGGTTTTCATCACCTTATGGTTGCAACTTGACACTGTGTCTATGGAGATACCCTGAATATTTTTGGGCACGGGGTTCAATGTTTTTTTTTTTTTTTTTTTTAACTATAAGGACTTGGTTGCGTGCTGCGACGATAACTATATTCCGAACTAGTGGATTGTCCAGATAGGCGACCATTTCCAAATCTCCCTATGGCCTAATGTATTTCAAAAGATGTTAACACTTCCTGACCCAACGCCTACTTTCAAGCCAAGAATTGCAAGCAATTCTTAAAGAAACATGGAAATGAACTAGACCTCTTGCCGAAGTTATTACAAGACCCAACGCCCACTCCCCAGGACATGGCCATATTACAGGTCAGTGCATGTAAGAACCTTTTTCGACAGATTGCATTCCTTTTCACGAGGACAACGAGACAAGCAAGTGAAACTAGCATCTCTCAGATGCTTCTGTATATTTTATATTTTACGGTCAAGAAAGAAACCATCTTCCATTGCCCTAAGCTGATTTCCATTCAAAACTCTTCCCATTTATTGCAATACAGGAGGAAGAAGAAATTCTTTATGCCACCTTATTTAATTTGCGTCGTGTCGAATTGCTATCCATTTCCTGGGCTATCTATGTGTAGGAAGCTGGATTCTGAATTTGACCCATTAACATTCTCGCGCCATAAATTATGAAGACACGACACTTGCCAGCTATTTTATAAGGTCTTCAATTATTTTGTTTCATTTTTTATAGCGTTGATATTTGGAAGGTATTTCTCCCGGTTCTCTGGCCAACCGACAATTTTCCTGGATAAGAGGGACACAATAGAAGAAATGGAGAACTATAATGTTATAAGGATTTTTGGGTCTAAACAAAATCCTTGCTTCCTTCCATGTCACATATCTACTACAATGTTTTTTTCTGCAATAACAGGGGAGTACATCTACTGGTTGTTTTTTTTTCTTGCAAAAAGGAAAGGACAATTCATGTTTATGCCTTAGAAAGTCCGGGATTTCATGGTCAGGAACCACTTCAATAGTTCTTTCACTTACACTATCCTAAATGGAATCTGAACCAATACCAATGATTCACACAAGCAGAACCAAAAAGACCCAGGTGAAAAAAGTGACCAATCCCCGATCGCCACAGCCAAGACCACAACATCTTGTGGTAGTACTCCAATGACTTACCCAAGTAACAAAGTCACACATAGTTCTTCAGGCGGAGGAGGAGATAAGAACCCTGCCTCTGGGAAAATTGAAAGTTTTCACAAGCCTCCCGCGGGAAAAATGGAAAACAATAGTCCAAGAACAGGAGGGACCAAGGAGAGAAATTGATATCTATGATCTCTGCCTTGAAGATATGGAACTAGAAATTGACATTGAAAAATTGTTCCCTGAGGACGATCACTTCAATACCACTGCTTCTCACAATCTTGGGATGGACATACTTGACATAGATACTTTGGACGAAGAAGAGTCTTTTTTATTTTAGAGCGATGTTTTTGACAGGGAATCAAAAAAATTGATTATTGAAAACAAAGATGTAAAGAATAAGAAAGGCACATCTTGTTTAGAGTTCAACCTATGCAACATGTGCCCTTCCTAGATATCCAAGATGCACTGAGCAATTGGAAATGTTGTAGACAACTCTATTAGTGGCCTTGAAATGGAGAACCTCATGTTAAAGATGTGAATCAAAGAATTGGAGGCAACTCTAATGCCTCTTCCATTGTTTTCTACTCCTTCGACAATGGTCGGGTCCACCACACTTGCATCAAAGTAAAAAGCATCAGTAAGCCTTCTCACATCGACCCGAGACTATGTGGAAAAAGATATAAACAAAAGAATGGAATTAATAACAGAAGCTTGGGAGATGTCAAAGAATATGGTCTCTTTTGGAACAAGAGCACATGCTTTTCATGAGTATTTGCAAGAAGATCTCAAGAACGAGCAAGGTTTTTATCTTGATGCAGTTTTACCATTTTGTTTTGAAGTTATTGGTATGATGGAATCCAGAAGAAGACAAGAGGATCTCCCTTCCCTGGATCGAATAGACCAGCTAAACACATGCTGGAAAGAAAAAGTAAAGAACCTGATTGGTATTGTTCAAGAATGTAGCCAGACCATATCTAAAAGAGACAAACTATTCAAGAAGCTAACTGAGATAGATCTAGCTGGTAGGACCAATGAAGTCCAAGACCTAAAATTGATATTAAACTCGTTTTTTTTAACTAAACAAGCATTTGTTGATCAAGTTCATATCTATAAAAGACAGTCATTTGAAAATTTCTATGGCATTCTTGAATATGGTGAAAATGACGTGAAAACTTGGCTAGTCGGTTATGAAATTAGAAACAAAAATATTCAAGAAGCATTGCACAACTTGACTATTGATCTAAGGGACTTGGAAAGTGAACTCTTCAATATAAAATTCTGGCACGAAATGAACGTGGCGCCCATGAGGAGCTACATCGAAGGATGGCTGAAAAAAGCTGTCGACCAGATTACCAATGAAGGTCAAAGCCGAGGAAATCCATAAAAGGACATCAGTGAAAAAATGACAAGACATGGCACACCATCATAGTAAGTTGATACTGATTACATTTTTATATCTTCATCCACTTATTCTAACAAAGCTTTAATCCATTTCTGACAATTTTCCCTTTCTTCTTGCCAGGTTTTATTGTTTTCCATCGTTGAATTTCTTCTTTTTGCAAACATCATTCTTGTACATCTTTTCTTCGTAGTCAGTGGCAGTCACAATCAGAGTCATTATGGAAAACACATTTTTATTTCATAGAATATGTATTGAACTATAGTTTTTTTTGCAAATTCGAAGACAATTGTTTTTTTGGGAAATATTCTCAAATGTATTTTGTGACCCAGTTTATCTAAATATAAATATTTGGGGTTCTTCTGTGTTGATATTCAATGTTTGGTGTTGTTATTTGGAATTTGTATTTCTTCCTAAAATTAACTCATTTCATTGTACATATTTTTGTTCTATATTGTGCATGTATTGCAACTTCCCATATTTCAAAATATTCTCCGATATACAAAATGTAAAGTCATGTATTTTTTTCTTTGTTCCTTGTACACTTGAGCAAAAAAAAATCCAAGCCCAAAACACCATTCAAATTCGAACATGATTTACACTTGGACCACAAATAATCTAGTAAGATACATTAATATGGATACATTTTAAATAAACATAAACAAAATCCCTTTAAACTTGACCCTGACTCTCTAGGGCTCCTGATTTTAAATAAACATAAATAAAATCCCTTTAAATTTCAACCTAATTTTCTCGGACTCCTTGATTTTCCTTGGGTTAACTGGTTAGCAGACTATCAAATCCTCATTTCCATTTATATCTTCACATCAGGAACCTGACCTACAACCCTCCCTTTCAACACTTGGCCAAATATCTCACCGCGTTGTCCCAAATTAGCGCCATTGCATTCTTATCCCGTGTGTTCCGTTATATACATCTTCACCTGACACTTCCGTCGTATACATTTTTCACCCAACACTTCCATAATTTACAGTTTGACGCGCTATTATACATCTTTCACCCAAAACTTGCATCCTCTAAAGTTTCACTGTATACATCTTGCACCAAAAACTTCCGTTGTCTATAATTCCTCCACATATTGGAACATGATCTACATTTGGGACACAAACTATCTATTACAATACATTAATATAAATAAAATTTAAATTAATGGTCCTATATCGTCACATCATGAGCCCGACTAACCGCAGTTCCTTTCAACACTTAACCAATTATCTCTCCGCGGGGTCGCGCCTTAGCGCTAACAAAATTTTATGCCCCATGTTCCGTGATATACATGTTGCATATAACATTTCTGTGATATACATTTTTCAACAAACACTTCCGTCATTCAAAGTGGATGTTAGTGGTCGGTCAGAGTCACATATAAAAGCACAATTGCAAATGTGAACTGACCGCATTTCCTTTCAACACTTTTCCAATTATCTCTCACCGGGGTCGTGCCTTAGCGCTAATGAAAAATTATGCCCCATATTCCGTTATATACATGTTGCACACAAATTTTCCGTGATATACATTTTTCACCGAACACTTTTTTCATTCAAAGTGGATGTTAGTGGTCAGTCGAAGTTGCGATTTAAAGGCACAAGCGCAAATGTGAATCGGTCCGTCCGCCAACACACCCATTGGGACATTTTCGAAAAAATGGCTAAGTAATGAGAAAGATAGTAGAGAGGAAAAACGGTCGTGACAAGGGATCCCCAGGAGACGTAAGGCCCCGCTTGTCAAATTGTATATATATTCTGCCTCTACTCGTGACAAATCAGTGGTTCTCTTATTTCCATTAACAACCAAAAAAACATATTCAACAACGACCCTCGGGTTGGCGCTATTATAGATCTTGCACCCAAAACATGCGTCATCTACAGTTCCATTGTATACATCTTGCACCCAAAACTTTCGTGGTCTGCAATTCCTCCACATATTGTAACATGGTCTACATTTGCGTGATATACATGTTGCACACCACACTTTCGTGATATACATTTTGCACCAAACACTTGTGCCATATACAATTTGGCCTCAGTTATAAAGCCCGCCTATCCAGAAATATGCGATTTGAAAAGTGGCTAGGCATCGAATGATTAGCGGTCGGTCGGAGTCACGATATAAAAGCACAAGCGCAAATGTGAACCAGTCCATCTACCAAAGCACCCATTGGGACATTTTCGGAAAAATGACTAAGTTACGAGAAATATAGTAGAGGAAAAACGATCACACGGGCTTAAAAATAGGGTGACAAGGGCTCCCGAGAAGACGTAATGCCTCACCTGTCAAATTGTATATATATTCTACTTCTACTCGTGACAACTCAGTAGTTTTCTTATTTCCATTAACAACCAAAAAAAACTTATTCAACAACGATTTACGAGAGCCGTCTACAATTCCTCCACATATTGGAACATGGTCTACATTTGAACCACAAATTATCTATTACAATACATTAATATAAATATAATTTAAATTAATGGTCCTATGACTCCATATTAGTTTGTACTTTCAACACTTTGCCAATTATCTCTCCGCGGGGTCACGCCTTAGCGCTAACGAAATTTTATGCCCCATATTCCATTATATACATGTTGCACACAACATTTTCGTGATATACATTTTTCACCAAACACTTCCGTCATTCAAAGCGGATGTTAGCGGTCGGTTGGAGTCACAATTTAAAGGCAAAAGTGCAAATGTGAACCGGTCCATCCGCCAACGCGATCATTTGGACATTTTTTGAAAAACGGCTAAGTAACGAAAAGGATAGTAGAGAGGAAAAATGGTCGTGACAAGGGTTCCCCAGGAGACGTAAGGCACCGCCTGTCAATTTGTGTATATATTCTGCCTCTACTCATGACAACTCAGTATACTTATTGCACCCAAAACTTCCATTGTCTTCAATTCCTCCACATATTGGAACATGGTCTACATTTGGACCACAAATTATCTATTACCATACATTAATATAAATACAATTTTTAATAAATATACTTATATTTGAACCTGAGCTTCCGTACTCTATAATTCGTTGCGACTTGACGCTATCGGTTTCTTATACCCCCTGTTCCGTGATATACATGTTGCACACCACACTTATGTTGTATACATTTTGCACCAAACACTTGCGTCATATACAATTCGACCTCGGTTATAAAGCCCGCCTATTCAGAAATCCACGATCTGAAAAGTGGCTAGGCATCGAATGGTTAGCGGTTGGTCGGAGTCACGATATAAAGGCACAAGCGCAAATGTGAACCGGTTCGTCCGCCAAAGCACCCATTGGCACATTTTTGGAAAAACGGCTAAGTAACGAGAAAGATAGTAGAGGAAAAACGGTCACACGGGCTTCAAAATAGGGTAACAAGGGCTCCTGAGGAGACGTAGTACCCCACCCGTCAAATTTTATTTCACTTATTTCCATTAACAACTAAAAAAACTTATTCAACAACGATTTACGAGAGCCCAACCAACCCCCACGTTGGCGCTATTATAGATCTTGCACCCAAAACTTGTGTCATTTACAGTTCTGTTGTATACATTTTGCACCAAAAAATTTCATGGTCTACAATTCGTCCACATATTGGAACAATACAATTTTAATAAATATACTTAAACAACACTTCCCTGATATACATTTTGCACCAAACACTTCTGTCATTTACAGTTGCACCCAAAACTTGCGTCATCTACAATTCCGCTGTATACATCTTGCACCAAAAAATTTTGTGCTCTACATTTCCTCCATATATCGAAACATGGTCTACATTTGGACAACAAATTATCTATTACAATACATTAATATAAGTACAATTTAAATTAATGGTCTTATATCGTTACATCATGAGCCCGACCGACCGTAGTTCATTTCAACACTTAGCCAATTATCTCTCTGTGGGGTTGTGCCTTAGCGCTAACGGAATTTTATGCTCCATGTTCCATGATATACATGTTTCACACAACATTTCCATGATATACATTAACCGGTCCGTCCGCCAACGTGCCCATTGGGACATTTTTGGAAAAACGACTAAGTAACGAGAAATATAATAGAGAGGAAAAACGATCGTCACAAGGGCTCCCAAGGAAATGCAAGGCCCCGCCTATCAAATTGTATATATATTTTGCTTCTGCTTCTACTCGTAACAACTTAGTGGTTCGCTCGACCCCCGGGTTGGCGCTATTATAGATCTTGCACCCAAAAAATTGTGTCATCTACAGTTCCGCTGTATACATCTTGCACCAAAAACTTTTGTGGTCTGCAATTCCTCCACATATTGGAACATGGTTTGCATTTGGACCACAAATTATCTATAACGATACATTAATATAAATACAATTTCAATAAATATATTTAAACTTGAACCTAACTTTTTTTGAACTCGTCGATTGGTGCTATATCGTCATATCATGATCCCGATCGACCACAGTTCCTTTCAACACTTAGCCAATTATCTCTCTACGAGGTCATGCCTTAGGGATAACGAAATTTTATGCCCCATGTGCCGTGATATACAATTTGCACACAACACTTCCGTGATATACATTTTGCACCAAACACTTCTGTTATTTACATTTCGACATGCTATTATAGATCTTGCACCCAAAACTTGCGTCATCTACAATTCTGTTGTTCCTTTCAACACTTAACCAATTATCTATCCGCGGGGTCGCGCCTTAGCTCTAACAAAATTTTATGCCCATGTTCTGTGATATACATGTTGCACACAACATTTCCGTGATATTCATTTTGCATCGAACACTTCCGTCATTTACAATTCGACCCCATTTTCCACAATTTACCTTCTAACCTGCTTGGCAGGGACTACGCTGCCACACAACACTTGTTCTAAATGCAATGCTTATTTTTCAAAATTTAATTTATGTTATTTATGATGTGATTATGCTTTTCATTACTATATTATTGAAATCATGTTTTATAATGCTTATTTTTCAAAATTTAATTTATGTTATTTATGATGTGATTACACTTTCCATTACTATATTATTAATATATTATTGAAATCATGTTTTATAAGGAGCGTTGACAATTCTATTCTCACTCTAGATATTTTTCAAAATCTAATTTATGCTATTTATGAGGTGATAACATTGTGTTATTAATATCATCGAAATAATGTCTTATAAGCAGCGTTGACATTTGATATAAATTTATAAAATCTTAATTTTATTGTAAATTATTTAATTTGTTATTAAAAAGGGATGTTTAGTCAAGTCAAAACTGAAAGAGATGATGGTGAACCCCATAATTACAACACAATAGTAGTAGATAACAATTAATAATATTAGATAGAATATTTTGTAAGATAAAAAAACTACTATAATTTTTCTATTATATAGAGAAGAGATTTACATCAAAACCTGAGGGGGATTTGCTATTATGGAAACTAGATCTCTTGTTCGATGATATTTAACCAAGTTTTCATACCAGAATTTAATAGTTCTCTAAGACATATACATGGTACAAGCTAAAACCATACAAACTTCCATCCTAACATTGTTTTTGACAGAAGCATACCCTACCAATCTAGCAGTATTCATATATCCACAAAAACAAAACAAAACATAAATTGCTTCAAATGAGTCATCCATTAGTAAGGACTTGGAACTTCCCCTCCTTCACTTCTTCTGATTTGTTGCTAGAGCTTGATAGGGTGCATCTAATTCGATTGGATTATCCTTAGTTCCTATGGAGCTAGACGTTCCTCCTTCATTCTTTTGTTGAGTCCCTTGCTCACCAACAAGAGACACTTTGAATATGATGCCATACTGAGACTGACATAATAGTTCAAACTTCCCTTCAAACATTTGAATGACATGAAATATATCCCTCCTCTCTGCCATGGTCCTTTCTATATATTTCCCAACCATTTCCTTAACAATCCAATAAGTTTATACATTTTTAAAGTACTTAATGTATCTTGTCCTAGAGTACAACAAATCAATTACCCAATCTTGCACCTCCTCTAAGATTTTCCTGTCACATGTTTCCCGTCTTTGTACCCAAACCACCAACTTGACCTCCTCGACTTCCTTCTTTGATACTTCTGAGAAGTGCTCCTGGAAGCGATGTCTTGCTTCCCATGCCCCACGAGATGCTCCAATGGGTGCTACAGAGTGTTGAGAGGATGAGGCTGTATCATTGCTCCTCAATCCCAGTATTTTCTCTCTTCCTCTCTTTCCATATCCCTTGGTCATCCTAAGAGTCATGACCACGCACAAACAATTGATGGGATTTACCCTATTTCTTCCCCAACGACAATTCCCCATTCACCACAACCTCAAGCTCAAGCTCCAATCCACAGATCAGTTTCAAGACTCTCTCTTCCTCTAAAGAGATAGAAAAATTGATCGTCCCCTTAAACTATACACAACCTCTGCAACTTTGAGACTCAGGAATCCCCAAATCTTGTAAATTCCCAAGGTGCAAAGGCCCAAGCGAAGATGAGGAACCCACATTGAGTTATCCCCCACAATCCAAGCATAGATGATTTTAGGGGCTAAATTTCGCTAACAGGATAATTTTCCATGGTTTTTCCCCAAAAAAGATTCGCCAATTTCCATTTTTCTAAAAATGATTCACACAAATTCCATAGTATAAAATTATTTTACCTTAAAAATCACCAAAATTTTATGGAAACTATATAAAATCTTTAGAAATTTGAATATGTTTACAAAACTATCGCCAAAAATTTTACTTTTCGCATATTAAGGAATAGTAAGATTAGCCCATGTTTCTACATTTTAATACAAATTTCCATCCTTAAAATTATCCTTGAATCCAAGTCTCCCTATTCTTCCATGGACAACCCTTTGGGATAGCTCCAGCTTGAAATTTCCATCCCCCCGACCAAGTTAACATAGATAAAATCATCATTGACAAAACTCCTAAACTCCTCCTCATCCCATGATTATTCTTTTGGCCTCCCACAATAATCCCTTCATTAACCTTCCACTTTTGCAACTTCAAATGTTTCATCCTTGCTTTGTACTGAACATGGCCTCGATTAATGGTTACCATCAGTTCAAATGTAGGAACTCACATGGTTGTACTCCCCTGTTTGAAGCTTACACTCACCACCCCCCTTGTCGATTTATTTGGAGACCCTATGCCTGGTTGAATCATCTCATATGTCAAATTGGTTGCATTGGGCACCACATGGGTGTTCCCAACCCCAACTGATGTCACCCCATCCGGGGCCTAAATGTCCAAATCATTAAGGCAATGAGACTTCCTCTTGGAACACAAAGGGGATGGAATTCAACCAGTTCCATGGTTTATATTGGTTTTTCTGAACCACTCCTGCATTAGCCAGACAATTTTCCACTGCATTTTCCTTTCTTCTAACATGTCATGGTATGAACACTGGGATAAGGATAATCGATTGTGCTACATAATACAACCCAAAGGAGAGTCTCCAATTATTGGAAATTTTTTCATGGTGTGTGCCATTCACTAATTTCCTCAGCGATGAAATAAATAGTTGGGAGTCACCTTCTACAACTAACGAACTATATCCCTGTTCCTGGGAAGTACACAATCCTCTTATTATACTTGCAAGTTCTTCTCCATTATTTAAATTGTGCCCAAGTATGATTGCATATATAGATTATATCTCCCAAAAGAGTTGCAGAAAATGTCCCCTACCCTAGATGGTCTTGGGTTTCCCTTCGATACCCCATCGAAATTTAACTTCAGATGAACCTTTGGGGGGTTGGGCGGTGGTTCCCACTTCTCCTTAGACCTTGTACTAAGGGATTTTTAAGCAAGGGTTCTCTGATTATAACATATCTCCTACTGCCAATTATTCAAAATTTCAGCCTCAACCCCTGATAGTACCCCATCATCACTTGACCATGTTGAGGAGGTTATTGACTCTTGCACATTAGAATGAATAAGATGTCATACCTTCTCACCCATCAACTAATGCTACTTGAATACCTTTCCTTCCATACATTATAAAGAGAAAAATCTTGGGAATGTGTTCTAGACCCTATCGAGAATAGGATTAGCAAAGGGGTCCTGCCTCCAGTCTTCCATTGTTTTGGTTATGCCATTTCTAATCCTATATGAGCATATGAATAATGTTTCTCCCTTATCCCAAAGGGATGAAGCTTCTCTACAAGTCCTAAAGACATGGTCTAGTTTTCCCCCCTCTGCTTGGAACATCATACAAATGGATGGCCCTTCATACCCTCTTCTGATAATGGAGTCTCAAGTTAAGGCTTTACGAATCACCAATAACCAGAGGTATATCGATATCTTTGGATGCTAGGATAAGTGCCATATTTTGTTCCACATTTCTCATTTATTCTCCTCCTTAAAATCTACAACCAATATATAAGCATCCTGAAATTTAAAGTTGCCATCCCCTTTCCTTCCCAATCTCAAGATGTCTTAACCCGTCCTTGATTGAATCTTTCTATCCTGTAGCTTTTCCTCCAATTTATTTTTTACTCAAGCATCCCACTCAATTGGCCACCCGCGTTTTTTTCCAAATCCTATCATAAGACAACATTTTGTCACATATTTCATTCCAACAACAAAAATTTTTAGTCCACTCCTCATGCATCATGGAAGTTTTTATCTGTTGGCATTTTTCATTCTCCCCTAGGACTCGTTCTTGATCCCATGCATCTTCCCAAAAGAGGGTCGATTTCCGATCATGCACCTCCTAGAAAATCTATTGTCGTACCAACCCCCTATTGTTCCATGCATTTCTCTAAATGAGGGAGCCTGGGTGCTCCCCATCCAATATGATCAGCTCATCCTGCGGGATATCAGGTGCATATTTGACTTTTTATACCTTAGACCATAAGGCTTCTGATCTCTTTAACCATCTCCACCAGATTTTTGTTGTTAGTGACTGACCCATGTTTTGGGGTTTTATAATGCCAAGTCTACAAAGGGTTGTAGGGGTGTCGAGTTTGTCCCATTCCACCAGAGCCCATTTATTTTCCTTCACTGCCCCTTCCTAGAGAAAAGAACATTGTAAGTTTTTTATCTTCTTGATTATATTCGTTGGAGTTACTATCACAAAGAATAAATATAGGGGCATAGACATTAGAACAAATGTAATAAAAAGGATCCTCCCCGGGAGTATGAGAAGTAGTGTGTCCAACTCGTCAATTTGGCTTCCAACTTAGCCAAAATTTCCTCCAAGGACAGATTATGGATGGCTTTGTCAAGTAAAGGATCCCCCAAGCACTTTGAGGGTAGAGAAGCTCGCTAAAATACCAAAATGTGGGCGATATTTTGTTGGATAGAAAAAGGAGAGTTAAAGAAGAAAATATGTGATCTGGACAAGTTTATTAGAGTCCCCGAGGATTTCATAAACACACACAGAATATTTTTTAGGTCCAAGGATTCTCTCACCAATGGTTTCCCCATCAACAATGTGTCGTCCACAAAATGGAGTTGAGACAATGAGTAAGTTTGAGGATATAAGGTGAGCCCTTTGATTAACCGTTTTGAAAGTGCCTGCTCTATGAAGCACCCCAACCCCTTGACCAATATGATATAAAGTTAAGGGGACAAGGGATCACCTTATAAGATGCCCCTATATGGTTTGAAATACCGAGAAGAGGATTCGTTAATCAGGATTGAGAAGAAAGTCAAGGACACTAAGTTTGTAACCCATAGAATCCAATCAACTCCAACACCAAAGTATTCTAGCATTTTCTGAAGGAAATTCCCATTCAGGTGGTCATAAGCTTTGGACATATACATTTTGATCAACATTCTGGGTTTCTTGTTGGTTTTTAAGGAGTTTATGGCCTCATGAAAAATGGTTATCCCATCAAGGATTTTTCGTCCTTCAACAAAGCCACCTTGCTCCTGAGAGATGATATTATTCAAGAGGGGTTTTAACCTATTGGATATTACTTTGGTTATGGTTTTGTAAATAACATTACATAGATAAATGGGATGAAAATTATTTGCAGTATTCACCTCATAGTCCTCGGGAATCAGTTTCATGAAAGTTGTATTGAAAGCTTGAAGAATGAATCTCCATGCACGATATTCTTCTATGAATTCCCAAATATCTCAACCAATGGATTTCCAATGAGCTTGAAGGAAATCAATGGTGAAACTGTTAATTCTTGGTTCCTTTCCTGCATCCATTTCTTTGACTTTCATCTCCGCCTCTTCTAGTGTTACCGATCTCATGAGGCCTCTAGGTATATCAACTTGGGAATGGCCTCTATTATCTTCTGAATCACCTCATCCCTACTCTTCTCTAGATATTTGAAGAGCTGGTTAAAATGATTGACCAACTCCCTCTCGATGTCCTCTTGCCTCTCTAAGGTCTCTCCAACCGCATATTTGAAGGATGCGATTTTTTTATGATTTCTCCTCTGAAGTGTAAAAACCTCTATTTACGACTACAAGCGAAGCAGAAGTGAAAAGGTTTTTTTTTTTTGTTGCAAGAAGGCAACGGCGACAATAATTAACCACACAACTGACAATGAACGCAAGCATGAAGTCCAGGAAATAGGCTACTATGACTCCATGCACTGGCACAAGAGAGTCTGGGTGAAACGTGTGTAGAAAAACAAGGAGAAAAAGACTACCCGCCCAATGAAAACATGACCACGCCTGCAAGCTAAGTGATCCGAAATCGGATCCAGAAGTCTAACAGGGTTTAAAAATGCTCAAAAATGAAAGTGTTCGGAATGTGACGAAACCAACGCCATTGCATCCGTCTCATCTTCTTGATTCCGGCGGTATATTTACTTCGTCAAACGGGCTCCGTATGAGCAAGATATCGCGTTCTGTCCGAAAAGGCAAACAGGCAAAAAAAGGGGATGACTGTACAGTCCGTACAGTCCGTACAGGCTGACGTGGCAGCTCCTGAAGGCGACACATGGCATCTTCTGGAGACAACATGTGGAAGCCTCAGGTGACGACACGTGGCAGAGCGTGGCAGGTTGATTTGGCGTACAACTGGACCTATCCAGGGGTGACACGTGTCACCACTGTAAGGGTGACATGTGGCACGGATGACGTCAGCAGCTGACGTGGCAAGGTGACAGGGCAGTACGACATCTGACATGTGGCAGGCACGTGGGACTACTCAGCGATTGACACTTGGTGACTGGTGGTTGGTTGTTGAGGTACCATGTGTCCCAATCATGGGCTGCCACGTGGCACCCTGTGGTTGGCTGTTGTGGCTTTGTATAAAATTTGTTTGGCTCGGCCGGGGTCGAACTCGTGACCTCCTCTCCGGGGCAAAGGACTGGAAGGGCTGGGCTAACCGCTCACCCGACCGTTGGTTCTTGTAATGCATATGGCCGGAGTATTATTTAAAGTTGTTGTAATGTTTTTTCAGCGGGGAAAAGGGTCGGGGCTTAGCCCCAACCCTCAACGCTAACATATGACCGCCCCATGTAACCAGTCGGAGGGGCTTACCACTTGCACGGGGATGTATGGATAGGACCAGCCCTCGGATCCCGGGCGGATCCCATAGGACCAGGGGCCTGTCCACCTTTTGGGCACGGGGGTTATGGAACGAGCCGAGGTCACATGCCGATGCCAAGGAGCTAGGAGCTAGCACGAGGAAAGGGGGGGCCAGCGCATAGCCAATGGGCTAGCGCGTGGCCACATGGCCCCATATGACCATGCCAAAGGGGGCGCGCTCCGGATGAAGGGGGCTAATGCCCGATTTTAATCAAAAGTGGGTTTTATACTATACAATTTGGGATTTTATTGTTATTATGCCTGATATTATTGGATTTTCTCCATTTTGGGGAGATATTGGGCATTTTTGGAGCCCAAATTTTGGGAGGAAGTTGGAGATGAAAAACTAACTTCAAATATATATAAACCAGGCCTGTTTGAGGCCATGGAGAGCAGTCAGAGTAGAGTTATGCTAAAGGGAAGCCAAGCCAAAGCCATTTTTATGTAGGGAAGCTTTTGAGGAGCAGACGCTGTTGGGCCATTTCTGGGAGCTCCGGACGTCCGTTTTGCATGCCGTTTTCTTTGCAGGGTTCTTGAGATCTGGACGAACATGAACAGATCAGTCTTGTAGCCAATTGGCACTGCAACGATGTACTTTTGAGCTTTTGAACAGAAATAAAGAAGCCTCCCCCACAGAGACAAAGGCCCGGAGACGTAGGCAAAGTTGTGCCGAACTCCGTTATCAATCTGCGTGTTATGGTTTGCTGTCTATTATTTCATTTCAGATCTGCATATGTGTATATGG
>ML787273.1:488481-501807 GCA_009831015.1 Picea engelmannii
TCCGGAACTTGTGGAATCTTTATCCATGTACTTATTGTCATTCACCCAAGCATTGTGTTGCCAAGTGTTGGAAGAGACAAAATTTGTACAGGAAACCTATGTCGACCAGGAAGGAAACACGACATAAAGGCTCAAATCCACAATGGAAGAAAGAGAAGGGTAAACAGGTCTGGATGCCAAAAACTCATTGCACATTTTGCAACAAGATTGGACATCAAAAGGCTAGTTGTTGGAAGCTTAATCCAGAGCTTCGTCCAAGGAAGGACAAAATGATTTTGCATGTACTCATGAAGGAGGAAGGATTACTAGAGAAGCAAGAGGAACATCATGAAGGAAAGAAACCAGTCACTTGGTTCTTCCAGAAGTGGATGTCTCAACTTCATTGTATTTTGCTTCCATTAATGTAATCACACATGTTGAAATGATGACCTGTTATAACATCATTTTTGTACAACATTGTGTTTTGTTTTTTTCTCGTTATGAGTATGTAATCAGTCAAAGTCCATGTTTGTAACCTTTTGGGGACCAAAAGGTCTTTTTGTGGGGAGGTGTGATCCGAAATCGGATCCAGAAGCCTGACAGGGTTTAAAAATGCTCAAAAATGAAAGTGCTCAGAATGCAACGAAACTAGCGCCATTGCGTCCGTCGCGTCTTCCTGATTCCGGTGATATATTTACTTCGTCAAACGGGCTCCGTATGAGCAAGATATCACGTTCTATCCGAAAAGGCAAACAGGGAAAAAAAGGGGATGACTGTACAGTCCGTACAGGCTGACGTGGCAGCTCCTGAAGGCGACACGTGGAAGATTCTGGAGACGACACGTGGCAGCCTCAGGTGATGACACATGGCAGAGCGTGGAAGGTTGATTTGGCGTATAGCTGGACCTATCCAGGGGTGACATGTGTCACCACTGTAAGGGTGACACGTGGCATAGATGACGTCAGCAGCTGACGTGGCAAGGTGACAGGGCAGTATGGCATCTGACATGTGGCAGGAACGTGGGACTACTCAGTGATTGACACTTGGTGACTGGTGGTTGGTTGTTGAGGTGCCATGTGGCCCAATCATGGGCTGCCACATGGCACCCTGTGGTTGGCTGTTGTGGCTTTGTATGAAATTTATTTGGCTCGGCCGGGGTCGAACCCATGACCTCCTCTCCGGGGAAAAGGACTGGTAGGGCTAGGCTAACTGCCCGCCCGACCGGTGGTTCTTGTAATGCATACAGCCGGAGTATTATTTAAAGTTGTTGTAATGTTTTTTCGGCGGGGAAAAGGGCCGGGGCTTAGCCCCAGCCCTCGGCGCTAACATATGACCGCCCAATGTAACCAGTCAGAGGGGCTTACCACTTGCGTGGGGATGTATGAATAGGACCAGCCCTGGGATCCCAGGCGGATCCCACAGGACCAGGGGCTTGTCCACCTTTTGGGCACGGGGGTTATGGAACGAGCCGAGGTCACATGCCGATGCCAAGGAACCAGGAGCTAGCGCGAGGAAAGGGGGGGCCAACGCATAGCCAATGGGCTAGCGCGTGGCCACATGGCCCCATATGACCATGCCAAAGGGGGCACACGCTGGATGAAGGGGGATAATGCCCGATTTTAATCAAAAGTGGGTTTTATACTATACAATTTGGGATTTTATTGTTATTATGCCTGATATTATTGGATTTTCTCCATTTTTGGGAGATATTGGGCATTTTTGGAGCCCAAATTTTGGGAGGAAGTTGGAGATGAAAATCCAACTTCAAATCTATATAAACCAGGCCTGTTTGAGGCCATGGAGGGAAGTCAGAGCAGAGTTATACTGAAGGGAAGCCAAGCCAAAGCCATTTTTATGCAGGAAAGCTTTTGAGGAGCAGACGTTGTCGGGCCATTTTTGGGAGCTCCGGATGTCCGTTTTGCATGCCATTTTCTTTGCAGGGTTCTTGAGATCTGGACGAACATGACCAGATCAGTCTTGTAGCCAATTGGCACTACAGAGATGTACTTTGAGCTTTTGAACAGAAATAAAGAAGCCTCCCCCACAAAGACAAAGGCCCGGAGACGTAGGCAAAGTTGTGCCGAACTCCGTTATCAATCTGCGTGTTATGGTTTGTTGTCTATTATTTCATTTCAGATCTACATATGCGTATCTGGCTGTCATAATTCCTCTTCTTTCCTCATTCTTTCACTAAGTTTCTCAAATGGTTAATTAACGCATGCAAAATTAAAACTCAACCATAGTCATTAAAAGATCCGACGGATCACTAAGG
Source organism: Picea engelmannii (assembly GCA_009831015.1). Lineage (NCBI taxonomy): Eukaryota > Viridiplantae > Streptophyta > Pinopsida > Pinales > Pinaceae > Picea > Picea engelmannii. The sequence goes on from ML787273.1 coordinate 490,733, forward strand.
GACAATATCCCCCTCCCGACAAAACAACCTTGATGAACAAGACTAGAACCTCAAGGCGCGTGAACCAAAAACATGAAGGCATTCAACCCATGCGCCAAAAACAAACTTACAACGCTCGACAACTCTCACACGGAAGACACCGACTCCAACCAAGTTATCATTCGCCACTATCCAACAGGATGCGCCATGATCCCATCATCAGGAATCATGGCATCCCCAGGTGATAGACGCATCAATAACCTTGGCGTAACACTTCCTACTTGGATCTAGGACTTTAGATAAATCCGACGCGCTAGGAGTCTCACTGACAAGAAGCTTACACACATACCCCAGGCAACAGGTCGACGAGACGCAGGATGACGTCAACAAGAAAACGCAAGATGTTACACGACTTTGCCAACAACTTCACTTATTCATCAAGTCTAATGCTAATGATTACAAATCTAATTTAACATTAGGTGCACTCTAATTTAGCAAGTATAATTTACAGTTTAGTCAAAACTCACCAATCTCATTTAATCATTAATGACAATTTAATTCAACAACTTCAATCTACAATTTGGTCAATACTCACTAATCTCATTTAATCATTAATCACCATCTAATTGGGAAATTCTAAATAAATCCCAAAATTACATTCTAACTATAAATTAGCAATATATAACCACATTAACCATATCAATGTAGAATGCTACAATTATAACACTTGCAAACCAATTAAATAACACATGTCATCTATCTATAGTAACCATACCAAAATAACTAGCTGTCTATTAACATTAAGAAGGAAACTGCTGACCATTAACATCATTGTAGTAATTATCATCGTTGTAGCATTTAACATGGCAATTAATATAGTAGTTAACATAGCAATTAACATTGCAATTAACATGGCAATTAACATAACCAGTAACATTGTTGTAGCAATTATAATCGCTGTAGCATTTAACATGGTAATTAACATGGCAATTAACATAACAATTAACATTGCAATTAACATGGAAATTAATATGGAAATTAACATAACCAGTAACATTGTTGTAGCAATTATCATCACTGTAGCATTTAACATGGCAATTAACATGGCAAATAACATTGCAATTAACATGGCAATTAACATAACCAGTAACATTGTTGTAGCAATTATCATCGCTGTAGCATTTAACATGGAAATTAACATGGAAAATAACATAGCAATTAACATAGCAATTAACATGGCGATTAACATAATTGCTGACCATTAATGCAATCTATTATCAGAATTACCAAAATAATAAAAGAACATTCTCATTATCATGAATAAAGCTAATGATTAAGGTGCTAATTAACGAAAAATCTTCTGAAAAACTATCTAGCCAAAATAAAAGTGTTAGGGTCGAAACATCTATCCATGACTAAACTGGAGGTCTAGGAATGCTATCATCTAGCCACTAAAAGGGAGTTGTCCCAATTAATGTTCCACTATCCAAGGTTGTACCAATAGGTGAGTGTTATTACCATTAAACTTAGGAATTGCATAATCGAAATTAACGTTTTACTATCAAGTTAAAATGCAGGTACTGTATAGATGACAACGCACCCTACACATGCCATTAAAACATGAAAACACACTCTTAGAGAGGGTAATCACACAGAACCAGGGTAATTCAGTAACGAGGTGCAAACCAAGGTCAATTTCTAGGCACACAGGCCACTAGAGTTGTCTTTAAAAGTAAAAATATTAGAGCAGTAATTACATGCAATGAAGCGCCTTGAAGTAAAAATAAAAGCAAAGGTTCAGGCTAGGAAACCTCTTCAAAAATCACAGGGCAATAAATTCACCAACCCAACACAATCAAGGCAGCAATCGAATCGCGTGGCTTCAAAATTTTCGGGAATGAGTTGTGGAATACAAAATTGGACAAATCGTGATGTGAACAAGCAAGGTAGAAGGGACTGCTTAACTAAATTCGAATGACTGTTTAGAAGAGAATCTAACTATATAAATATACAGAAATCACAGAGTCAAAAATAGGGGTCAGGTAAGCTGTGTGAGCACTGAGTTAAGTGAGGTAACTCGTTGGGTTAAATTCGCGGTTTTAAAAGAGACAAAATAGGAACATGAATGTGGGGGTGGGATTTTTTGTAAAAATGAATTATCACAAGATAAGTACCAGGTATACTCAAACGCTATCAGAGCATCAACTAAAAAAACATTCACACTCTATACAAGATAAATACCCCATCACCGTTACATGAAAATTGTTGTCAACATTTAGATACGCAGTCATGCTAGGTTAATATTTACTGTCCAAAACAACGCCATCATACAGGTGATTAAGATTTACTGTCCTAGGACGCAATCCCTCAGATTGGCTGTGTTTCATCAAGAAGGAAGACACACAAAAAAAATGCAGATGTATGATTTCACATTGGTAGATTCGTTGACTAAAACATGTAACACAACTGACCAAAGAATGGTTGGGTTGTGGGTATTACTGTCCAAACCATGAGACAAACAGTCTAAGCGATAAGCCCTCACCCCACTTTCCATCAAAAGAATAAAACACAGTCACCTTCATCGCAGTCTCACATAATATTAGTCCAAGGCGATCAAACAGAGAGCAAGGATTTATCCAACAAGATATAAAAATGAAATATAAAAACTCCGAGTTTAAATAAAAATTCGCCATCAATCGAATTTTGTAGGGTTAATTAAACGAATGAAGGTGCAAGAACAAAAATCATCCAAGGAAAAACAACAGAGGTAGACGGCTGACAGGAACATCCTTCGCTCATCATCCACACACAAAAAAGCAGGGTGTTGAGATCCATATGTCTATTAACGCACAAGCGATGACCGTAGATCAGGCTCCGAGAAGACTGCTCAGGCATGGATTGATGAGCTAGGGATGAAGGAAAAAATGAACCGAAATCATCGCAATCAATAAACCTCAGGACGATCAAGACATGCAGGGATCGAAGGCCATGGGAAATCAATCAACATCAAGCTAAGGCTATGGGGAAATTTCAGTCATCAACTAGAACGCTAAGACTATCATATTCTTTACCTGATTAAGCATACAGAACTGAAAGCATAAATCATACTAAAAATCTACCACGTAGAAATAAAGGAAGCGTACCCTTGCCCAATCGCCTGCTCTGAGTTGATGTCCCGTGCGCTCCGTGCAACTCCCGCTTGTCGACCGATGATACTTCACCGGTACCTCTCAGCCAACGCTAGGGGTACTCTTCTGCCCCCCTTATCTCCCCCGAGCCACAAAGGGGCCACACACACTAACCAGAGAATCATCTAGCTCCCAGCTTGCCTTGCAAGGCCGAGCTACCACTCCTCACCGAGATGGGTATCCCAACTCCCACAAGCTAAGTCAATCAAGTATAAATTTCTGTAGCGTAACGTTATGCATCACAGAAGAGATCCATCATCCTTCTCCTCCCTCCATTATATAAAGTTTCAAAGTCCTTTACTTTCCCCAAATCCCATTTAATTAAATGTTTAATATTTTAATTCATAAAAAAAATCCTCCCTGTACATGTGTCACCCATCCCCTACATTCCTCCATAAATTAAATTAATTAAATAATTAATTATCCCTATTTCCCTCACTCACCTAAAGGCACTCCTAGAATCTCTCCTAGGTGTCCCCATATCCCCTTACCAGTTTTAATGACTTTCCCCCTTATTAATTTACTAGTTGAGTTTAAATTAGAAAGTTCTTAAATGCTAGATACCTTACTAAGTTAGACTATCTGCATTTTTTTCCTTGTGTTTCCTAGTTTCCTAATTATTTTAGATTTCCCTCTTTCCCCTTTTTATTTAAACTCAAAAAGGCATGTGCAGAAACTTACCCTTCTCCCTTTTTCTTTTTAATGAATAAATTTTTAATTAGCATAATATAGTAAAACAATTATTTCGCCTTTTTTAATTTTATCCCAAAATATTTTTATAAATCAATTTAATTGCTTACCCCCTTCTTGTCACATGATTAATGAAGATTACCATATATATATATATATATATATATATATTAATAAATAGATAATTTTTTTATCACAAGTATAATTTAGACCTAGACTTTATTTTCCTAGGCTGGGCGACATTTTATTAGGGGAAAAGTTTTAAATCTTCCTTAACATGTTATTCGTCCTAAATCCATCTAGGTTTATCCAATTATTAAATAACAATGTGACGTGCCCTTCAGGACACACTAGGTGCTCCAAGGGTGCCACTCGCCTCTTTCTGTTTCTCTTGTGCGACGTGCCCTTCAGGACGCAGTATGTGCTCCAAGGGTGCCACTCGCCTCTTTCCATTTTTCTTGCACGACGTGCCCTTCAGGACGTACCACATGCTCCAAGGGTGCCAATCGCCTCTTGAATGACTTGGTAGACATAAAAAACCCTTGGAGTCAATACTCCACTAGGTGATCTTATGGGAGACTAAGGGCCTCTAAGGAATAAGACCCATGCCTTATTGTGTGCCCCTTAGAATCATCGTGAGCGACTGTCGCAGTCAGCCCTCACAGCATCATGGGTCTTCTTGAACTAGGTAGTCGCTAACCTACAATTCGAGCCATGGAGGGAGTGCTAGTAGGTTGTGGGAGGGATGATGTTCACACCTCTCTCTCAACATCTATGGTAGTCGTACGTGACCCCTCTACTCCACATCTGAGTTTGGTCGGAAAGCTATCGTCAGCCTGCATCATTAACAAATCATGTCAAAAATATATCCATAATCATATCATCTAATCCGATGCACTAATATCACATATAAAACAATCAAACCCCAATAGTTCACTCCCTGACTCGATCCAGAGTCCTAGGGGTTCCATCAATGCCTCTACATCCTTGAGGTCCAAAATCCTGCACACTCAGTAAAATCGAGTCAATAGCACCTGTGTAAGTCAATGCATCAAAACAACATGTCATAAAACCATAATGCCTCATAATCAAAATCAAAATTTTAATAGTATAATAATCCAGATCACTTGTGAGCAAGTGTCCTCAAAGAATAAGTTCTCTCAGCATGCGCAAGAGCAGGATGTTACATACACCCCCTCTTGGTCTAAACTTCATCCTGAAGTTTCACAGTATAAGTGTCGAAATAATGTGTATCATAGTATCATAAGTTTATCTATAAAAAAAAATGGAAACTATTGGCGCATATCATATGCGTCCTCCCATGTCGCCGAGTGCGGAATATAGTTGTCCCACTGGACCTTGACCTGATCTACTATTCGACATCGTAGTTTTCGAACGCAATGATCCAAGATGCGGATTGGCTCAGCCATGAGTGCCCCCTCATCTGATACCTGCAAGGAAATCATGTCAATAATGTGTGTGGGATCACTAATATAATGTCTCAAAACAGATACATGAAAAACATCGTGCATACACCTCAAAGAATCAGGCAAGGCTAGTCGATAGGCCACATGCCCCTTCCTCTCCAGAATATTGAAAGGTCCAATGAAACTAGGAGAGAGTTTATCTCCCTTTCCAAACTTGATCGAACTCTTATGCAGTTTAACCCGCAAGAAGACTCGATCGCCAACCACATAACTACGGTTGACACGATGCCCATCGACATAACTCTTCTGTCGATCCTGCACTTCTTTAATCCTTTGTCCTATTGTTTGAATTTGCTCTTCCATTTCTTGGATCACTTATAGTCCCACCAGGACCCTATCCTCAAGCCGATCCCAACTCAAAGGCGTCTGACATGATCGCCCGTAAAGAAACTCGAAACGCACCATCTTAATGGTGCTTTGGTAACTGTTGTTATAAGAGAATTCTATCAGAGGCAAGAATTATTCCCAATGCTTTTGTTGGTCCATCATGTACATGTGAAACATGTCCTCCAAGGTCTGGTTCATTCATTCAGTTTGCATGTCAGTCTTTGGGTGATACGCATCACTGAAGTTAAGTCGGGTTCCCAAGGCCTCTTGGAAACTCGTCCAGAATCGTCTAGTAAACACTGATCCTTGATCAGATATAATCCTCTTAGGCACGCTATGCAGCCTCAAAATATCAATGATGAAAAATCTAGCTATGTCATCGTATGCACAGGAATAAAGTGAGGACTCTTCGTCAGAGTGTCTACTACTACGAAAATCGAGTCATGTCTCCTTGCCGTCAGTGGCAATCCAACAATAAAATCCATCGAAATAATCTCCCATTTCGATTCTGAAATAGCGTGCGCCTGTAGTAATCCTTTTGGATGTATATGTTCAGCCTTTACCTACTGACATTCTAGACAAACACATGGGCTCCAAAAATATCTTATTTATGTATAATCCTAGACTAACTAATTTTTACAAAACGCTAGGTGAAAGAAAACTTCCACCATAGCCACCGAGATTGATCGGTAATATAATTCTTCTCTTTGCTACAAATGATCCACAAAAGGTAAGGGAAGTATGACAACAGAACATGAACATGATTTGGAACACCAACCATACCCCTAAGTGATGATAATATGAATAACCTTGCAGGCTCCAGTGCTTTTGGAAAACACAACTCCATATACAACCCCACGGGGTCACAAAATTTATAATCACGAAAGATCAACTGGTAAGAAATTACCTCCTGCACTTCCTTGTTTCTCACCCATCGTTCTATGTTCTCAGAGTGTACAGGTGGGTAGAGGACTAATGCGGGTCGGCTGATCCCAGGTGATACTTTCTCATTTGCAGGTTCAAGACAAGAGTTAAACTGCACCTTTAGCTCTTCCATTTCTTCTTTGTCTGCTTCGATAACATCTTCTAGCTGAGAGCAAGAAGTCTCTTCATGTATATCCATGGATGGATCTTTCTCTTTATCATGTTTCTCTTGGTAGGAGCTTTCTCTTTCATAAGAATATTGGTAGCCTATGCTTTCTACTTCTGAATACTCTTCAAGGGTAGGTGAGAACATAACTCTTTTATCTTGCAAAGAGAAAAGAGCAATATCTTGATTCTTTTCTTCAACCATTTCTTCTTTTAAATATGAGACAACAGGTGTACTAGGGGCGGAAAATAATGCATCCATAGTTATGCCATTGCTGGCCCTTGACCAAGTTTTGAAGTATACTTGGTCATATTTGACCATTTTGGGACTGTGACAACTTGCCAAAGACGGAGCGCAATGCAAAGCAAGCAAGACCTATTTTTGGGTACCTTTTAGGGTTTTTCTGTTGATGTAAAGGGAAAGGGATGTCGGCCCATGGGTTTACCCATGTTTAGGCCCATTTTGTAATCTATAAATAGATACTTAGGCAATGTAAGTAGGAGAGACAACTTAGTGCAAATGTATAGCTAAAGGCTAAGTTCTAGTAGCTGGATCTGTGTGATTGAATGTGTATTGCAAGTGCTCTGTGCATGATTGTAAGGAGATCGAAAGGCTAAGTGCAAGTTGTTGTGGTTTTGTGCTGAGTGCAAGGAAGAAGGATCTAGCGAGCTGCGTAGATCTTCTATCCTGTGTGAAGTAAGGGTCATTGAAGCTTCGTGCTGTAACTGCTTGACCGAGATAATATAAAGAAGAAGAGTTTGTGGATGTAGCCCCAGGGTGGGGGTGAACCACGATAACTCTGTGTAATGTGCTCTGTGCTTTGACCTAAGTGTTGTTCCTTTTGGCTAAGTGCTTGCTATGATTAAGTATATCTATCTATGCTATGTTCTTATGATATAATAATGAATGTTAGATTTGATATATAATATGTTTAGTGCTTGATTTGTTGAATCTAATCTATGCTTTGTGGCTAAGTACTTAATCCTCTTTAGTCTAAGTATTCACTGCGATGCTCTGTGCCATATGCGAAGTACCATAAGGGTTAAATATAGATGAATGATATATTATAAGTGCCTTGTAATAGATATAATCACAGATCGGTGTCCCAGCTAAGGTTTCAGACACTTGAGTCCTGAAACCACCCCTGTCTCTACCTCGGGTGAGACTTCATCTGCTTCATAGGTGTTGCCGAAAGGGTCGGTAGTTAGGGTTTTGTTGGTGTTCTCTTGAGAATTGAACCCCAGGTCTGTCCCTGTGCCAACAAATGGTTCCGTTGCCGAGACCTGAAACTGTGATTGCTAGGAACTGAGGAAAAAGAAACGTTGTGCAAAAGAAAGCTCTGTGCATAGATCTGTTTCCCTAGTGCGCAACTTTTTACTCGACTTGTGCAGATTTGTGCCAGGAATACGGTCAGATATGAAGAAAGGAAGATCATATTCAAAGAAAATAAGCGAGATCTGAACGCTCTGTTCTCTAAGAAAAGTAAAAGTGGAAATTTCTGAAAGAAAGAAGTCAGATCTGCAGAAAAGAGGTAAGATCTATAAGCTATGTGCTCTAATAAAGGTAAGAATAGTCAAAAGTTCTTAGATCTGAAAGATTTGTGCTCTGTAGATAAGTGAAATTTTTTTTTTCTAGAACATGGATCTAGGTATGTTTGATAGATTATGTCCTAGCTTAAAAAATAGGGCATTAATAGATGAAAGAAAGTTTGATATGAATAGATATGATAAGTATAATGATAGATATGTTATACCTATGCATAGAAAGAATGTCTGGACTAACAAGTGGATGCAGGATCCTAGAAAGAAATTTTTGTAGGCCAACCATTATGATCCTAGCGCGCAGTACAAGAAGAGTTGGGGATCATTAAAGAGAAAGAGAGGATTAAATCTTTGTTACAGTTGCAGAAGACCAAGCCATCTTTCTAAGGAATGACCTGGGAGAAACCCTAGCTGCCTCTATTGTAAAGCTATGGACCATGAAGTATTGGATTGCCCTAGAATGATTGCTAGACTTGAAAAACTGAATATGGAACAAGCTAACTCTGAAGGAGATCAAGAGACTAAAATTATGGAAGAACCCCATAAATAATAAGAGATCATGTTACTAAAAATAAAAGAAACCTTAGATGGTCATAAGGATGTCAGTTTGTCAAAGATATTCAAAGAACAGAAAAAAATCGAAGTAAGAATAGGAGACTTTGACATTGACTGTGCCCTAGATGAGGGAACACCAATGAATATTATGACAGAAAGAACTTGGGAAACCCTAGGAAGGCCTGCTCTGGTCCCTTCACTAGGAACCATCGAATTATTTAAAGGCAAAATGGTAACCCTATGTGGAAGAATTACCCAGATAGCTATGAATACCCATGGAACTTCGACAAAGGAAGAGTTCGAAGTCATTAGATTTATTGAGGATCGTTCTCCATTTCCAGCTTTGCTAGGAAAGACCTAGATTGAAAAAGACCAGATCCGGAGGAAAGAAGAAAAGGAAGCCCTGGAACAGAAGAAGCAAGAACTCATGGAATTTATGACTAGAAGGATTGCCTACTTGATGGAGGAACAAGAGAACAGATCTCTGTTGTTAAACACTAGGAACCTGTATTTTGAAGCTATAAGAGCGTTATAGGAACCATAGAAGACCGAAATATCTAACCCATATGATGAAGGAGTATTACGCTTGGATATGAGGAAAGATCCTAGGAAACACGAAGTGACTATGTCAAGAGAAGATAAGATTCATAATGGAAAGAGGGTGACTAAGACTAAGCTCACTGGGAAAAAGGCTAGGAAGCTAAGTAAGAAGAGGGACAAATCGGAAAGCTACAGACGACTCCATAAGGAACTTCGCAGAAGGAAAAATCACAAGAATTGAGCTTCACCGAGATATCAAAACAACGACATCTGGCACTTCGCCATGGCACAGTAATATGGCCGTTGGACCGATATACCCGTTCGACTTCTGCCCCGAACGGGTTGAAAAGCAATTATGGGTTCCCACTAGATCGTTGAACAATGCCAAAACAGATAGAACAGAATTAATGTAGGCCCCATATCCGTTGGAAGCAGACCGTTGCTAAGTTTCCCTACTTAGTTCGTCATGCCACGCACCTAGAATACTTTTTTCTAACTGAGAATTTGAGCTCGAACCTTGAGATTACTTCACCTTGCGATCATTGTCTTGTTGCCTTACTGTTCATCGTAATCTCAGACGTCATTTTCACACTTGAGCTAGTGGACCTAAGCTTGTATGTTGGACGAGCTCAACATTGTTGAGAAAGTAGTTGAAGATGTTTTGACTGACCTAATGGCTGAGAGAAGGATGTCTGCAGGTGTGCAAGCATCGTCATCAAGAGGAGTCCAAGCTTGTCCCTCCACTGCTCGCGGTGCAGGGCCTTCCAGAACCATGACCGAGACAAGAACAAAGAATGTAGATGATATTGCAAACGCCAAGACACTACTACAATGGGCACAAATTACGACGAAATATTATGATGGTTTAGAATTTTGTCGTATTTGTTTGTTCTTTTTTTGTACTAAATATACTCTTTTTTTTCGGGGTCCAAATGTTGGTCGCTCTAGCGACCAACATTCCAGGTTGGTCGTTTTAACGATGAACTTTGGTCACTCTAGCGACTAACCACCATTTAGTCTCTCTAGTGACCAACAATGGCACGTGTGAGAATCAAATGATCATTTGCGGAAAATCAATCATATATATATCCCAGTTACAACAAATTTTCTATAGTTATGACAATCATTTTCTACAGTTGCGAAAATCATTCGGGTGTTCTGATGCAATGGTTTTTTGGTTTTTTATGAAATATTGATTTCAATTCTATTTCAAGAAGAGAAACATTGAATTGATCAGACTCTACATAGCTGAGATTTTGAAGGTCAGTACCTAAATTTTTTTTGTGTGATTTAATAATTTGGTGCTATTGAACTATTCTATTGTTTATTTTCACTCCTTATAAGGGTTTAGAGGAAGAGGTTATAGGCGCTAATTATGGATAAAAGATATATGTGTTATGTGTTAATGGGAATACATACAAATATTTAGGGGTTATAGGGGATAATTCTTAGGGGTTATATGTGCTAGGGTTTTAGTATTTAAGTGACAAAGACATTATAGGTATTTGGAAATAATGGGTTATAACTATTAAAAGTTAAATGAATTATAAACTAGATGAGGTGTTATGGGTTATAAATATTATAAAGAGTAGAGATTAATGGTTAAGTGCTTACATGAGTTATGGTTAGGGAGGTTAGGGGTGATATTAGTTAAAGGACTTAAAGAGTATACATGTTT
>ML787273.1:533207-548061 GCA_009831015.1 Picea engelmannii
TTCTAAAGCATGTGATGAGTCTTCAATACATGGTTTTGATGCTACATTTTCTTCAGGATGGATAATGAACATGTCCCATGTGACATATGGTTGTATTTTTCATAATTCATTGAAAACAAATAGCTTAATCAACCCATGGTGTGATACAACTGCTTGTGCTCTCGATTGGACTTCTATATCCATCCTTTGGAGCAACTTCATTAAGTAATATGGAATGCCAATGATCCTCCAATGTCTCTAATGTTCCAAGATCTTAAAATGTTGTGCCAACCTAAAAAACTCGAATTACAATGGCATTTTGTGCAACTGTTGAGCAAACTCTATAGTAATTGCATTGATGTATGCAATGTGTATGTCAAATAATGCCATCCATATTGTTTGTTGGAATATATGCTACATGTTAGGATTACTTTGTATTAAATCCATATCTATAGGCTCTCATATGTTCAATGTTCCTCAAACATGGTATTCACTCTATCAACTTACATATTGTCAATTTGTTTGATTTATTGCGTTGTTTGATCAAGTTCTCCTTTCACATGGTTCCACCATATCGTCCAATGCATTTTGAAATCAAGGTTTAGTTAAGATCCTACAATTACATGACCATCATGATTGGACACACTTAAATACCTGTTATCAAATTTAGTTAAGATCCTGTGTTGAATGGCATAATTTTATTTTTTTTTTAAACCACAACATTGGTCGCTTTAGCGACTAACATGTTTGTCACTAGTATTGGAAATTAGTCGAAAACACCAACCTGTTAGTCGCTAGAGCGACCAACCTATTAGTCGGTCAAGTGACTAACATGTTCATCGCTAGTATTGCCAATTGGTCGCAAACCCCAACCTATTAGTCGCTAGAGTGACTAACCTGTTAGTCGGTCGAGTGACTAACATGTTCGTCACTAGTATTGCCAATTGGTCGTAAACCCCAACCTGTTAGTCGCTAGAGTGACCAACCTGTTAGTTGTTCTACCGACTAACATTCGTCGCTAGCCAAACTTTTCCCTATTCTGAATAGGCTTCATTTCCCAGTCGCTAGACCGGTGACGATCCATGTGTGGCTGCTAGACCGATGAATGTATTCCGACAAAAAAAAAAATCATCTTGGTCGCAAAAATGACTCTATGTCGACGAAAATTCGTCTCTACTTTGTCGCAAAAACGTTCAAATTTAATAGTGAGTTGATCCCGCGCATTTTGTCGGTTTACATCCCACCTTTGAGTGGCAATATTAACCGTGACAGTGTACCCAGAGACTTTGATTACAACTTGATCACCACGTATTTTCCAAAAGGAGTGCGGGCAGTACGTGCTGACCAGGATAAGCTTGTAGACTAAAATTCAGTGATTTTAACCTTGGAGATCAGAAACCCTACAACATGTTGGTCCTACATAAATACTTAACTAATAATAAAGGCCATAATCCTAAGATTGTCCCGCAGTCCTGGACCCAGAACCTCATGCACTCCACACTGCTCAATGTAATGAAGATCCCTCACTTCGGCAGACACCAGGAAGTCAACGCATGCGTTAGGCTGTTGTTGTCTTGCTACCATGACGGATATTTATGGTTGGACCACCGCATTATTGTGGATATGACTCTGATCAATCGGATCGCATGACTCAACATGCAAGGCCCTGACCCACAGGACTTTTACCCAGTCAAGACCTCTGACCGAGCACTAGCACAGCGGATAAAGGAAACTTATGGCAATGTAGAGAAGGGCACGCGAGGCTACAAGGTAGCCTCCATCCAGAGCGATGCAGTGTGCCTTGCATGTCAGTTGATCACAGACAAATTAGTTCGTAAGAACAGACCAACACAAGTGATTGGCTTCGTAATTGACCTCACAGGGAGTGCGTTGAGGGACTACAAATGAATTGGGCACAGTATCTCGTCAACCAGTTAGAGATGGATTGCAGAGGTGCGCAATACCAAGGTTATGAGTTCCACTTTAGTTGGCTACTCATACTCATTGCTTTCATTGCTTGGGAGCTGCCAGAAGGAGCCACTTTCCTGAAGATTGAACCTTTCGAACCACTAGCCACAAAGTTTTGTATGTTGTGGTACTCCAGCGACATGAACAAGCAGTGGCAGTCTAATGTTGTCTTCCACACCTACTTCAACCAACTGAAAACTGCAATTCAGTCTACACCGTGAATCACCCCGAACACACTTCATAGGTTTAGACCTTTGATGAAGTTTAGTGTGGATTGCCACTTCATCTACATTATAGTGTGCGGTGATGAACATAAACAACAACTTCAATCCTACTACAAGCTGGCAGAGGATGACTTGGAGGAGATCACCAAGGAATGGTCAGCAGACTTACTTGTTACAGTAGACCCCACAGATATGTCTGATGAGGAAATCCTTGAAGCTATGATGGATACACCTGGGCCAAGTAGGACTAAGAAGGATGACGAAGTTGAAGATATCCCTAGCACATCTGCGAAGACTGCTTCGATCTCACCTGCGCAGGGAGGTCATGGTGACGAGCTAGGCGGTACAAAAGTGGAGCAAAACAGAGGCGAAGTGACTCCACCAAGAGAGGAGGAGGATCCCTCCATGAAAAGAAAGATGACACCACCAAAACCCTCCTCCCGAAAGAAAGCTAAGGCTACCCAGACCACGCTTAAAACTACCCTTACCCCGGGTGACTTTGACTTCTTAATTGCCACGCTGAACGACGTTTTACTCAAGATCGCAGAAAATAAAGAAGCAAAGTAGGAGGAGCTCTTCAACCGAATCAAAGGTGAACTCAAAGAAGTGCAACAGGAACTCCAATCCAGCCAAGTAGTATCTACAACACCCTTTATAAGAGAAACATCAGGAACAGGCGATGATCCCACATAGTTACACCAGATCATTGATCAAGTCGAAGCTCGCCTTCGACGAGCTCAAGAAGACACAGCGCAAGCCACCCAGGCTTTGATGCAAGCACAGACAACACTTCTAGAACAACATAAGGAGGCAGAATGGGAAAAGCTTGCCCTAAAAGAGAAGTGGGATGAGGAAAAGGCACAGTTTCTATTAGAGCAACTTGAAGTCCAGGAAAGGATTCACAAAGCACTGGACTTTGTGACAGTCATAGAGGTGAAGATGGAATACCATCTCCCACAGCAGGTGACCCAACTGGAAGAAGTAATCCAACAACTCCAATAGCGCATCACAGATCTGGAGCTCCGCATCATGCCCGAGACCCCTCAGGAAATTAGAGATCTAAGAGAGGCCACTGCTCAAAGCACAGTGGGCCGGTTAAAAAACTTTGCCTTGGAATGCAAGCAACTGAGCGCTAGAAGTGCCCAGACTTATGAAACCCTCGCAGAGACTCCAGAATTGCAGACATTGGAGGAACAACTCCAAGAAGCCAAGCAACATGCAGACATGCTACAGGTGCAAATAAAGACTTTGATCCCGGTCGAAAGAATGAAGAGGTTCGCAGAAAAATGCACAACCCAGCAATAGGTACATGTGCTACAAATTAAAGTGATGGAAGTCTCCCAACGGCTTCAGTCGATCGAAGAAAAGGCATGCCAACTTTTTGCTGAACTTGAAAACCAGGAAGTTGAACTCGAACAGGTTGTCATCACTACAGAACAGTGCCTGGAAGGACTGCTCAATGACACAATGATCCAGGAACTTACTGAGCAAGAGGTTGTTGCACTGCAGTAGGTCGAAGCAACTCGAGCTAAGATTGAGGCATTTGAGGTGGAATTGAACAGACCTGAGTGACTCAAGACGAGTCACAGGTGAGTGTTGGGGCCCTGTTGGCCCTTGACCAAGTTTTGAAGTATACCTGGTCATATTTGACCATTTTGGGACTGCGACAGCTTATAAAAAGACGGAGTGCAACGTGAAGCAAGAAAGACCTATTTTTGGGTACTTTTTATGGTTTTTGGGTTGATGTAAAGGGAAATGGATGTCAGCCCGTGGGTTTACCCACGTTTAGGCCCATTTTGTAATATATAAATAGATACTTAGGAAATGTAAGTAGGAGAGACATCTTAGTGCAAATGTATAGCTAAAGGTTGAGTGCTAGTAGCTGGATCTATGTGATCGGATGTGTATTGCAAGTGCTCTGTGCATGATTGTAAGGATATTGGAAGGCTAAGTGCAAGTTGTTGTGGTTTTTTGCTAAGTGCAAGGAAGAAGGATCTAGCAAGCTGCGCAGATCTTCTATCCTGTGCGAAGTAAGAGACATTGAAGCTCTGTGCTATAACTACTTGACCGAGATAATATAAATAAGAAGACTTTGTGGACGTAGCCCCAGGGTGGGGGTGAACCATGGTAACTCTGTGTAATGTTCTCTATGCTTTGACCTAAGTGTTGTTACTTTTGGCTAAGTTCTTGTTGTGCTTAAGTAGATCTAGCTATGCTCTGTGCTTATGATATAAGAATGAATGTTATATCTAATATATAATATGTTTAGTGCTTGATCTGTTGAATCTAATCTATGCTTTGTGGCTAAGTACTGAATCATCTTTAGTCTAAGTATTCACTACGATGCTCTGTGCCATCTGCGAAGTACCATAAGGGTTAAATATAGATGAATGATCTATTCTAAGTGCCTTGTAATAGATATAATCACAGATCGATGTCCCAGCTAAGGTTTCAGACACTTGAGTCCTGAAACCACCCCTGCCTCTACCTCGGGTGAGACTTCATCTGCTTCGTAGGTGTTGTCAAAAGGGCCGGTAGTTAGGGTTTTTTTGGTGCTCTCTTGAGCGTTGAACCCTGGGTCTTCCCCTGCGCCAACAACCATCATTTGTGCTATCATCAATCATATCTGGAAGGACTTCTTCTTGGGAAATAGAGAGAGAAAACTTTTCATCTGTATTTGCAAAATACTCACTTTAATCCTTGATTTCTCTCTCAATCAGATCTTCACCGGACTCATCACACAAGGAACACTCTATCGTCTATATAATGTGGAGTGCAAACCTCTTACAACAGTCATCAAAAATAAGATGATCCAGGTAAATCTTCCCGTAATACAAATTAAAATCATCGTGAAAATCCTTCAAAGAATGGATACAAGCAAAAGGGAGCGATAGACACCATCCAAGAGCATCTTCTTCTAAATAAAAACTAAACATCTTGATCCAGACATCCTCATGAAATAATCCATGTTCAAGCATGCATACATGAAATTTTAATAAGTGCTCACCGAGATGGTCATGCTTGCTTCCTCTGAATCTCGGAAGATAATCATCCCATTCGTTTATAGTCGACACTAGATGTGGATAACCAGATATGGATGAGAAATTGAAAGGGGAAAAATTATGAGCCAAGATAGCTGAGAGATGTGGCTCCTCCTTTTCTCCTTCATGGATCTCCCCAGGATCAATTTCATAATCACTATAAACAGGAACCATGGAAAAGATTTTCTCTTCGTCGTCTTCACTGGGATATCCGTCAAAAGCTGTTTGTTCTTGGTTAGTATCTGACATCACTTCTTCATCATAAGCATGGATGCCAAGAACATATGTTTCAAGGACCAAAATATCCTCTGCATTTTCTTCATAAGAGAAGCAAGCAAAATATGCCTCCAATCCCTCTATTCTTGCAGAAAAATATTTTACGAACTCCATCAACTCCTCCGAGGTATATCCTTCATTCTCACAGCTTTCACAAGAATGAACTATGTCCTGAAAACCATCTCTATATTCCTCACAACAGCTATGATG
Organism: Picea engelmannii; assembly: GCA_009831015.1. Lineage (NCBI taxonomy): Eukaryota > Viridiplantae > Streptophyta > Pinopsida > Pinales > Pinaceae > Picea > Picea engelmannii. The sequence continues at coordinate 538,906 of ML787273.1, forward strand.
AATTAACTCAGAGGAATAAATATTTTGACATTGAGTATTGAAAGCTGCATGAAACTCTCAGGGAGGAGATGCTAGCAGGGGGCAAGGATCGATACCACTCACGAGCATCCCTATCTAATGAGAGCATGAACATCTTCATTAATACATCCTCATGATGTATCTCCCATTGATGCATGAGTTCATGAAACTCATGGAGATTCTCAACAGGGTTTCCATCTATGTGTTCTCTAAATATGGGCAAAAAATAAACCCATTGATCCATAGTAGGAACAACATTTGGAAAAATAGGAACAACAGAGAAATTAAAAGGAGAAAACCTCCGAGCCAAGATTTTGTCCATTTCAAACCAGTGGAGTCACTGATCAATTTTGAAATAATGGAGTCACCATTGGATTCTTTAATCATGGAGTTGCCAGGTGAATGATATGTAGTCTGAATGTGTCTAGTCTTTGTTCACCATCAAAGACCAGATCTGATCGTTATCATTCTCCCAAGGAACTTTCCAATCTGAGAAATTAGCTAAAAACCTTCTTCGATAAATCTTTCCTTTCTAGATAATCTTCTTTGGGTCAACTTCAAGTGTTTCTAGAGGAACTTCAGGTGTTTCTAGAGGTAGCTGTGAAGTAGACCTCGTGTGTTTGCCTTTTGGAGCCACAACTAAAAAAGTGGAGTCTCCAGGTGCAAGTTGCAATCTTCAATGGTTCTGATATCTGATGCACCTTCAGAATCAAAAGCTCTTTGTCGTTCTATCCTAGGGAAATGTCTTCAATTCGTTCCCTGGCAACGACGCCAGAAATGTTAGCACTAGAATTCACCCTTAGATTGCATGGAAGGTAATCCCAGTACCCATTAGTTTGTGTGTAAATGTAAATGAGTTTTAGGTGATCAAATGGAGAGGACTCAATGATAATAACGTTCTAACTCAGAAATCTGGACTAGAATGCATAAGCAATTGAGGTCTGGAATCAACTTCAGTCAGTAAGTTGGAGTAAGGGTGAATAGAGGGAAGACTTTGGTGAGGAGAGTGTAGAGGTATGCTATGGACATCAGGTCTTCCAGCAGCCTAAGGAGGAAAAACTTAAACACAATATCCTCTTGAATTCAAATCTCAAAGAAACTAAAAGAAATTATAACAACACTATAATATAATATTCATCATAATACAGTCATAACAATCCATGTGAATCAGTCAATCATGAACTCTCTCGGCATCAGAGAAAAATAATATGGAGCAAGAAAGATGACTTAGATTAAACAGGATGTCTCAAAAACAAATACATAACCAGAGAACCAGTTTTCTTCATAAAAATATTACAATAGTCAGGAGCCTACCTCAACCATTCGACCTTAACAAAATATCAAAATTGTCTATAGATACCCAGAAATGCTACAACCACCAGGAGTGTGATTAGATAAATTCCTTCAAAGCCTTCAGTCGACGCTTGTTTAATCATATTATGCAGGTTTTCTCAATTCAGACGCGAGCCATGCGTAGTTATGTGCTTTACAGGAAAAATTGCCCATAAGGAAGCTTCAGATCATCAACGTGCCTTCATGGCTGTGCTCTGCAACACATTCCATTTATGGGGTGAGACCAGGTCTTAACTATTGCCCCCAATCTTCAATAACTACCTTCATTGGGATCAGGACAGGGCCTGATACTCATGAATGTTTCCAGGTGGTGCCATATGAATTTTTCGAGTAAATCCCAATGTCTTGAGGCCAAGCAGATCTTCTTCTGTGACCAATACGGATGCTTTAGGTCTTTGTCGCAACTCCTCTCCATCACTCCATATTCAATGTGACCTCGGGCCATGAACCTATGCAATTGCGCTATTGCGGGCATGACCAAGGGTTGTTTGAAGGCAAACCACTTTTTTCCCCGCAATTCAACATGAACCACCATGTGTCCCGTTCCAAAAACCACGGTTCCGATTGCGGCTCACCCTTGAAATTTTAAAACGTGCCCACCTACTGACTCCGCAATGGATCATGACCGTTGATCTTGTGATCTGATATGAGGCTTCCTGATCAACAACCTAGCTCTGGCGCTTTATTTCAATGGATCAAATCTTCCCTCTTCGATTCAACGACTGAGATCTGCTTCACGAATCGGAATTCAATAATTTCAATTCTCAAACCACATTTCCCTCTAAGAAAAACCTCCGGAGCTGAGGATCTGATGACGCGTGGCATTATGGATTTGGACGGTTGAGATCCACTTCAGGTCTCCGGGACTTCGGGAAAATCAAAACTCAAATCTGGCTTACTTCTCCATGCACTTTTACCCGGAGCTATGGATTTGATGACACATGGCTCTGGCTGATCAATGACTCAGATCCATTTTGGGCCTTTAGGACTTCGGCCCTTCGGGATTTCTAAGCACTTCTCATTTCAAATCTCTCGAAGCTCATTTCCCTAAAGACTTGGATCAACTTCCACATGTTCCCTTTAAGATCAACGACTCATATTCACTTCGAGGTCTTTTGTTCTAGTGCTATACTTCATGCAATTTTTTATTCCCGAACATCTGTGAGCCACTGATCTGGACTGTTCCCGGAATCTTTGCCGCTGAAAGATTAAAAATATCTTTTGCTTATGCTTCAATATAGAAATAGACTGTTTAAGAAAGCTGTGTTTTGTGTTCATGGCTATGACCTGCACAATCAAGGATTTGGATGAATGGTTGCGAGCTGAGAAAACAGGGAGACCAGGGTGCACAAACGAACAAGGGAAGCCAGAAAATGATTTTATCAGTTGAAGGGGGGAAAACTTCAAGACTCAGCCTATGAAAAGGATAGAGACTGGAAAAAACTATAGACTTAGGTAGAAACCAAAAAATCACAGGACTCTGACAAGTTCATGTGATAACATTTGGCTCCACAGGGGATGGCATGCTCCCTACGAGCTTCCAAGAACCAGTAGTTCCAATGCCTTAGCTATTGGGCTATGGAGTCTAGCTCAAAACTTTCACAGAAGAAAACAGGGAAATATGTACACTGCTTTACTAAAAAATGAAAACAAACACATGGGCTCTAGAAAGAGCTTATTTATGTACAATCCTAGGCTAACTAATTTTTACAAAATGCTAGGTGAAAGAAAACTTCCACCATAGCCACCCAGATTTCTCCGTAATATAATTCTTCTGTTCACTGCAAATGATCCACAAAAGGTAAGGGAAGTATGATAGCAGAATGAGAACATGATTTGGAACACCAACCATACCCCTAAGTGATGATAATATGAATAACCTTGTAGGATCCAGTGCTTTTGGAAACCACAACTCCATATACAACCCCATGGGGTCACAAAATTTATAATTAGGAAAGCTGAATTGGTAAGAAATTACCTCCTACACTTCCTTGTTGCTCACTCGTCGTTTGATGTTATGAGAGTGTACAGTTGGGTAGAGGACTAATGCGGGTCAGTTGATCCCAGGTGATACTTTCTCATTTGCAGGTTCAAGATAGGAGATAAACTGCACCTTTAGCTCCTCCATTTCTCCTTTGTCTGCTCCAATAACATGTGCTAGCTGAGAGAAAGAAGTCTCTTCATGTATATCCATGGATGGCTCTTTCTCTCTATCATGCTGCTCTTGGTAGGAGCTTTCTCTTTCATAAGAAGATTGGTAGCCTATTCTTTCTACTTATGAATACTCTTCAGGGGTAGGTGAGCGCATAACTATTTTATCTTGCAAAGAGAAAAGAGAAATATCTTGATTATTTTCTTCAACCATTTCCTCTTTTGAATCTGATACAGCAAGTGTACTAGGGGTGGAAAATAATGCATCCATAGTTATTCCATAATCAATGCTATCATCAATCATATCTGGAAGGAATTCTTCTTGGGAAATAGAGAGAAAACTTTTCATCTGTATTTGAAAAATACTCACTTTCATCGTTGCTTTCTCTCTCAATCAGATCTTCACCGAACTCATCACACGAGGAACACTCTATCGTCTGCAGAATTTGGAGTGCAAACCTTTTACAAGAGTCATAAAAAATAATATGAACCAAGTAAATCTTCCCGTAATACGAATTAAAAGCATCGTGAAAATCCTTCAAAAAATGGATACTAGCAGCAGGGAGAGATAGACACCATCCAAGAGCATCTTCTTCTAAAGAAAAATTGAACATCTTGATCCAGACATCCTCATGAAAGAATCCATGTTCAATAATGAATACATGAAATTTTAATAAGTTCTCACCGGGATGGTCATGCTTGCTTCCTCTAAATCTCAGAAGATAATCATCCAATTTGTTTATAGCCGCCACTAGATGTGGATAACTAGATATGGTTGAGAAATTGAAAGGGGAAAAACACTGAGCCAAGATAGTTGAGAGATGAGGCTCCTCCTTTTCTCCTTCATGTCTCTCCCCAGGATCAGTTTCACAATCACTATAAATAGGAACCATGGAAAAGTTCTTCTCTTCGTCGTCTTCGCTGGGATATCTATCAAGAGTTGTTTGTTCTTGGTCAGTATCTGACATCACTTATTCATCATAAGAAGGGATCCCAAGAACATTTGTTTTAAGGACCGGAATATCCTCTGCATTTTCTTCTTAAGAGCAGCAAGTGAAATCTGCCTCCAATCCCTCTATTCTTGCAAAAAAAAAATTTACCAACTCCATCAACTCCTCCAAGGTATATCCTTCATTCTCATAGCTTTCACAAGAACGAACTATGTCCTGAACACCATCTCTATATTCCTCACAACAACTATGACGAATTAACTCAGAGGAATAAAATTTTTGACATTGAGTATTGAAAGCTGCATGAAACTCTCTCAGGGAGGAGATGCTAGCAGGGGGAAAGGATCGATACCACTCATGAGCATCCTCGTCTAATGAGAACATGAACATTTTCATTAATGCATCCTCATGATGTATCTCCCACTGATGCAAGAGTTCATGAACCTCACGGAGATGCTCGACAGGGTTGTCATCTCTGTGTTCTCTAAATATGGGCAAAAAATCAACCCACTGATCCACAATAGGAACAACATTTGGAAAACCAGGAACAACAGAGAAATTAAAAGGAGAAAACCTTCAAGCCAATATTTTGTCCATTTCAAACCAGTGGAGTCCCCGATTGATTTCAGAATAATGGAGTCGCCATTGGATTCTTTAATCGTGTTGTCGCCGGGTGAATGATATGAAGTTTGAATGTGTCTGGTCTTTGTTCACCATCAAAGACCAGATCTGATCATTATCGTTCTCCCAGAGAACTTTTCAATCTGAGAAAGAAACTAAAAGCCTTCTTCGAGAAATCTTTCCTTTCTAGATGATCTTCTCTGGGAGAAATTTAGGTGTTGCTAGAGGCAGATGTGGAGTAGACCTCGTGTATCTACCTTTCGGAGACACAAATGAAACAGTGGCGTCGTTAGGTACAAGTTGTAATCTTCAATGGTTCTAATATCTGATGCACCTTCAGAATCAGAAGCTCTTTGTCGTTCTATTCGAGGGAAATGTCTTCAATTCGTTCCCGACAACGATGCCAGAAATGTTAGCACTAGAAGTCACCCTTAGTTTGCATGGAAGGTAAGCCCAGTAACCATCAGTTTGTGTGTAAATGTAAATGCATTTAGGTGATCAAATGGAGAGGACGCAATGATAATAATGTTCTAACTCATAAATATGGACTAGCATGCATAAACAGTTAAGGTATGGAATCAACTTCATTCAGTAAGTTGGAGGAATAGAGGGAAGAATTTTTTGAGGAGAGTGTAGAGTTTTGCTATGGACATCAGGTCTTCCAGTAGCCTAAGGAGGAAAAACTTAAACGCAAGATCCTCTTGAATTCAAATCTCAAAGAAACTGAAAGAAATTATAACAACACTATAATATAATATTCATCATAATACAGTCATAACAATCCATGTGAATCAGTCAATCATGATCTCTCTTAGTATCAGAGGAAAATAAGATGGATCAATAAAGCTAACTTATATTAACCAAGATGTCTCAAAAACAAATACATAACCAAAGAACCAGTGTTCTTCATAAAAATATTACAATAGTCGAAAGCCTACCTCAACCATTCGACCTTAACAAGATATCAAAACTATCTATAAATACCCAGAAATGTTGCAACCACAAGGAGTGTGATCGAACCACTGCCTTCAAAGCCTTCAGTCAGTGCCAACTCTGTTAGATTGTGCAGGTTTTCTCATGTTAGACGCGAGCCAGATGTAGTTATGTGATTTACAGGAAAAATTGCCCATAAGGAAGCTTCATATCATCGGTGTGCCTTCATGGTTGTGCTCTGCAATGATTTCCATTTATGGGGTGAGACGAGGTCTCAACTGTCGCCCCCAATATTCAATAACTACCTTCATTGGGATCAGGACAGGGCCTGACACTCATGAATGTTTCCAGGTGGTGCCATACAAAAATTTTGAGTCAATCTCGACGTCTCAAGGCCAAGCAGATCTTCTTCTGTGACCAATACAGACGATTTTAGTCTTTGGCGTGGCTCCTCTCCATCGCTCCATATTCAATGTGACCTAGGGCCATGACCCTACACAATTACGCGATTTCGGGCACAACCAAGGGTGGTTTGAAGGCAAACCGCTTTTGTCCCCGCAATTCACCATGAACCGCCACGTGTCCCTTTCCAAAAACCACGGTTTCGATTGCGGCCTGCCCTTTAAATTTTAAAATGTGCGCACCTTCCAACCCCACAATGGATTGTGACCATTGATCTTGTGATCTGAGATGAGGCTTCCTGATCAACGACCCAACTCTAGCGTTTTATATCGACAGATTGGATCTTCCCTCTCTAAATCAATGACTGAGATCTGCTTCGTGAATCAGCCTTCGGGAATTTTAATTCTCAAACCACATTTCCCTTTAAGAAAAAACTCCAGAACTGAGCATATGATGACGCGCAAAATTCTCTATTTGGACGACCGAGATCCACTTCGGGTCTCTGGGACTTTGGGAAAATCAAAACTCAAATCTGGCTTACTTCCCCATGCGCTTTTACTCAAAGCTGTGGATCTGATGACACGTGGCTCTGGATGATCAACCGCTCAGATCCATTTTAAGACTTCGGCCCTTCGAGATTTCTAAGCACTTATCATTTCAAATCTCCCAAAGCTCATTTCCTTGAAGGCTTGGATCAACTGCCACCTGTCCCCTTTAAGATCAATGACTCATATTCACTTCGGGGCCTTTTGTTCTGGCACTATATTTCATGCAAGTTTGCACTCCCGAATGTTCATGAGCCGTTGATATAGACTGTTCTTGGAATCTTCGCCGCTAAAAGATTAAAACTATATTTTTCTTATGCTTCAATATCGAAACAGACTGTTTAAGAAAGTTGCACTTTGTGTTCATGGATGTGACCTGCACGATCAAGGATTTGGAGGACTGGATGCAAGCTGAGAAAACAGGAATACCATGGTGCACAAATGAACAAGGGAAAACATAAAATGATTTTATCGGTCGAAGGGGGAAAAACTTCAAGACTGGACCTGGGAAAACGATAGAGACAGGGCAGAACTACAGACTTAGGTAGAAACCACAAACCCACAGGACTCTGACAAGTTCATGTGATAACAGGTCGTATGCGTTGGATATATACTGTTGAGTTGAGGAAAGGTATAAATATTCTACTGATTACTATGGTTTATGATATATTCTTGATTGACTTTTCTATTAATTCGAAGTAATTAGGAAAGAAAATGATTAAAAGATCATGAAATGAGTGATATTAGATATTTTCTGAACTTTGGTTTGAATTGTTTTGATTTTATTGCAGAAATGGACAATTGTTGTTAACTCAAGACAGTGAAGAAGATCATGAATATGCATAGGCCATTAAATATCAAAGGAATCAGGCATAAAACAATTGAAAGGAAGATTGCCTTTTATTTTGCAATCTTCGTAAATAGTAAAAGAAATCCTGAGGATCTCTCGATCCTCGAGATAACTTAATTTACTTATTTCATTGTAATATATAAAGGATAGTGAACAATAGAGAGATATCTAAGAAATTTATCCAAGCATTTGGATCTCTTAATTGTCGACATTCTGTACAAGCAATCCCATTGTAAATGATTTACCAGCTATGGGATTAATGAAATCTTCAAGTTTTTTTATCATCTTTGTGTACTGAGTTTTTCGTAGCAGTACCTTCTAAAGACCGTGGGCCCAATCGGAAGGAGTTATTGTCTCATCTGTAATCGTATCAATTATTTTTTAGTTCTGTGATTTGAATTTCCTTGCAACAGTTAAGATAAATTTGTGAGTGTGTTGATTCTTTCATGAATTGGTTATGTTGTTCATTTGTAGAAAATAGATGTTACATTTGAAGATTGTTGATTGTTGTTCCATTTCCAATTGCTGTAGATTAAATTCGCGTTTATTGTTCTTTTCACATACACTGTTCCTTTTATCAAATTCACAGTTGTCATTCCTTTTGTTGCAATTGTTGTTCCCTTTGCGGGTAGTGTCATTCATTTAAACGTAACAACTATCGTTCCCTTTGTTGTGATTGATTTTCCCTTTGCGGGTAGTGTCATTCATTGAAAAAGCAACTGTGTCCCCTTTGTTGTGATTGTCGTTCCCTTTGTTGTGATTGTTGTTCCCTTTATGGGTAGTGTCATTCATTTGAACGTAACAACTCTCGTTCCCTTTGTCGCGATTGTCGTTCCTTTTTTTTTGGGTAGCGTTGTTCAGTCAAAAGAAACAACTGTTGTTCCTTTTTGCGGTTGTTCCTGTTGTTGTTCCTTTCCCTTGAAAGTCATGATTTTTTTACGAACAACACGTGTTGTTTTTGTGACTACTCCTAATACGTTTAGCCACTCCTTTGGGTATGAACTTCACTAACTAATTTTCAACAACATCACTTCTAATTGTTATAGTAACGATTTGTCATTTTATTTTTGTGGACTATCTAGCATACCTTATCAAATTGTTTTTGGATTGATTTTTCCGAATTATATTAATATTGTTCATAATCCTTAACCACCATAATTCGTTTCTTTCCCCTATATATATATACACATATACTTGAATGGTAATTTGCCTCCACATCGTAATAAGGAGTCTAAGGCACATTTTTACTTGGTATTGCTACACTTCTTATGCCATCCCACACTCTTAAGAAGTAGATGAGCCTGCCTTAATACAACCTAAAAAAAAAAAAAAA
>ML787273.1:548111-584843 GCA_009831015.1 Picea engelmannii
AAAGGGAAATAATAATTAAATATCAATAAAGAAAATAAACTTCTCCCACAAAGGATAGGGGGTCTCATCATGAGCCAACCCACCACGATCATAAGAGAATAACGTAAGTGACATTCCCACTATGGCTACCACACCAGGGCAATGGCCTTTGGTATTTAGCGTCAAAGAACAAGAGGTCTCATCACGAGCCGACTTGTTCACTTAGGTTGCGATCTAGTGAGTGGCATTGTCATTATCTGGCTACCAAACCAGGATAGTGGTATTTTTGGGAAAAGATGATTCAAAATTTTTATTGAGGATACAGGCTCATCTATGGGTTAAAAGGCAATCATGTCGAGGCTATGGATGCCTGCTGGCAGCAGTGGCTCTGCCTGTGGTATAAGAGTTTATCTTAAATACGCTAAGGTTTTTTTGTGTTCCTAGACTTCCTTTCTTAAAAAAAGAGGCTATCATTCTAGTTATATTCAACACAAGGGAAAGTAACAAAGTTATGATATGTGGAATATTTATAAAATGTGAACAAATTTAGACTACTCAAAATATTTTTCCTTAAACATATTTGAACATGGGTTTTTGAACTTGTACTTCCCACAAAAGGTGTGATTATTGTTCATGATTATCATTAAAGTTCTTTGAAATTTATTAATGATTGTTCTCCCAGTGGGGGCGGCGTAGTAATTACCCCTCACTTGAACAGACCGCCATCATTACGCTCGCACATATCGACGGCTAAGGTCGACCTTTTCATTTATCAGGGGGCAGATATTCTGCACGTTTATCGATAGATCATAATGATTACAATTAATGGGAAAATAATATTTCTATATACATTTGTTGTTATGAAATTTTTACCATTTCTAGTAATATTTTCTCACAGGATGGTCTAACTAAGTTTGCAGTTGGGAACGATAGTTGTGATGACTTATTTACAGAAGACATGGGTGACTGAAGCATTCGCCGCGATCCCACATTGCTGCAAGTAACTGACCAAGCAAGGGAAATTATACATCGTCTGAGGTGGATAAAATAATTCAAGAGATTGCAGGGATTCAACATAAATGTCACGCTAGCATTTTTTCAAAACTTACATACAGGAGTCTCAGTAATTCGAGGCATATGCATTCTGGTTACTGATGCAATTATATCTGAGGTAATAGGCCTCCCAAACGAAGGAACACAATGGACTAGGAAATACACAACACTCAAGGAGGCTGTGGAGTCCTTCGCGGAACCAGGAGAAGAATTCGACAAAAAGGGGAAAGAACTCAACCCCACTGCTCTTAGAGAACCATGGAGGGAGCTAGCAGGCGTGATACATATATATATCACATGTGATGGTTGATATGATGTGGTCATACTGTGCCACCTCAAACTGTTGGCAGCACTAAAACAAAGGTCAGTGATAAATTTACCATTTTTTTTTAATGCCATGCTACATGAAGTCGTCGGAAGGACCCATAAGGCCAAGGACCTTGCCAATGTAATTAGTCACCACGGGTTAGTAAAAATGATAGTAAACAGGGCCTTAAACCATACACAAATAACTTGGGGGGACTTAATTGAGCCCGATAGGCCCCTACAAATTGAGAAACCTGAAGTCCACCATGAAATTCCCCCACAGGGAATTGAGGCAACCCAGACAGAAGGGAATAATGCCCATATTGAAATTCCAGTATCCCAACGTAAAATAGAAGTAGACCTCATTCAGTTGGAAAAAACTCAAAGCATGCAAGTAGAAACATCAAAGAAGAAGAGACAGAGAACAATTTATGTTCCTGAAACCTCCACTGTAAAAAGAAAAAGGGGTAAAAAGACAGTACAACCTGAAAGCACTCAGGAAACGATATAGACAGAACATCCATCACATGAAAGTCCTACAGAACAACATAATGATTTCTTCAGAAGTTATGAAGAAGAGATGGCCCAAGTATTGGGAAATTTAGGGATACCTCTTACTAAAAATTCAGACAGGCCTAGAGAACCCCAAGCTCCAACTTCTTCTCATTCAAACCATGCCCTTGATCTTCCTAATATGGATATGCCATCTCTTGAAGGAACATAATAGTCAGAACCTCACATTGAGGTAAACAACCCTTTAGAACAATCAAAGCACCCAGAAGACACAGGGAAGCAGTTACCAGTTGATCAAGCTGGGGAAGAGCTTGAAATTCCCCATAGACAGGAAGAAACAACAGGAAAAGGCAACAACAAAATCAGAAAATTAGAGCATGAAAACAATATATTGAGGAAAAGGGTTAAGAAAATAAAAGTATTAAAACAAAAAGTTGGTATATTGAAATAAACAATTAGACAAATTAGGGAGAAGTTGGAACAGGCCGACAAAGCCCATAAGAAGAAGAAATCTAAGAGGGCTAGAGTACAGGGGAGAAATCCACTTCCTAGAAGGAAAGTTCACATCAATTCTGTTGGAACACAAACATAATTGCATGCTCCTTTAGCATCAGTTGAAATAGAAACTCAGACAGAGGTTCCAACAATAGAAGAAACAATTGTTCAGACTGAAGGAATTTTTCTTACAGATTTTCCTGCTCCTTTGGAAACAATTGAAAAAGAAACACAGACAGATGCTCCAGCAACAGAAGAGGAAGTTCTTCAGACTGAAGAAGCATTCCATTCCTCTGAACAAAATGCCATTATTAGTAGGTTGGAAGCAAAACTGGTACAATCCCAACAAACCCTAACTCAATGCAGAAGTGAAATGATAACAGTGTCAGAACATCAGAAAGTTGTCGGACAACTTCACTCCATGTCAGCAACAGAGAATGAGACCTTTGTTGAGCTCAACAAAGCTAAAGAAAAGGTGAAAAAGGTATAGGGCCAACTTGATGGAGCCTTAGAGCATATCAAAGAAATTTGCTCTATTTATTCTGATATAGTAGCTTGCAGAGCCCCTGCAACTAATTACACCTTATTTCTATTAGAACGTTATATGTTGCTAAGAGTGAAAGCTATTAGAGAAGGAAAACCTTTTGAGTTTACCACTGTTTATAATTTTGTTTCATGTTTTAAAGAACAAGAGGATGGAGTACAATACTTTATGTGTGAACTATACATTCACAACTTCATCCTAGGAGAAAACAGAAAAGAGAACCCCAATCCTTTCACTGGGGACATACAGTTTCAGGAATTCTTGTCTTTTTCCAAAAACCAAACCAGGTGGGCTAAAGCACATAAGGTTTTCATGAAGAGAGAGAATAGACTAGACCTATGGATCAAAGGGGAACCCCCTAAATCCTTGGCTACCATTATGCAACATAGAACATTCATGAAGAGGGCGAAGGTTGTGGAATCTTTGGCTCCCATCCATAGACATGTTGTACATTTAGGTCTACAGTATTTCAAAGAGCTTAAAGAAGAAACCCTTTCTGCTGCCAAATTAAGATGGGATGTCTCTTCAAATAATGTCAAGAGCAGGGAACCATTTGGTTTCAGATATTTTCATGCAACTACTTTCAGGTTAGAGAGATATGCCAGAATGATCCTGGATGAAGGGCCTCCCTAGATTGGATGCAGGTACATTTCTCCCATTATTTGGTATCCTCCATAGGGTTATTATAGTGACTATGAAATTCGTAAGAAAAGGGAAGATGTTTCTTTCGAAGATCTTAAAGGTAAGCATGGGTTCTGAAGACCTGGAGAAGAGACCTCTCCTCCTTTCAGTATCACTGCTTTACATGTAAACTTGTTGGTTGCATGAGGACATGCAAAAAGGTAAGTTGAGGGGTATGTTGAGTTGAGAAAAAGGTATAAATATTCTCCTTATTACTATGGTTTATGATATATTCTTGATTTAATTTTCTATTAATTCGAAGTAATTAGGAAAGAAAATGATTAAAAAGTCTTTAGAAATATTATTGAGTGATATTAGATATTTTCTGAACTTTGGTTTGAATTGTTTTAATTTTATTGTAGAAATGGACGATTGTTGTTAATTCAAGACAATTAAGAAGATCATGAATATGCATAGGCCATTAAGGATCGAAGGAATCAGGCATAAAATGGTTGAAAGGAAGATTGACTTTTATTTTACAATCTTCGTAAATAGTAAAAGCAATCTTGAGGATCTCTCGATCCTCATGATAGATTAATTTACTTATTTCATTGTAATATATAAAGGATAGTGAACAATAGAGAGAGATCCAAGAAATTTATCCAAGCATTCAAATCTCTTAATTGTCGACATTATGTACAAGCAATCCCATTGTAAATGATTTACTAGTTATGGAATTAATTAAAGCTTCAAGTGTTTTGATCATCTTTGCATACTGAGTTTTTCATAGCAGTACCTTCTGAAGGTCGTGGGCCCAGTCGGAAGAAGTTACTCTCTCATATGTAATTGTATCAATTCTGTTTTAGTTCTGTGATTTGAATTTCCTTGCAACAGTTAAGATAAATTTGTGAGTGTGTTGATTCTTTCATGAATTGGTTATGTTGTTCATTTGCAGAAAATATATGTTACATTTGAAGATTGTTGATTGTTGTTCCATTTCCAATTGTTGTAGATTTATCGTGTGTGAACTCTTTTCAATTAAATTTTCGTTTATTGTTCTTTTCACATACATTGTTCCTTTTATCAAATTCACATTTGTTGTTCATTTCGTTTAATTCCCATTTTTTGTTCCTTCTTAAATATGTAGTAGATCTCCCCCAGGGCGCAGCTCAATTGGCAAGTGTCGTGAAAATGAAGTTCCATGAAGTTTCAAGTTAAACTCCCCCCGACTTACAATGTGTGCCACGTAAGGGGCATCATGGGCACACCTGGAGGTTATAGTGGTAGCAGTTGGATAACACGGCCATGTGTAACATGATCATGTGCCCAACTAGTTGTTGATTCCACCAAACATATATATATGCAATAGATCGTTGTTTTTTTCCAGCAAGTTAATTAATTATTGAGAGATTGATTCATTAAGTGTTCTCGTAGATTAAATTATTGTTCCTTAGATAAATGAATTCACTAAATTGATTGATGCTTTGACTCATGGTGTGTTATTGATCAGATTACAATTCTGTTAAGTGAGTTATTAGTTTCATAGTTTTAATGAATGTGTGAAGAACTTGATTATTACAGTAATCTAGATAGACTCAGATTTGCTTTAACTGAATTATCTACACGATTTAAACCTCTATGACTATCTGCATAGACTTTGCCGACATTCTTGAAAGAGAAGATGAATCCTCGGTTGATAAATTAATCTCAGAATAAGTTTTTTTTAGGACATCTTTAGAGCCCAACATATAGCTCGACGTAAGTTCCTATGATTCGATACTTTGTTGTTAATATTCTAGATGATCTAGAGTGGATCTTCATTTTTAGTATCACCAAGTCCCAAGTGATGGATAACCCTCCCAAGGCCCCCTAGATCTATATTATTTCAATCTCACAACCCCTCCAGATCTTTTGAGATATCCGCCTCATCGATTCTATGTCATATTTTGTTTCTTGTAACATTACTAAATCATTTTTTTTTGGAGAATCCTCTTACACAACATCCCATGTTTGGACAGGGCATTGAGGGTTCTTATATTCCAAGACATAATCTTCATTTCAACAATTTGTTTGTGGGTGGAAATATTTTTCCAAAATCCCTACTAACTTGACCGAGTCCACCAATAGGGCCCATGTCTCTTCTAACTTCTGTTTATGCATTTTTTCCCCTGGCTTCTTCTCTTCTCTAGATGGTTTCTTTTGGGTTTTCATGGGATTAGTTTTGATCCCAAGGCTTCCCGAGGAAGTCACATGATTCCCTTGGTTGGACCCTTTTCCTTTCCCCTTAAGCAAGTCGCGTTGTAGTTTACAGACTTTCCCTACTAGTATGTTATTGACTTCTTGTTCCCCATGCTCCACCATCAAATTCTTGATGTCTACCTCTCTGTCTTCCCAAACTATTTACTGGGTAGGATCCTCCCATTCTTCTTCTTCCTATGATCCATCATTCTCATTAGATTCATGCATTTCTATCCCCCCTCCTCCACTTGGGTAGTCTCTATATCATTCTTTCTACGCTTTTATATGTCCTCCTCATGTTGGATTACAATAGACTATGATGCTTGTTGACTTGGATTCTCTTCCTTACCCAACTCCTCACTTGTCTCTACCACTAATTCTAGTATAAATTTGTGTTTTTTTCTACTACCCCCATTGCTAGTTTGTTTTCTTTGCGACCTGACTTACTCTTGCTTGAGATATTTGTAAATCCATCGACATCTAGGTCTTCCTTTTCCTTGTTTGTTGAGTTTTCTGCATTCAATGGACAATCCTTGAACAAATTTCCACGTTCATGGAATTTTCGAAACCAAAAGGGTATATGCTCATAATCCAACATCTGAGTCCAATTTGTGTATTGGTAGGATATGATGATCGACTCTGGTAGCGCTCTTTCCACATTCATATATACATAGATCCTTGCATAAGATGTATACGTTGCCATTTTTGTAACCTTTGATATCTTTATGAAGGACCTTAAGGTGTTCCAAATTCCTTCTAGATCTTTCTTATCCCAGAACTCCTAGGGCAGAGAATACAATCTGATTCAGACCAGAGCTGCCATGAACTTTTCCTTCTCTAGAGAGAATCTTTCTGTCTAGTATCACAAGTGAATACCTATGGAGTTAAAAAAGTAGGGTCCCACATCAAAGATTTGATTTCTATCCTATGTGCATGAGAATATTATCGTGAAAAATACATGTTGGCATGCAGTTGTAAGTCCCTAGGTTCAAGTTATATAAACCAACAAAAACCTTCAGATATCGGCCCTTTTGGCAGCACCTGCATGCAAGTGAAGTCTCACCTGAGGTATCTATTAGGGTTGTAGGAACCATCTTTCTGCAGGGATGAAGGTATGTGAGATCATCAACATGTTAATTGATACGTATATACCATGTGCACAATATTCTATGTCTCTTATCCCTTGATTAATTAGTGAACTCAATTATACAACACCATTATAATGTAGATTGTGACATAGACCCTTCACTGGAACATTCATAATTATTGCACATCACTTATATAAAAAAAATATCTAGATCTAATCAAGCATAAACATAACATTCATGAAAATCACATAAAAATACACATTCATACACATAATTTAACGTGGTTCACCCAATCCTTGGCCTATGTCCACAACGACTAGCTTCTTTATTATTCTTCATGTAATCATCTTAGGCTTGCACACTATGTTACAATAGATACATTATGATATCATCCTCCATCTTGCCTAGCCGCTGCAATGCAAGCCTCTCTCTACCAAAATGCTCCTAACCTTCAGACATAGACTCTCTCTCATTCTCATCCTATTCCCTCAACCTAACAACCTATTCTTTCAGTGGAAACAACCTATTCTTCCCAACCCATTACATATTTATACACAAATATTAGGGCTCAAAACCCTACTAGCATATCCCAAAACACTCACTTGTGGATTGTCCCAAGCCACTCAGACCTGCTATGTCGCTCCCTTCCGTGACTCCATAATTTTTTGCAATCTCTCTATGGCTATAGCGACTTCTATCTTTGCGTTAGCTTTCATATCCAATATTTCTTTGACGACCTGTTTCGATAGTGTCACAAGATTATCCTCGTAGTATTGCATGTTTTGCTTCACCATGCCCTGCGTCATTACCAATCCCCCTATTATATTGAGTGCTTCGTCCTGAAGGGGTTCCAATCATTGTGTGATAGTCTTATGCTCTCCCCTCATCTTCTCTATCTCATTGTATAATTGTCTAGTAGCCAGGATGGTCATCGTGTGTTCCACTGGTGGAAGAGTGTTTATGCTTTCATTGGATTTTTTTTCCTGCTCATACGCACTTCTTATTATTTCCTCGATTGCCTTCAGCTCCAGATTCATCGTCATTTGTGTCCAAATCTGTGTGCTTTCTTCACATAGCCTCACACACTCCTCACCAAGACTCTTAATGTTTTCGGTTGAGGTTAGAGTTGTCTTGTCTATTTTTTCCTTTTCCTCAGCGGGTGTACTTGGTGTGGTGCACGCTTCCAACTCTTCAATCCTTTTGCATAATCCTTGGATTAATTCACTGATTTTTGATATATGTTCCTCTATTGTGGCTTCTATCACCATTGGTATCTTAGGAATCTCCCTATAGATCTTATGAAAGACTTGTTGTACCCTCTCGACATGTTTTCGGCCTTGTCCTTCTCCTGCAATACCTCATTATGAACCTTCTATTGGTCTTCCTTTTCCATCGCTATCTTGGTTAACTCATTTGCCATTGATTCTGCGCCGAACTATATTTCTTGCGCCACCCCTGCCTGCAAGCCTTTTAAGTCTTCCATGGGTATCTGTGACAAGACCAAATCTAAGTGACTTAGTCTTTGTACTTGTTCTGTCATCTCCCACATAGGGAACTCAATTACTTCAGGTGAGATCTTCAAATTTCAATGCTCTTCTACGATCTATGGCATGCACAAAGTGCTAGCCCTTTCTTCTCAAGTCATGCTTACTGGTTGGCCTTCAACAGATCTTCTCTCGAGTGTTATGCTTATTACTTCAAATCTTTGTTGTAATGCCATCATATTCTCTTGCACCTTATTGTGCATGTGTTCCTATAGATGTAACACATGTTGAACTGCCTCCTCTATGGAATTCCTCACTTGGTAGTTGATTTTATCAATATAATAATTTGTTAGAGTGTAGATAGTTGTGTTCTATGTGATTTCATGTTCTTGCACGCAGTTGGTGTTGGCCCCTTACCTTTGTCTTTCCTTTCCGCCTCTATGTTTGGCATTGTCCCCTGCACCATTTCCTTGTCCACTTCCTTGTCACTCATCTATTTCTTCATCTTCATTGTCTCGTTCTTCTTCCTCATCATGGTGCTCTGATTCTTCGGCTAGAAGTTTCCATTCCTCGTCCTAGTTGTTATCTCTCCAGGTGTCCTTCTAGGTTGTAGTTCAAAGAAGCTTGGTAGCTTAACTATTTTCTTAATTATTATTTCAATTGGATCAAATCATATGACTAAATCAGACCTTCTTTCTCAATACATGCATAAACATAACCAAATGACAAGGATTTTAACTATCATTGTTCAAAGGGTTTGGAAATAAGTTAATGTATGGAGAATTCTTACTATGCTAGCAGACTCACACATAAAGATACATGAATGGCTAGTCAAAATGAGTAAATGATATTTGCAATTCAACTCATCAAAGAAAAGATAGGATGACATCTATCAGGATTTAGACAAACAGAATAAACATGAATTAAACATCCATGTGCAAATATAGAATAGACAAGAAGGTGTAAATATGAACAGGTAATTGCAAAAGAAGCTTGTATTAACTGATCTGCAAATGAGAAGCTTAAGTACAGAGTATCAAAAATTCCCCAAGGTCGAACCCTTTCTTCTTAAAGAGCCACAGGCTTTATAGCCTTTACAAAACAGTTTCAGATCCTAAAAGAATGGATCAGATATACTAATAATAGAAATAACACAACAACTTTTACAAAAATGTGGATCTAATCCCCTTTCAAAAATTCAATCATCTTTAATCTTCTTAATCTTCGACAACTATAGAGATCCTCTGGGAGGTGAGGATGTAGCTGGAATCCTGCTTCAACAACTGTAGTTGGTCTTCAACAGAAATAGGATAACCTCAAACCTATTTTCCTTTTATAATGCCTCGAATCTCTAAGAACCTTTGAGAAAATTGATGTAGACAATTTACCTGAAAACCCCCTTTAATCACTTGTCTTCGAAAATATTTGTCTCGAGCTCAAAATCTATCTTTCCTCTGCTTATTCGGTTTTGGCGGCTTACTGGCTTGTGACAGGTGGAATTAGCCACCAAAATCCCTGGGATTTGATGGCTTATTGCTTGTTGAAAAACTGTTTAAGCTGCCGAAAGTGCAATCTTTGAAAAAAAACAAAATTTACAAAATTTTGGAATTGATCCTGTGTATCTGGAAGAATTCTAGTGTAGGTTTTCAGCTGCCTCAGCTAAAGCCTCAAGATCTAAATGAGTAGTAGGTTTGGTTTTCAGGAGTTTGAGTTTGACTTTTAGATATTTGGTTGTCTTGCTTAATTTGTAATTCTATCTTATTACCTTCCTCTTCCTTCTTTCCTCTTTCACATACATCAGTGCCAATTTCTCAAAAGCAGCTCTGGTTTTTGCAACATTCTTGGTCAAGGTTTCATACTTGTCTTTTATAAATTTTTATAATACTTCGTATTCTTCAATTTTGTCTTTTAGTTTCTGGATCTTGACTGATTTCTTTACTTTGTTTATGGATGATGATTTATCTTTGTCAAGACTGGGAGATACTTCTGTCTGTGGTGTGTCTTCCATGGCTGGCTCCATGTCTTGATACCCTGGAGTTTCTTCTACCATAGGTTCAGATTCAGAGTCTGAGTAAGGAAAATTCAAAATGTTTGTCTCTTCGACTTTACCTTGATCTGTTGCTTCACTGAAAACCAATTTCTTCTTTGCCTTTTTCTACTTTGAACTAGATGTTGGTTCCTCTACTTGTAGTGGAGTAATGGCCCTCCTTCTTCTTGAACTTCTCTGAGGTGTCAGAGACTTCTTTTTGGTTATCTTCTTCTTATTCCCTGGATGAGTTTCCATATCAAATCCTCCCCAAAAGAGAAAATTCTCCCAGGTCTTTTCCCTTCTCCTAAGCTCTTCCAAAACTATCAACTTTATAAGACCGAAGTGGAACAATGTGTTCTCGATCTTATTTGGTTTAGCCTGGACCTTGTGATACATTTTGGTAAGACTTTCGTGAAAGTAATAAGGCAGGTTCAGGGGATTCTTGCTTGTGAAGTGATCCATCAGTCTAAAATGATAGAGCATTACTCTGTCATACCTCCCCTCACAGGTGATGTAAACTTGTATGGATTTCAGCTGAATCTTCCATTTCTTCTCCAGGTGGAATGTAGGAATGTCTCTCTTCCAGATAATGTCCTGAAAATCTGATTTGAGGTAAGTTCTGAATTCAAGGTTTTTGGTGATGTTTTTTTTGAACCATCTCTCCCCTTCTCCAGGCATTTCTATAGCAGCTACAATGATGGCTTCATCAATTCACATCTCCAGTGGTCCAATTTTCACCTTGCATCCATCATAGGTCTTGGAAAAAACTTGTGTCACTCCCTAATGGTAGCCCTACAATTTCTGAACGTATCTAAGACAACCTGCATCAACAAACATCTGATAAATCTCTAGATGAGATTCCAAATACTTAACATCATCCATCTCTTTCCTGAGAGGAGCATCGCCTCGACCCATCTGTAATGCTATTAGTAACTGTAATCAACAGTGAAATAAATTTGAAAGGAGAGACTCTCAGTGATGAAGGAGAAAAATTGATATCGGGCAGGGAAAGATCTATATGTGTCCAAAAGGTGGAAAGAAAAAAACTTAAAGGATATCCGGGTGTCAAAACGGTTTGAGTTGTAATAATTATCACGAAATTGATAGTGCCAGAGATATGGTAGGATGTCAGAGGAAAGAAATGATTACGAGAGCAATGGTTTGGAGTGACATAGTTTCAAATTTAACACAGGGCTTATAGATCTGTTGGTAATGATAAGTCTAAATATGGAGGTTTAGATCGTGTGAACGTGTTACTTTCCACTTCAAGCCGCTTACCAAAACATAATGACACCTGTACCTTTTACCATTTCGGGCTATATAAGATGCACTGGCAAAAATATTTTTCTGCAATTCTGGAGGCTAAGTGCGCCTTGTACTTGTCTGTTAAGCCGTCGAAAGTGAAAACTTTCGATGACTTATATCATGCTAGAAATTAATCGTTAGCCACCGAAAATCATCTTTTAGATTTTCTTACATTTAAATGACAGACTCATTTATTGTTTGGAATAATAAGACTGAAAACTAATCTTAGGACTTCAAACTCAAAAATTATTTATGTCACTTTCAAAAAGTGATCATCCCATCACCTAAGACTCAAAATTTACAAATTTTATTCTAGGAGATAAAACTAGTCATTGGCAATAAGGCATACATCCTCCTTTGTCAACTTGTATCTTGTTGGTAGCCACTGGCGCACTAGGTCTCTTTTAGCTTGGATATACATGTTGTGCATACTTTCTTTGAATTGCACAATATCCTAATAGTTCTCTACAATTGGGCAGTGATATGTGGTGTGTGATCTATGATGTGCCTAATCATGTCAAAGTAGACATAGAAGGTGGCATTGTTGTCTTGTTGTCTCCCATTAAGCGCAGTATGCCATAAGTTGGCATATCATGTTGTTGCATGATCTCTTCGTTATGTTTTCAAAAACTGGCACTCATTAGGATCCCTCCACGCAACCAATGTGATCAGTATGAGGAGCCAAGAATAGTGAAATGTTGTTCCTTTCTCCTAGGATTCAGTGCAATTTATTAGAAAATGATTGAACAAAAACATGGCCCAATTCATCTAGACCTCTTTTGTGCACTTCTCCACAGTGGTTATTACTGTGGCCAACACCTGATCCTTTCATCATTTCCTGAGTAATTTGCAGGCCAATACCTGCATAGAAAATCTCACTACATCATCTCTTATGTTGGCGATATCCAACCCTCACTTCCCTCTAAAGGTATTGAACTTATTTTTCTTACTTTTCGATAGTTCTTTCTCCCCAGCCTTATTTGCGAATAGTTTTTCTGAATGCTCCCTTGTTGTCAGCAAGCCCGCTATCCATTTAATCAATTTCATATCGATAGATAATGGTGGGTCTAACCATAAAGTCCCTCCGTGGATGCAAATCAATAACAACTTAACACAGGCGTTTATTTCTAGACTCATGCCAAAGTGTGGGATTTCTAACAAGTTCAATATCCCTGATTTTTCTAGACTGACCGCCTAGCTCTACGGCTTGACCAATATTGTACCCATCCCTGGTATGATTTTAGTGCATAAATACTTGTCTCGTGCTAACTCATGAAAATTTTGTGCATCTATTATGTCATGGTCCGAAAACTTCAAAGAAATGACCTTGCCCATTAGGTCCCCTTCCATCATGACACCATGTGGTATTTCTAGCATAACCAATGGGTATTTGGCATCCTTGGAAATTATAAATTATGGTGTGTTGTCCTTTCTTAGTGGTATGTAATCCTTGGGAAACACCAGCTATGAAGCCAAAGATCTAGGTATTTCCTCGAATTCTAGTGTGACTGGTGGTCGCGTTCGGTATGGATTTCATGTTGCAGCAGTTGGTGCCCCAAATTTTGGTGGTTCCATTTTTCTCTGTGACCGATGTTCCCCTTTTTCAACTATACAACTGCTTTGTTTCAACTATAGTTTCTCTGTGGTCTTCTTTTTATTCTCACAATTCTTATGAATGAAAATAACCTTTCCCTGTTGGCCCTTGGTATGCTTTTATCACCCTTCGACAGTTGTCCCTGTATATTTGCGCCTGAACTGATGGTCTAATCCCATCAATTGTGCACTCAATGCATTAGTTAATGCTACTTTGTTGCCAAAATGTCTATTGGATTTTTGCCTCGTACCGTCAGTCTGTCACGATCCCTGACGAATTTTTTCATTTATGACGACGCGTCTTTTTTATGCCTTGTCATTAATGTTTTTTAACTATCATGTCTGCCTTTTAATTCCTTTAATGGTCTTTCCAGTCCTGTTCTACATAGTTTTTATGGTTGTTACATGTAATCTCCATGCTCGACGCAGTTTCATCCCTCTGCACAACACTCACTTCTTCTGTGCCCTTACTCTCATTGTAACTTACTTCATTTTTATCCTGTTTTTCCTTCGTTTTTCTTTTCTCTTTTTCCACTTTTATTTTTTTATTTTTCTACTTTTTATTTTTCTTTTTCCTACTATAATACAAAGGTTTTTGTGTAGTTCAGACTAGTGCATGATAGGTTGGTTGTCCCTATAAATTTTCAGTCGACTACCATTCACCATTCCTCTCAGGACATCACCATTCAACGTCGTTTCCAACTGCACATCACCTGCTTCTGTCACATACTTAATTACATATGGTTCCTAACCAATGAATTCGAAACTTTCCTGGATGTTGCATGAACTTGTTGTCATATAGTAATACCAAGTCCCCCACTTGAAATGTTTTTTGTTTAACACGTCTATCATGCCATGCATTTTCTATGGCCTTCTGAACTTGATGATGGAACCCTGCAACAAGTCGGTCTTCCTTAAGCTGTAGCAAATGTGACAATATGTCCTCTACTGCTCCAGAGTCTGAAATATCAGTAATCATTGCAACGTGCATGCTAGGCACAATAAAATCCATCTGTATTACTGCTTCTTGCCCATAGACCAACCTAAAAGGTGTCTTTCTAGTCAAATTTTTACTTGTAGTCCTATATGGCCATAATACTGCAAGTATCCTCAAGTCCTAATTATCCCTTCCTATGTTGCAGATCTTTGTCAAAGCATTCTCCAAAATTTTATTAAAATATTCTACTGTCCCATTGGCTCGAGGGTGATACAATGTACTCTTATGATGATGAATTTGAAATTCCTCAATCAATGTTGCAATCCTCCTATTCAGGAAATGTGTCGCCTAATCACCCAATATACTGCGCGGGCATCCAAATCATGTAACTACATTCTCAAATAGAAACCTCGCAACAGTCTCCATGGTGCATTCTATGACCGGTGTTGCTTCTGCCCATCTGGTCAAATACTCTATCGCAGTGATTATATACCTAGCTCTTGATCTTCTCGTCGGTGGGTTGATCGGTCCAACAAAGTCTATTTCCCATTTATCAAAAACTTGCAGTGTAACCTGTGGGTGCAAAGGCATCTCATCCCTTCTAGATGGCTTTCCCAGCCTTTGAAAAACATCACATGCCTTACAGTATTCTTTAGCATCCTTGTGAAGTGTGGATGACCAAATCCCTGCACACAAAATATTCTACGCGATCGCTTTACCTGTGTAGTTTTCTCCTATAATTCCTTCATGTGATTATGAGATTATCATTGGCCTTTCATGCTCTAACACACATCGTCTTAATATTCCATCTACACATAACTTGTATAATTTTCTTGGAATTAGCCGATATTTCATTGATTTAACCACTAATTGTTTCTTTTGTGAAATTGTAATGTCTGATGGAGCCATTCATGTACTTAAAAAATGTACAATGTCTAAGAAGTAATCCTCCAACATTTTAACTGAAAACAATTGTGCTTCTGACAAGCTGTGATCTAGATTCCCTGCATCTTCTCCTAATAGTATGCACGATAAGTGATTTGGTCCTGCATTCAACTTCCCTGGTTTCACAATAACCTCAAAATCATATTCCTGGAACAACAGTAAACACCTGCATATTCTTCCCCCCAAGAATGGCTTATTCACTAAGTATCTTAGTGCAGAATGGTTTGTATATATCTTAAAATGAGAACCCAACAAATATTTTTTAAACTTTTTCAGTGCATATACCATTGCCAATCCTTCACGTTCTGTGGTACTGTAATTCTTTTATGTTGTTGACAATTTCCTTCTTGTAAATGAAATTGGATGGTATATGTCTCCTTCTTCTAGATGAGATAATATTGTGCCTAATTTTATGGACGACACATCCACATGAACATGAAATTCCTTTCCCCAATATGGAAATATCATAATTGACACGATCACTAATTTCTATTTCAATGTATCCAAACCTTTATGATAGTCCTCATTCCACTGGAACTTAGCTATTTTCTTCAATAACTTCTCCACAGGTGTTGTAATCTACACATAACCCTTAATGAAATTCCTGTAATATCCTGTATGACCCATGGTTTCTCTCAACTTTCTAACTTATGTGGTTTGTTGTAAGTCCAAAATCACTGCAAACTTGGCAAGATCCACTAATAATCCCTGCTTACATACCACATGGCCCAACAAAATTCCAAAAGGTGCGCAAAAAATACATTTCTTCAAATTTAGTGAAATTTGACATTGTATACACCTATACAACATCAACATGAGTAATTCTATGTGATCTTTCAATAGAATAAACAAAATCCAATCATCTAAGTAAACTTCAAGGAACTTATGAATAAATTCCTTAAAAACCGTGACAACTACTCTTGAAAAAACTACAGGTGCATTCTTCAGTCCAAAAGGAATTATTGTGTACCGATATCTTCCCCACTTTGTCACAAAGGTAGTCTTATGTATGTCTTCTTTCACAATATTAATCTGGTGATAATCCATTATGAAAGAATAGGCCTCATGCCCTCCCAAGTTCTCTAGTACTTCATCTGTAAATGGTGTTGGAAATGGATCATGTAGACATGCATCATTTATCTTTCTTAGGTCCACACAAATATTGATTCCCCATGTTTATTATCTTTCACTATCATTGGTCTTATCCATTATGATTCCACCACTGGTTCAATAATTCATGCTTCTAGCATTCGGTCTATCTCTTCCTTTACCTTCTCGTTATATTTCAGATTCAATCGGTAAGGTCTCTGTCTTACTGGCTTAGCACCTGGTTGCAAAGGAATATTCATTTCTCCTAATTGCCCAACTATCCATTTCATTTATGAGAATGTAGTTGGGAATAGATCATAATACTTGTGCAGTAAATCTACAATCTTCTCCACATTTTCATCATTCCAATAATCGCCTATCTGTGCAAACTTTGGATTTTCTTTTTTCCCGATATTTACCTTCCATGTCTTTAGTGGTTGTGCATACACACCAGATTCAAGCTCTGGTCCTTCTACTACATGTTCCCCCTTAGTTTTAGGTACTTGTATATTCCTTAGATATTCCTCATTATGTTCTTCTTTAGCAACATTATAATATTCTAGTAATTCATGAACAATCATAGAATCTTTGTTCGCACTACACATAGGTACTACCTCCATTAGCCCTTCTTCTAAAAATATCTTGGTTCTAATGGCCTACAAAGTTGCATCTAGTAATTGAGATTCATGTTAAAATGTAAATGTTACTTTAAACCTTTGAATTAGCTGGTCCCAATTCGCTATTTCTATGCACATTTATAGTTCTAGGTACCAGTTATTAGGAATTGTATCCAGTGTATGTATAAACATATGCATCCATTCCTTATTCGGTATCGATCTCCATTTTTTTATGCACCATGAAATATGATCTGTTGGGTCACTTAATCATCTATATTTCTGTGCAATATACTCAACCTTGGTACCAAATCTAACTTGCATTAGTCTATTAGACTACGACCAGTCTTCAATTCCCTCTTTATGTGCAACCCACCATATGGATGGAGTGGTCTTCAAGATAGCATCTCATTCCAACATTCTTTGTTGTTCGGGTATCTTCAAATCAAAAGCATGTATGAAAGATTCTATGTCAGTCAAACCATCATATTTGGGCGGGTCACATAGCTCCATTCCAATCCAGTGCAATGATCAAGTAATGTGGGCACATCATCTGGTGGATACTTCGTGCATCCTCTATTGTCAATGTTCCAAACCTTCCTCTGATTATGACTCACATGAGCTAATGCTTCTCTAACTTAATGCACCATCTATAGTAGGGTTAACATAGTCATCCATTCGCACAATCATATTATACAAGTTGTCAATTTCATTCCCTCTAGATGGTTCAATATACCTCTTTCCTTCTGTCGGATCCAATGGTGCAGTAACCTTCAAGCCTCCTACCACAAATGTCATTTCCCTCCTCTTCAGATTAATAATTTCCTGATTGTCAAAGGCCCATTCTAACCCCATTAATTTGGGATATGGATAACTATCATCAACAATCTCGATGACTTCGAAATCTTCTACACTGCGCACCCCATCAATATTCATAGGTATCCCTATTAATCGACCAATTGGTCCTATCTTGTGTTGGTTTTCTAATCTTAACTAGACATGGGACCATATTAACTTGGGTTTCCCCATCATTTCCCATGTTTTCTTTGGTAACACATTTACATCGGAACCCAAGTCTAAAATGACATTGCCCACATCATATTCCCCAATATGCGCACTTAATTTGAACTCTTCATTGGTCCTCTTTTTGTGCAGTACTAGATTCACTACCCTTTGTGCAGCAAGAATTTCCCTTTCTTGTGTAAAATGATCAATCATTTCACATAATGCATTCAACATAGTTTTATCTTTCATCAATTCTATGAAACTTCTCAAAAACTCTCTTAGAGTACCTATCTTCTCAAGTAGATTTTTTGGTATAGTACAATCACATACAAGAGGCATAGATGATGTTGATGCTACCCAATCTGGTCCTAGTATCTCTTTTCTTTCCCTCTGATATGTCTCATTTTCTTGCTAAGGGTCAAATGTCGGCATAGGTATTGTTGATTTCCTCACTATTTCTCAACCTACCTCCCTCTATTCATTGCATCAGGCCCAGTTATATCTCCCCCGCGCATGACAACTGCTATTCTAGGTCCTTCATTGTGTTTCTCGGCTGATATATTATGTACGTTCTAATTTGGGTTCTAGTTATGATTCCCTCTTTCCTGCCACTTCGTAAGTAGTTGAGGACAGTCTTCTGTCGCATGATCCAATGCTCTACAATATGTGCAGATTGTAAAAGGATTCGGGAAATCATGAGCTAAGTGTCCTGGTTGATTACAATTGTAGCAGATTATCGATCCTCTACCTTCTATGCCAAAACCTCCTCTTCCTCAACCCCTACCAAATCCTCCTCGACCCCTAACAAATCCTCCTCGACTCCCTATATTAAATCCTCTCTGATTATTATACTATGAACCACCTCCTTCTATCACAATATTTTCCTCTTGAATTCTATACATATTTGAAGTGCACTCTCTCATCATATTGAATGTGTGATGGTCCTTTTCTTCATGCCCTACTGACTTGCAAAAATTACAAAATAAATTCCTTGGCGTACTCTAGTATTTCTGCAACAATGGACAATCAAGCGGACGATGTCCCCACTTCTTACATATTTCACAATATCATCCTCCTGGTAATGGGTTCAGTGCTCCAGTTGTCAAATACTATGCAAATGTTGGGAATCCGTCCTTATGGTGGCCTTCAGTACTACACTTAGTACACCAGACATGTTCCCGCTTCTCCTTCCCTTTTGTAAGGTCTGCTAATTGAATGGTTAAGGAAACTAACTCTGTCTGGACTTGCACAATCCCCCCACCATCCCCTACGAGCGATGCTTCTAGTTTCATTGCAATATCCAAACATTCAAGCTGTGACACAACCTTCTATTGTATCAACCAGAAACGTATGTGTGGAAATAGTCCTGCAATAAACCATTCTCTGTGCTTGTTTGATTTCCTTCAATTCTGTAATGTACTACGACTCATATTTTCGCTTCTTGAACTCTTTCAACAAGGCTTGTCTATTTTTTTCTAAAGTCCTCACTTGTCCTGTAGGTTTAGTACTATGCAGTTTCATGTACCAGACTAATATGCGGCCTTTAATGTTGTTTCCAACTGTGAAATCTTGGTATCCTCATTTTGGAAATTTTTCGCAGCCCAAATTGTCTCACATACAAATAGATGTTGTTATGGGTCCTCTGAATCAACTCCCTGGAATTTAGGTAGTCTCAATGTGCTTTCTAACCCTGCCATGTTGTTTTGTGTGGTAGATCCCCTCGACGATGTTGTTTGACTCTAACTCGACACACTACTCCCACTATTATGACTACTATTATTCTAACTTCCTCTGCTAAGTTCTTTTGACAAATTCTCAAATGTTACCTCAGATCGGTGATGCACATGGGGTCATAGATTCGACATAGGATTCATCATGAGTAGGACTTATTGGTTCTTCTATTATGGGATTGTATTGAGAATCCTCCTCCTCTCTTTCTATACTTGGTATCTCTACAACCTAGACTACTGCGCAAGGTCCTCTCCATTCATACTCATTGCGCGACTCTCCTCCCTCAACCCCAATTTTCAACCTCTTGTACCTTCCTCCACTGCGTAGTACTAAAAATGCATCTTCTTCTTCTGGTATACCTTCTTCATTTTTCTGCATCCTCAGTCCCTCCCTTCCTTGTTCATCTCTTTCTTCGTTCTTTCCTACCTTCAGACTATCCCCTAGTCATCACCAAGTTCCCCTATGTGCGCGTAGGCCCTTAGCAATCAGATTCCATTGTCATCACACATTTTTCACACAACAACATCTTTATACAGGTACCTAATGCTTTCATAAACCTTCAGTGTAGGCCCTTAAAGAAATCCCTTTCTGCAACACTGTATGACTAGGTACAATCCATTGCAAATTCTGTAATATAACCCCCCATTACGTTGTTCAACCAGAAATAAACTGCGCGAGAAGTCTTATTACTTACAAAATTCAATTGTCTTACCAACTCAGGAGTCTCGTTCCTCAACGTTGTGGTACAGTATCTCCCAGTATTCTCCACTAACTTTTCTAACCATTCAATCTGAATAATTAGAAATTCACCAAAGAAAATATCATGCAGCTCTGTGAACACATACTATTTCAACCATTGTTCGTCGCTCATCCAAGGGTTTTTATTCTCTTTCCAAGCAAATTCACATTCCTTCTCTTCTAGCCATTCAATGATATCTTTCTTAGTCGGCCTCTAAAACATTCCCTCAATCACAGATTTTGGGTCCTGACATTAGAACCATTGGTTGGCTCGCGGTTGTAAGGCCCTAGGTTCAAGTTATCTAATCCAACAAAACCCTTCAGATATCGGCCCTTTCAACATCACCTACATGCAAATGAAGTCTCACCTGAGGTATCTATTGGGGTTGCAAGAACCAAGCTTTTGTAGGGATGAGGGGATGTGAGGTCATCAACATGTTCATTGATACTTATATACCCTGTGCACAATATTCTATGTCTCTTATCCCTTGATTAATTAGTGAACTCAGTTATGCAACACCATTATAATGTAGATTGCGACAGAGACCCTTCACTGGAACACTCATAATTACTATGCATCACTTATATAACAAATACAGATAGATCTATTCAAGCATAAATAAAACATTCATGAACAATAACATAAAAAGACACATTCAGACACACAATTTAACATGGTTCACCCAATCCTTGGGTTACTTCCACAACAATTGGCTTCTTTATTATTCTTCATGCAATCATCTCAGCCTTGCACACAGTGTTACAATAGATACATTATGATATCATTCTCCATCTTGCCTAGACGCTATGTAGTGCAAGCCTCTCTCTGCCAAAACTCTCCTAAACCTTCAGACACAGACTCTCTCTCATTCTCAGCCTATTCCCTCAACCTAACAACCCATTATTTCAACAACAACAACATATTCTTCCCAACCCATTACATATTTATACACAGATTTTAGGGCTCGAAACCCTACTAGCTTATCCCAAAACCCTATGACAACTCATTATGACTCATTGCAATTCATGAAAACACATAGTTTGTGCGTTCTTTTCCTTCTTTCATGCCTGGATGTTGTTTTTCCTTCCTTTTTTCTTGCATGTTTCTTTTCCTTCCTTTTCACCTACATGTTGCTTTTCCTGCTTTATCTCCTTGTTTTATTCCCTTTCTTTATTTCCTTTCTTTATCTTCTTGTGTGCCGCCACATGTGCTTTTACTGTGCACTCTACTCTTGAATGCACCTTTGTTGTGCACTTTGTTCCTGAATGTGCCTTTACTGTGCACCTCCTCAACCCTTAGGATATTTCTCAAAATTGCATCCAAAATGCCTATCCAACAATCCCTTTGACCCTAATTTTAAAGTTGTTTTCCCTTTCAACTTCCACCGTGAGTTAGCCCACACCATCAGATCTTTTCTGATGACCAAGTTCCCATAAAATTCCCTATGACTGCATGATCCTTCATGTATTGGATGTAATCCCCGATACGAGGTGAGGTTACTTCATATCAGGGGTTTTCATTGGTTCGGGATAGACACTCATTCCTCGTATGCTTCTCCACACAACCACTCCCAACATCTTCTTTTCCTAGTGCAGTTTTCCCATTCAAACCATTACTTACACACACACACCCCCTCCCCCCTCCCCCCCTCCTCTACCCCCATTTCCAAGTCCCATGATAGTTGGCCACCCCCCTACAACTACATCTTTGAAGGACTTATCTCGCATTCGATCTTGTCCACCCTCTGCCTTTGAGGACGCGGGGATCTTTTCCATCTCTGACTGCACAACCCTTGATCTGACCCCAATCGAGCTCCAACCAATGAGCACGAGCCTCTTCCCCTCTGTCAAAACTCTAACACTCTATCTTGCGTCGCCTTCCATCGCAGTTAAATAGAACGTATTGAAAATATGGGAAAGATGGGTATTTCCATAAAAGATGTTGAAATTTTATCTTTATTTCAAATTCACACTTCTAGGTCGTCCAATATTCTAGTTTCTCTTTCCTTCTTATTGAATATTTGACAAAAAAAACTAAACTTTTATGATAAATATCGAAGATTAAAATCTTTGGTATAAAAGAATTAGATACTCATAAGATATGTCAATACAATACCACATAAAAGGTGTTTAGAATACCATGAAAAAACATGCAAAACATGTACAGTAATTTAGGGAATGCATATTATACAACTTTACATAATATAACTTAACCACTGTAAAAGGAAAATTGTAAAATACGACACATTTATAAAGAAAATTCGATAAAATGTTTGTATTTCAACATGTAAATTCTACATATTGAACAATTTGATCCCTATAAATTTTAATGATATTTTCTCCAAAACCACCTATAACCTCTTCAAAACTACATATAAAAAACATTCAAATCGAAAAAAAACTTAATTTAAACACAAAAATTCATTACTAGTTGCAAGCCCCAGTAACAAGTGATTTCCTTTTTTTTATTATCCGTGTGATGTACAAGGACTATAACTACATTACAATATATTATGTGGATTTCATGCTCCAGTAATAATTACTCTATTCTCATTAATGAAATCCTAAATACTTAAAAATATATTTAATCAAATAATATAATTAATTATAAAAATGTTAAATATAAATAATTAATATAATTTATGATTTGTTAAAAAGGTTTACTAAGTTATAAAAGCAAGTGGTTATTAATGTTTAACACGTTGAATCTTTTCAAAACATTTGTCCTTATGCTTATTCTTGTATTAATACTTATAATCACATTTAAAAATAGAAAAGTTAAAAATTTGATAAATAAGTACCACTCTATCTTCTATATATAAAATTAGCAAAAACATTTAAAAAAATATATATTATTTATAAAAACATTCTCAATATATATTAAAAGATATTGAAATGTGGTCTTTAAATCGACATGTAAACTAAAAGATATTGGAATGAGGTTTCTAAATGGGCATGTAAATTAAAAGATATTGGAATGTGGTTTCTAAATGGGCATGTTGAGTGATTATTTAATTTATAATATGTGGAGCAATAACTATATTGCTATTTGATTTATAATATGTGGAGCAATAACTATATTGCTATTTGATTTATAATATGTGGAGCAATAACTATATTGCTATGGATTTTAATATTTAATTATATTATTTATAGTTATGTTTTTTTATTAATATTGATTAAATAAATATAAATAAAATAGTGTTATCATTTATATTTAAATTCAAATCAAAATAATGTTTATGTACATATATTTGTATTTATTAATATTTAAAAAAACAAAGGAAACTATACACAAATCACACAGATACGTCGTATACCTCGCAATGTTACACTGAAGTAAAAAAAAACATTGCATTGTTGTAATAGATGAGAGAATATTGCATTGTTGCATTGGGGTAGAGATTATTACACTGTTGTAGTGGAACATAGAATATTGCATTGTTGTAGTGAGCATAGCAATGGTGGCAGGGAATATCTTGCTGGCGGGTT
Organism: Picea engelmannii; assembly: GCA_009831015.1. Classification (NCBI taxonomy): domain Eukaryota; kingdom Viridiplantae; phylum Streptophyta; class Pinopsida; order Pinales; family Pinaceae; genus Picea; species Picea engelmannii. The sequence goes on from ML787273.1 coordinate 571,911, forward strand.
TATGGTTTTATTTATTCTTATTTATTTAGTGCAAGGGATGGAGGAAAAGATGAGTAAGTTTTATCTTATTGTTATGTTGTTGAATTTTCTCTAAACTTATGCTCCTACTCACTACTCTAGTTGAAAGCACATCAACCATTGTAACCATTTAGTTACTGTAATACATTCAATGTGCTTTAAGGTGTGGGGTTTTTCTCCCATAAGGGTTTTCTCTAGGATATTATGTTGCTAATGGTTTGTTGTTCATTTCATTTGTGTGTAATTGTTATGATTTATTTTTTGCACATTCTTCTCTCATAGATTAGTGTAGAAAGTGTATTCCACACCTTTCCTTTCATTTGGTATCAAAGCTCAATCACCTCGAATTAAGATGTTAGAAAAAAGGTTTTTTTATTTAATATTTGTTTTTTTAATCTAAATATCAAATATTGAAGTCTTTGGTATATAAAAAGTAAATACTTTTTCCAGTAGAAAATTGTTCTTATATTGATATAATATTTTCAGACTAGGAACACAAAGAAAGGAGCATGTGTATAAACAACTCCCTCCCTCCAATCTTATAGGTAAAAACCTCGAGCTAATATTGTGACTAATAAAAACCAAAAGAACAACCCACAAAGAACCCAAGATCATGTCTACAAATGTCATACAGATAGAACAAAGGCCTTCCATCAACCCTATCGCTAAAAAGGTCAAAAAATAAACTCAACATCAGTGCCAAATAATTTACAACAAAGGAGATTCAAGAACAGAGTAAGGCCCTCATGCCCCTCTTCCCACTGGTTGTAGACGATTTTTCCTTCTTGTTTCTGTAAATCCTTATTGGATAACTCATATTCCTACTTATTGAAATCTCTGTAAATGTGTGTGAAATTGATTGTCCTAAACAATTTGTAGAGATCTCTGATCCTATCCTTCCATCACTCTAGTGTAATTACCTGCAATTTACCTTTCTGATTCATCTAGTCTATGATAATTTTGGAGTCTCCAAATACTTGTAGATCTAGGATATGCAGTAGTGTAGCAAGTTTTAATAAAGCCCAAAATCCTAGAAGCTCGACCCTAGTGTTGGTACCCGACCCAGAATTCAAGGTCCACTTATAAACAATTATCTCATTGATCCTAAGAACACCTCTTGCTCCACTTTGATGACCATGTAATTGTGTTGCTCCATCAAACCAACCTATTGTAATACTCTCTTGTAAAATCAGAGCAGAGCACTTGGGAACAACTGATTGTTGTAAAGCCCTGGAACTACCAAAACAATCAAGTGTCTTGTGTAAAACCGAGTGGATAGAGGATCTACCACTCTAAAAAATGACTTTGTTATGTTCCAGCCACAAATGCTAATAGATGAGAGAAGGTAGTGACTGGTGGAAAGGGAACTGTCTTAACCAAACTTCGAAGCAAGAACTCAAGGTGGAACCCATCCACGTTGTCTTTATACTAAAAAAATTATAAATCCTATTCAACACCTGTTGAGCGAAACAACAATGAACCATCAGGTGCAAGGTTGTCTTAGGATTTTTCAAGCATAGGTAGCAAATGCTTGGTCCAGACAAACCTCTTCTTTGTAAATTATCCCAGGTAAGGATTTTGTCTTCCAATAATAACCAGGTGAACAATTTAGTTTTGGGAGAAAGATCCCAAACCCAAAGTTTATGCTACCAACCACAAATGTTTGCGGACCAAATTTTGGTTGCAAGAGAATTATAGACATTTTTGGCTGAGAGGACGCCCAGTCCATCTCCCCCATTCCATCTAAGATCATCCCATTTGTCCTTCAACTGAATACCTGAGTATATCAGAGCCCTGCAATAAAGGCCCCATTCAATCACCTGAACTCCAGTGAGTCTAATCTCTTCACTAGATTTCCATTGGGCGTAAACCACTACCGATATACCCACACCTATGGCCTAAAAAACAAGGTAGATATTTTGTTTCTTTAAAAAGCAATGAGCTCGGGCGAGAGTAGTGCGTTTAATCCCAGGCCCAAAATCTCATCCTTACCAACAATTATAGAATGACCAGATCCAGGGCACCAACTTAGCTAGTGAGTTATTAAATTCAAATACTTGACCATATTTCTCCAGGTATGTGAAGCGTTTTGTGTCCTATAAGTGGGTGTTCTCGGCCAAGTTACCACCGAGATAAAAGGGAGATATTTTCCCTTTATAACCTTATGCCAAATGTATTCCTTCATCAAAACACGCCACAGGGTGTTCACCACCAACGATCTGCTAAACGAGTGTAAGTTCCTGACTCCCCAACCTCCATAGGTATTATGTTTTGCAATGAACTCCCATTTGCATAGATGTCTGCACTCCCTGGCCCCACTACCCGACCAAAGGAAATTGAACATCAGTTGCTTGATCCTATTAAGGACATATGCAGGAATAATGGCCACTTCCATCCAATAAACTGGTAGGCTCTCGAGCATCGTCTTTAGAAGTACAAAACATCCTCCTAAATTTAGCCAAAGATTACACCAGAGGACGATCCTTTTCTCAAAATTAGCAATAAGCCAATGCCAATCTTTTACCTTGTAATTTACAGGCTTGAGATAAAAGTCGAGGTACCTAAAACCTGCTGATAAATCCACAAAATTGTAGGGCACGATTTCCTTGTACGGGACTAAGTCCTCCTGCTTAACCCCCGAATAATGCAAGGTTGACTTGTGTGGGTTAACTATTAGACCCAATTCCCAACATAAAGTAGATAGAATGGAATCGATCTCCTTCCATTCTTGCACAGAAGCACTAGTCATGATAAGAACATCATCCACAAAATATAAATTGAGAACCTTCATCAAACTCGAAACCTTGACACCCGAAATCTTCCTTTCAGACTGTGCCTACTTGAGGAGTAAACTGAGACCTTCCATCACTAAAATAAAAAGAAGTGGGGAGAAGAGACAACCTTGTCTTGAACCTCTTCCACTCTGGAAGAAAGGCATAATCCCTCCATTAAAAAATATTGCAAAGGAAGATGATGTAACACAACTCATAATCCAATTTGTTATCATAAGACCAAATCCCAATTGGAGAAGCATCATCCACGAAAAATCCCAATTTACACAGTCGTAATCCTTCTGCAAATCAAGCTTTAATATAATGGCCTTTAAATTTTTCACTTTGATATTGTGGAGACATTCCTGAGCATTGTTGATATTATAGTAGCTGCGGGAGGTATTTACCTCCATGTGTAAACCTGACGAGAATAGAATACTCTGGAAAGTAAGAAGAAACCCTAATGAGTTGGCTAATAACCCTAGAATACATTTCAGCTCAAGAGGATAATTTATATTAGGTTATTAGCCTCCAAGAGAAGAAGTCGACCAGAAGAATTAATATATACTGAACAGACACATGCCCAGAATAAAAATTCGGCCCAGGCAGTTAGCCAAAATTAGTATAAACACAGGAGGCCAGTTCTCATTCTGGCAGGCAGTCTCAAAATTGCAAAGTAGCAACTTGTGCACACTGCAGTGCCCAGTCTTGTGTGCAAGTTTGAGGAGAGTTTCCATTGCAGTTGCTACAGCTAGCAGATCATGTTTGGCTTGCACTTTCTCTTGGTTAGGGTTTTGACTATCTGATCATCTATTGTTGATGCGCTATCCTTGGGGAAAGGTGCGCTACCCCTTGTTTGTTTATCTAGCCTAGGGTTTGCTTCTGGAATGATTCTCTGTCAAGGTTAAGGTGCTTGGAGGGTGGCTTCGGCCTATGGTTGGGTGACAATAGTATTTTCAATGGTAAAACGAGCACATCCATTATATTCTAACATGTTATGGGCCCACACCTCCTTCATTGAGTCTAACCGCTGGAAGGAAACATAGCTGTAAGGATATTAATCTCGTTGAAGAACTATTGCTACGGTTTCTAGCAGGAGTAGTCACCATAGCACTGTCTCTAGGGTTACTATCAGATGCACTTACAGAAACCCTAATCCTCTTGTTGAGGCACCTTAAATGAATGGATTGACCTAATCTCCAGATACATCAGTGCATCCTAGCATAGCGCATCTCCTGGTACTCTCAGAAATCCAAGACGTGAAGTTTGAGCTTTTGGTCAAATCTAGGGTTGACCAAGTCAAAGCATCCATGACTTACTCTATGAATTCAAAGAACAAGTTAGATGGAGCTTCTAACTTCAGATCATGGAAGACAAGGATTGATCTCATCCTTGCCAAGAATAAAGTGTTGGATATCGTGAAAGGAAAGATCGTGAAACCAATGTTTGAAGAAGGGAAAGAGAGGGAACCGCAGAACGTTGCAGCCATGGAGAAATTCAAATACGGTGGCATTAATGCCATGAGAATCATAGTGGATTCTATAAAATACCACTTGATACCCTACATCTCCCATCTTGACTCATCAAAGAAGATGTACGATGCCCTAACAAACCTCTTCTCAGTCAGAAACATTGAACAAGTAATGAGTCTGAAGAATGAGCTCTGTGAAATGAAGATGAATGATGATGACAACATAACATCATACTTTGTGTGAATCTCTCAGTTAAGAGATCAACTACAAGCTATTGAAGAGATCATTTCAGAGAAGAAATTGGTAAACATAGTACTCAATGGTCTTCCCAAGACATGGGATGCATTTTCCGCAAGCATGAACACAAGGAAGAAGTATCCTACATTTGAAGAACTTTGGACTTGTTGTGCTCAAGAAGAATCCAGGATCAGTGCAAAAGAGAAACCCGAAAAGAAGAACGATGATCAAGCCTTCACAACAAGATTCAATAATTTCAGGAACAAACATAAGTTTGGTTCAAGGAGGAGGCCAAATAAAGAGAAAGACATTTCAGAAGTACAATGCTTCAACTGTCAAAAGTATGGTCACTACAAGAATAATTGTCCCGAGCTAAAGAAAAGGAAGGAGAAACCTGAAGCATCAGTTCCCGAAGAAAAGGAACCCACAAAGAAGACTAAGTAGGATGAAAGAGACTTATTCTTCTGAAGGTAACAATACTCTTCTTAGTTCTTGTACATATCTTATTTGTATAAGTCTCTATACATATCTTGTATATCTATCTCTTAAAAATATGTTCCAAGAAGAACTATATCTATGGAATAAAAACAAGATAAGTATTGCTATCACTATACAATAAAGGATGAAATATATCAAACAAATCTTGTGGAAGCTATTACAAGATAAGCTGAAATCAAAATCAATCTTGAAGAAACCTAGAAGAAAGAAGTCAACAATCAAGAGAAAATTGGAGAAAGACTTATGATTCTTTGCAGAAGACAATAAGGATGCAGACGAAAATGTGGACTCTCCTAGATGGAGGGAGTTGATTATATATCACCATAAAGAAGAGCATGTATTCATACATGAAGCAAGGATTAGGAGGGAGCTAATCCTACGATCCATTGAATATGATGAAGTATATATCCATGGTAGGAAACATGAAAAGCAGTATGTGTTTAGTTCGACCTTAGAAGAAGTCTTCTTCGAAGAAAATCCTTAAAGTATCCCTGGTTGTCCATTCACATCCTTGATCCTATGATGAAAGGGAAAAGTGGAATCTTTAGGGCATGGAATCTATAAGAAACTCCATGGACCCAATAGCTAAGAAAAACATAAAGAAGAACATGAAGATTCCAAGAAAGAAAGAGAAGCCAGAACAACCAGTCATTGTATCGAGAATCGCAAGATTACCAGCCTGATATGAACTCACTAAAAGGAATCAAGCAGAGGAATTGAAAGTCGTGATGAAGAACAATGTATAGAAGACTTATGAATGAAAGAATTGCGATATCTAGAACTAGAGGTTCTCCCAGATGGAGGGAGAAGACTATGATGACTACTTGTTCCAGTAAACCAGACATATCTCTACATGAGTCATTATATCATTCGCAACATCCATGAGTTGGAATTCTACATCAGATAGATGCAAAGACTGTTCTCCAGAGCAATTGAACAAAGAGCGTATGAAGAACAACCTCAAGACTTTGAGGCATACCAGAAAGAGACCCTTGTATGCAGATGGAAAAAGATAACTTGGTGGAGAACTTACAATGCACAGCAGAATCATGGTGAAGATTTTTTATAACAGAGATATTGTATCAAGATGATTACTCAGTGGATCAGATCTCATGATGATAGAAGAAGTGCCACATGGATATGTTCCAATGTTCCAAACAATGATATACATTATTGATCAGAGCTACATAAAGACTTCAGAGAAAAACCAATGTTCCAGACCGAAGTACATTTGAAATCAAGCATCACATTATCCGTGATGAAGTCCAAAAAGGAGAAAGTGGTTCTCCAATACATATCTCCACAGATGAGAAGATAAGAAAACATTTTGGTAAATCTTCTATCCAAGATGAAAGAGTTTGCGTACTCAAGATGGATCTTGTGGAGACGACTTCCTTATTGAAAAAGGAAGAGATGACTCCTAGGTTGGGAGGGAGAACTGATATGTATTGATTTATGGACAGTCATTTTTCAGTTCGAAAAATGGTTCAGGATGAGAAGTTTCCTTTCCAGTTTGGAAAGTGGATTGAGATTTATGACGGACAGACATTTTCCAGTTCGGAAAATGGTCCAGATTGTTGATGTACCATAGACAGCGACTTCCCATTGTGGTTAACATGGGGAGTGGTCTAGGTCAGTCTCTCTTCTTGAGGGTTACTCAAGAAGACTGGCCCACCTCGTCGGACAATGATTTCTCATTGTGGTTAACATGAGGAATGGTCTGTTTTGGAGGTTGGTAGAGGACAATCTTTTCCTCTTGTGGTTAACAGGGGAAATGGTCCAAACATTCATTCCTTAGGGTGTATTCATTCTCTCCAGATTTCACTTTGTTTAGTGTCGAAGGAATGGCCCATGGTGGGGAATGGTCTAGGCTCAGTAATCAGGGACAGGCATTCCTTAGGGAAAATTCATTCTCTCCAGGTTACACTTGTTTAGTGTCGGAGGAATGGCCCAGGGTGGGGAATGGTCCAGGCTCAAAAAACATGACAGTTATTCTTCCTTGCTTAAGAAGAATAGTCCAGATAGCTCATCATTGATGTCTTACCTTTTGAGGGCAGATGCTTTTCCGAGATTTCACAGATGTGAGTGGAAGAATGGCCCATATGATTCAGTTTATATCATAACATTATTTATGCGCGGGTTGATATTAGATGATTGTTATGAAGATTGTAAGACAGTAGATATATACTACTCAGGTGGATGCGTTCCACTGTTTGATCAAGTACTTGTGTGTTACTTGGTGTGGTAGTGTACCACTGGATTGTAGTTATGGATAGACACAGTTGTGTTCTATTTTATTCTGATTTCCTTGAAGACTATCAACAATATTGGAAATGATTATCAGCTAGATGGATGATCAAAGAACAGAGATTTCCCAGATGGAAAATGGTTCAAAACATTTACTCTTCTAGGACATATGTCCAAATTAGAAGAATGGCTCTTGTATCACTCTGTGGTGTGAGTGACTTATCCAGAATCATGTCTAATTACTCATGTGGAGTATGGTTTCGAGAGATGATACGACTGATGATACTAATGGTGATGATGGTGCTCATGATCTAGTCATGAGATAGTTTATGTTGATGCTACCAAGTGAATGGTATGTTCGTGCTCAAGACCATTACCTGTAATACCTCCCGAGCTAGGAGGGAGTGTTGATATTATGGTAGTTGCGGGAGGTATTTACCTCCATGTGTAAACCTGATGAGAATAGAATACTCCGGAAAGCAAGAAGAAACCCTAATGAGTTGGCTAATAACCCTAGAAGACATGTCAGCTCAAGAGGATAATTTATATTAGGTTATTAGTCTCCAAGAGAAGAAGTCGGCTAGAATAATTAATATATTCTGAACAAATAGATACCCAGAATGAGAAGTCAGCCCAGGCAGTTAGTCAAAATTAGTATAAATACAGGAGGCCAGTTCTCATTCTGGCAGGCAGTCTCAGAATTGCAGAGCAGCAACCTATGCCCATTGTTGTGCCCAGTCTTGTGCGCAGGTTTGAGGAGAGCTTCCATTGCAGCTGCTACAGCTAACAGATCATGTTTGGATTGGACTATCTCTTGGTTAGGGTTTGGACTATCTGATTAGGTCTTGTTGATGCGCTATCCTTGGGGAAAGGTGCGCTACCCTTTGTTTGGCTATCTAGCCTAGGGTTTGCTTCCTGAATGATTCTCTATCAAGGTTAAGGTTCTCAGAGGGTGCCTTTGACCTACTGTTGGATGACAATAGTATTGTCAATGGTAAAACGAGCACATCCATTATATTCTAACAAGCATTTCCAATCACATCTAGGATCTTCCTACCCTTTAGGAATCCCAGCTGCTCTCCAAAAAGAAACCGTGATAGTATTAGTTTAATCCTGGTTGCATTGAGTTTTGCAATAATTTTATAAGTCAAATTACAAAGGGTTATAGGTCTAAAGTCACCAAAGGAAGAGGGACTGTTAACTTTTGGAATTAGAACTAGGAAGGTCAAGTTCAGTGACCTAATCACATCACCGCATATCCTATATTTCTCCACTGCCTCCAGAAGGTCATCTCCTACCATCTCAAAAAAGGATATAAAGAATTCTACCATCCACCCATCTGGCCCCAGACTCTTGTCCTTGGAAAAACCCTTAAGGAAAACTAGGATTTCCTCTTTGGTACAAGGTTTTTCAAGTAAAAGACAATCCTCCTCTTCGACTATGGGCGGGTACTATCAGACGATGCTTACTTGTTTGATAATTGAGTTTTGTTTTGTGTCTACGTAGAACTCTTTGAAGTGTCTAACCACTTCATTTACAAGGGCCTCCTATCCTGTATGGCATTGGTCATTCTCATCGTGGATCTCCCAAATAGGTTTCCCATTTCTCCTGTTACTAGTGAATTGATGGAAATTTTTTGTATTTTGGTCTCCACTCTGTAGCCAAATCACTCTACTCTTCTGTCTCCACATTTCCTTTTCTGCCTGTAGGAGCTTAGTATGTTATTCCTCTAAAATTTTTATATGAAGGTCTACAATAGTCGAGACCAACCCTTATGCTTGTTCCTGATAGTAAGCCTCTAAGTCCTCCTCAAGTTTATCAATCTTCAAGTGTTTTAGATTTCTTTGTTCTTTTTCCCACTCCTTTACTCTGTGTTTTAGATTTTTCAATTTCCAGATCTATCCACACCTCTTTCACTATAAGATTGAACTCCTCTTCCCCCAACCATGTGGGGTTCAACTTGAAAGGATAAGTTGTAATATTAGGAATGTTGTCGAATTGTAAAAGAATAGGTGCATGGTATGAGATGTAGGGCTAGGCGACCCACAACCTATGTCTGCCAACTGAAGTGATCAGGTCATCCGACATATATACCCGGTCCATTATTTTTTATATTTCGTCACACCCGACTCTACCATTGCGCCAAGTGGGCACAACATCATTGGGTAAGATGTTGACTAAATGGTTTCCTAGAGAATACCCTTGGAGTACCCCACAATTAGGTCTAGTCTAGTTGTGTCACCCCAAACCTCTCCAGCACTAACCGTGAAACTTAAATCTCCAACAACTATCAAGTTTTTGTGTGCCAGCAGGGCCCTGCTAACCAACTTGTCACAAAATAATTTTCTCTCTAAACATGGATCGTAACAGTTCAGGAAGGTAATTTGTCGATTATCCTTAAGTAATGAACCTGTTAGAAGAATACCACCACAAATTAAAAATGGAACAATATTTAAATTGAAAGGATCCCATGCCCCCACGAGACCCCCAGATCTGCCAAAAAATATGACTACACACACCATCCAGTTTGGTCATAAAGCAATAAAAAACGATCTAGCTTTCTTATCCTCAACTAGGTTTTCTTGAAAAATGAGGATATTGGGTAAAGTTCTCGAAATTAATCTACAAAGAGATGTTGTTTCGTAGCCCCTCCCACTCCCCTAATATTTAGGGAGAGGAGGATCATTAATTTTCCCTGGCTAGGGATTTCATGCCTCTAAGTGCCCCTTGTTTAGTTTGGTTGGTATCTTGTAAATATGGAGTGGAAACACACGCTACAACTTTCCTACGTGCACTTATGGTTTTAAGGGGAGAGATCTCATTCCCCAAAGCCCTCGACCAGGAAAACTCCTTCTCGTCTAATTCCTCAGTCCGACCTTCCGACCCTACAATGCATGGGAGTCCCTCTCAACTTATCTCAACTCACCTATGAAATATGGGAAGAGGAGTAGGTGTCAAGACCTCTTGGTACAACGGGACCAGGGTTTCTAAAACTGCTCCCAGGGATCTTTCCCCAACCTCTGACTCTTTCAAACCCAGTTTAAAACTTCTCTTCCCCACATACCCATAGGAAAGTCCCTCCTCCCCCCAAATGTCTATGGTGTATATTTTAACCTTGTACAATATTTTATTGCAAATAGATTTTCAATAAAATAACAAAAATAATACAATGGAAACTACACACATTGCATAGATAATTTTCCCCTGGAAACCCAAACCGGGAAAACCAACATATTATATATTCATTGATAGTAATACATTGTTTACAATACAATATACATATAGGAGTCAGGGGCATCCAAAACCCTAACCCAATGACCTAGATTAGTCAACAAACCTAATTCCTTAACTAGAAATAGAAAACCATCGGAAAAAACCATGTGTCGAAAACCACCCAACAATGGACATGAAAATCGAGGAGACACAAAAAAAAATGAGGAAAAAATGCGCTACCCTCGAACCCGAGCACAGAGGGGCTATCGCCCCCATCAAACCCCCCTGCATGCCCGGTGCAACGTAGAAGACACTAGGGCTACTCACGCAAAGAACATAACACATACCCAACATTCTCCCACTTGTTGTTTTCTTTGCATACAGGGGGTTACAGGGTTACATAGTCAACAATCTAGGGCATCAATGCCCATGGATTTTCTACACCAAGATAAATTCTCAGTGGTCACAAATTTTGTTAATGAATCTGCAACATTCTTCAAAGTGTCCACCTTCATCAACAACAATTTATTTTCTTCAACCATGTCTCTCACAAAGTGATATTGAATATCAATATGCTTTGTCTTTGAATGATAAGTCGGGTTCTTCGCCAGAAAAATTGTACTTTGATTGTCATAATCTATCCTTATATATTGTTGTACCAACCCAATACTTGAATACAATCTTTGTAACCATAAAGATTCCTTACTTGCATGAGTGGCTACCATGTATTCAACTTCTGTAGTTGAAAGTGCCACTACAGCCTGTCGTTTTCTCATCCAACTGATTTCTCCTCCAAACAAGGTTAAACACATACCCGCTTGTAGATACCCTACAAACCATATCTCCAACCCATTCTACATACATAAATCCATGTATGTCCAACAATATCTCCAATCCTGATCTTCCTTCGTAGCACAATCCATAGCTAGCAGTGCCACGCAAATACCTGAAAACCCTTTTTACTGTTGTCCAACTCTCCTTCCCTGGTTTTGACATATTCCTGCTCAAAATTCCCACTGCATGTGCAATGTATGGTCTATTACAGACCATTTCATACATCAAACTACCAACTGCACTCGCATATGGAACACAAGACATGTCCTCCTCCTCTTCTTGTGTCTTGGGACACTGATCCGCAGATAACTTTACACCAACATGAATAGGGACCTTGACTGATTTACATTCATTCATATTAAACCTCTGCAATATTGTCTCGACATATTTTCTCTGATTTAACCAGAGTTTCCTCTTTTTCCGATCTCTTTTAATTTCCATGCCCAAAATGAAATTTGAAGCACCAAGATCCTTCATGTCAAATTTAGAGTACAACTGAGTTTTCACATCCTAGATAATCTCCTTGTTGTTTCCTATCAACAACATGTCATCCACATATAAGACCAAATAAATCAAATGACCGCTAATTAATTTAAAATACACACATGGATCCTCTTTGTTTCTTGTGGAGCCAAGTCCAAGCATATAAGTATCGAATTTTTGATACCACATCCTTGGTGATTGTTTTAAACCATACAGGGACTTTTTCAACCAGCTCCCTCTTTCCCTTCACAGCAAAACCTTCTCACTGCTTCATATAGATTTCTTCTTCTAGATCTCCATGTAGGAATGTTGTCTTCACATCCATCTATTCTACTTCAAAATCAAATGCAGCAAAAACAAATAACATAAATCTTATAGAAGTTAACTTGGCAACATGAGACAAAATCTCACCAAAATCAATTCCCTCAACCTGGGAATAACCCTTACTAACTGAGCTTTTTGTTTCTCCACTTTGCCTTCTTCATTCAACTTCCTTTTAAATACACATTTGCTACCAATGGAATTTCTTCCAGATGGCAACGCCACAAGATCCCAAGAATCATTCTTATCCAAGGCTTCCATTTCTTCATCCATGGCCTTTTTCCAGAGATTTCCATCTTCTGAATCCATTGCCTCTCTGACAGTTCTAGGATCATCATCAGTAATAGACAAAGAAAAATTTGAATGGAAATCAGATGGAGTATACAACTTCTTTATCATGAAAAGTTTATTTACTAGGGACTTAGAATGATACAACTTCCCTAACTTATCACATAAACCTTTGGTTGTAGCTTCCTCTTACACATTCGGTAATACTGAATCTAAGAGACGCAATCAGATTGTGCTATTCACCTTTCGATCCAACTTTTTCCAGTCATCTGCTGAAGTTCCTGTAGGTGCAATACCTAGATCCACCATGACCCACTGATCTTTGTCCACCAACAGATCTTCCATCTTGAGCTTCCACAACTCAAAAATTTCCCCATTAAACTTCTCGGTCTCCATTTTCAAACTGTTCGTCTGTTAAGAACCAAACATCAATATAGCATAGAAAAACCTCAAGAAAAGTACTCAACGCCTTGAAAAAGAGATAATATCAGATAATAAGCCTCTTCGAGGGGGAAACCTCCTTTTACCCCACTTAAATGTTCAAGTACAAG
>ML787273.1:604086-624651 GCA_009831015.1 Picea engelmannii
GAAGTTCCCTTTTTGGGTGGCATGTTGGCCAAGTATCACTTTTGAACCTTGATTTTGAGGTGGTTCTACTAGACAATATTTCTTCTGTTGTATCTCCCAAGTTTCGGCCCTTCTGGGTATGAAAATTTATTTTATGTATTTCTATGATATTTCTTCTCTACAATGCCATAGGTATGATCAAAATTAGATGTGCCAAGTGGAATTTACAGTAACTTCCCCACAACTTGCCGATTTTTTTCCTTTCCAGGAGATCTCACTTGTATAGTGTGCCCCGCACAAAATAATTGATATAAAATTCTGAAACTCACACCAGAAATACTACAGACTGTCCATGATCCAATGAAACCAGTCCCACACAATTTGGATACTCTAGGAAGAAGTTATGATTTTTTTACCTAGAACACCTTCTTGAGACTAGTCAATAGGACTAGTCAAATACCCTATCTTACACAGGGTGTATCTACAAATTTAAGATGACCCAGAAGCTAAACCTTTTACCATAGATACCTTACTAATTTTTGTAAATATCCTCCAGATTTTAGGGTCTGAAACGTTACAGAAAATGTTTTATAGCGAAAATTCCGCAATGACTCAGCTCAGGATGATTTCAGAACCCTATCTTGTACAGGCTGTATCTCCGAAATTATAAGGCCTCAGGAGCTGAATTTTGAACCCAACGTACCTTGATCCATATACTAAATATCCTCCAAGCCGTTCCTTTTGAAACGTTGTAGAAAACAAGTTATAGCGAAAATTCCAAGGTGTCTCAGATGTAGCAGCGAAACCCCAAGACCTTGAGCTCTGATACCATATGTTAAGAACCAAATATCAATATAGCATAGAAAATCCTCATAAAAAGTACTCAATGCCTTGAAAAAGAGATAATTTCAGATAATAAGCCTCTTCGAGGGGGCAACCTCCTTTTACCCCACTTAAATGTTCAAGTACAAGATGATTCAAAATGAAAATGTCTCCTTGGTATATATAGGAGATTAGGAGATATAATTACAACTAATGGCCTAAAGCCGACATAAATAAAATAACATTACTAATCTAATATGCCCCAATTAAGGGGTAATGAGCCAATATTAGGTCTTAACATGAGTAGATTGTAGGACGATTTCACTCAAGAGGAGATCCAGGAAGGATATCAGAGCAGTGGACATAAGGGAGATGTAGTTGATGAGGATAATGTTGCTCTTGCTGCAAAGGGAAAGGGGAAGAAGAAAGGAAATTTTGGGAGGGACTTGAGTAAATTCAGATGTTACTGTTGTAACCAATTGGGGAACCTTACTTCTCAGTGTCTTGAGAAGAAGAAGAAGATAAAGGAACGAGAGAGGACTGATACAACTGCTACAATAACTATGGAGAAATTTTCATCCAAGTTTGATATGGAATTTTCTTTGGTCACTCTAATATCCAATGTTGGTAGTGGTGGATTTGGGGGTGATAATAGGTGGATTTTTGACAATGGATCCTCTTTTCACATGACGAGAATATGGCGTGTATTCCTTGTTATCACAGAGACGGGTCCTGACCAGCTAGTGGAGAGTGAAGGAGGTATGGAACAAGTTGTACGTGAAGTTGGAAGGGTTAGATTCTGACTTGAGTACGGAGGACTCCTGGAGGTTGATGGAGTTCTATTTCTTCCAAGGTTGAGGGTTAACTTGCTCTCGGTCTCAGCCTTGGAAGATGTGGGATATTGTACATTGTTCAAGAGGGGACATGTATTTATCTACAGGGAGGGAGTGGATCTAGTTTAACCACAACTGATTAGTAATCAGATGGATAGGTTGTAAATGTTGCGAGGACAACCTACAGGTTATGATTCAGTGTTGGATGAGGAGTAGGAGGCTCCTGATACTACAGTGATACCAAGGATTTAGTCTTGCATTCCGAGGGATGAGAAGGAGTCTCTTCAGAGCACTGGCAGGAGGCTCAGTCGATGTAAGGGAACAACAACTCAGAGTGGGAGGATGGTTTAGAGTAGCTGTCAGGAGGATGTCTTCTGGTTCGATTTATGTGCAGGTGTTGGGGATGGCTCCAGGTTCAAAGGGATCTCCTACTGCGAATAGTGTGGTGGGACCGGATGATGGTGATGGAAGCGAGTACATGCCCCGCTAAGAGGGAGTGTTATCTTTTATAGCTCGGGAGGTACTTTGCATGTTTTTTCTTGTATGCAGAAGTGACCTTGTATTTACACTACTAGGCACTTGACTTTGTAATGGGTTTTTATAAAGTTGTAATAAAGTGGTTCTTTTATTAAAGTGAGTTTTTATTAAGCATACCTTCTAATATTATAGTGAATTTATTTCATAAAGTGCACTTATGTTATAAAGTGAATTTGTACTTTAATATTTTAAGTGATTTATTTTGGAGGGAATGAATCATGTCCCTTGATCGTGTAAAGGAAATATTATATCTTGTCCATTGGAATTAGGGATGGGGAAGGTGAAAAGACACTTGGAAGGTGAAAGGTCACTTTCAGATTATAAGAGAATGCATTGGGTAGTGTGCAAGACAAGAGAAGAAGAGATTGAGAGATTTCTGAGAGAACTTTGAGAAGGAGAGGAAAGGGCAGCAAGATGGGCATATTTCCCGAGATTGGGCACATTTCCCAAGGAAATTTCTGAGTGAAGACTTGATTTTTTTGCTGGCTGATCAAGTGGGTTGTATGGTATAGTTTGTACATGTCATACACCAAGATTAGGAGGGCGTGGATTTCGAGGCAGCCTTGCTACACACAAATCGAGGTGCATTTAATGAGAATTTTATGTTGGTGGTTGATTGTACAGAGTTGTTTGTACAATAGGGATTTGGCACGGATTTTGGAGTGTTGTTCAACTGGGTCATACAGGTCGTACAACTATCTTGGCACATTTTCCAAGGAAAAAAATTAGTGGGACAATTTGGGTGTTGTAAGTTGTTTCTTCTTTGCTAGAAAATGTAACTTGTTGTTGATATAACTTTCCTTAAACTAATAAAATCTCTCTCTTTGGGTTTCCCCACATTGAGGTTTTCCTTGGTTGGTTGCCTAAATTTATGAGTATTACATGGATGTGTGATTGTTATTCATTGTGTTTTTTCTGTTGCAAATTACTTAGCAATGTGTGTTTCAGCTTATGAAGTATTGTTGTGATGTCGGTTATTTTCATTTAAGACTGAAATGAATTTTTGCTAAGTGTATGAAAAAATTGTTTATGTTAATTTTGTCATTTAATTTTTACATCATGAGCACCCTTTTCCAGCTAAAACACACTTGATCACTTAACAATTTTATCCACATATTATGCTAATATTCACTTTTATTATTCATCATTTTCTAGATCTTCAACATCTAATTACTTTACTGAACAAACTAATTCATCTTGCTCTGTTTGAACACTTCAACTCTTGTGGTTTCTTGCACCATTATTTTCTCCTTTCTTAATCCATTTGGGTCTCATCTTGACTTCCTTAGTCAATTTTCATCATACTATAATGTTACACAAATGTCCCTTTTTCAACTTCTTGTATATTAACTAGAAGTAGTTGACATTGCTTTTAGTTGACATCATAAATTCTAGTGATACTTCCAATATCCTAGAATATCACCAATAACTCTTTTCTACTTGACATTAGTTCTTTTAGGTACCCTCTCTTCTGCATACCAAGCCACAAATAACTATTTTCCTCCTTATGGTTTCTTATTGATTTCCCTTCAGAAAATCATCTCCATTATTGAATCCTTTTGGATTGACATCTCAATCTACCTTGGGAATGCACTAAACACCTTCAAAAAGTACCATCATTCTCTCTATATGAATCAAAGATATTATTTTTATTGTTGTCAAAATTCCTTATGTGTTGTCATAGACCTAAAATAATTAGGCATCCATTTAGTGGTACCTTCTTCTCTTATCTCTAGCTACTCATGGAATTGGTCCAATTTTGGAATGCACTTAAATTTATGTAATACCTTCCCCAAAATTATGGTTTCATACTTCTAGCATCGCTCTGCACATAAGGAATCACTTTATGCATGTGTTGGCACTCTTTAGCTTACACACACCTTCATTTCTTGACCTTTTAAGTTCTAACATTTCTACTATTCTTCCAATGCACTACTCTAACAAGAATAATGGAGATATAGCCAGAAAACTACATACTTGGTCCCTGGAGATAACACACCTCATCTCCACGGATACACTGTGTCTATCTTTATCAGAATACTATCATTATGATGATCAATCCTTTTAGAATAGATCTGACCATAATGCATTTCTTTATTTGTACATTGGAATCCTTTAGGGTGAATGGAATTTCATTACTTCATCCAATACATACTTTACTTTTACACCTTGATTCCACTCTAATTAGCATCAATGGATTTCTTGTAGTGATTTCCTTTACACATAAATTTTATATTCTTGGCTTCTCAAACCTTTATGGCTGCACTAAAATTCATATCTCAACATTATTCACCCTTGGATTTTGGTCATCATGAGGGGTATCCTTGATATAACACTCTTTCCTTGAATGTCTCTGCTCGTCTTTAACCAAAGTTCAAACCCTTTTATCTTCTATCCAATCCACCTTTCCTAAACCTATGATTTGCATTTCCATTTGTACCCATTGTAAATGCATTAGCATGCACTGTAGATGGCATTCCTACCAAGCCTCCACATATGTTATGCACAAATGTTATCTGGACTTATTTTCCCAACAATAATTTCATTAGGGTCTTCCATGTTTCTCATTGAACCCAAAAAACTGACCCAGTAACTTCTTAAAGAAAACAAATGCTCTTTTGAAGAAATATCTCTATTATGTTGTCTCCTATCTATATACACCACTTGCCTTTTCTCTGTTCTATTTGTAACCATATCATCTGAAAACATGTTAAAACAACCACAATTGTTAGTTAAAACTCATAATATGCAATTATAGACATATGCACTTTTTGCCTCTTTACATGCATCGATAAATTCCTTCTGATTGTTTGTAAATTTTGATGCTCAGCTCATAATTTTGGGTGAATACATGGACTCCTTTGTCCAAAACCTTTCCATTGACTGCTTTCTTTCTCAATTTTGAGTTTTGAGTGGAAAGTTATGGTCATTTGATTATTACCCAAAAACTCCTCCAACCAAGTGCACTTTTTAACTGTGCTTATGCATCCAAGCACCTACTCCTTTGGAAATTTGACAATTTCTCAATTGGGTTCCCTCATCACCACACTTTGGAAATTCTGGACAAGTTTCACCTTCATTTGAGCTCCAAGATGTTAGATACAACTTGTTGAAGTTTAAGGACAAATTATCTCTTAAGCCATGAATGCTACAGGTGCCTTCTACTTCCTCCTGTGAATTTTATGTGCCCATATTTATTTTCTAAATCCATGGTTGTATTCTATTGTTCAAGATATCTGTAGAATTATCATGTGCCTCAGTCAAATTCCGGAGCGAGGAGTTATGTCCCTCAGAAGTTAACTAGGTCTCCAAATTTACCTTGCACTATTTGGCATGTAACTTCCTCATACTAGCTCTGTTTGACGAATGGTTTACACCATTAGAAAATATCTCCAAACTCTTTATATGAGCCGCAGAGACAGAGTGTACCTCGATACACTTTGTTCTCGTGGTTTTTGAGTATCTAAAAACACCGTTTAGGGCCTAAAAAATTCCCTACAAAAACCTGACTTGGAAACACTGTATTTTTCCAGTAATGTTTCATTAATTTCATAAGAATATATTTAAATGTGGCCAACTAGGATCCTAACATGGTGCCTGAGTCTACCTGTAACCTGAAGGTGGTGCCATGTCATCTCCTTGGCCACCTGGGTCCTACCCTATTGGCCTCTACCTTCTTCTTCATTTTCCTTTATCTCTTTCTTCATCACTGACACACACATGTTAATTTTTGGGCCCCATAGGTCCTTGGATGCCATGTGATATTAGAGATCCAGTTTCAACACTGATCTTGCATGGGATGATTTGGCAGAATGTTGAAGTGGAAATTTGCAAAGAATTAATTTATGAATATGTCTGCAACTTGTTTGATTAAATTACTGCATTGAAATTTGGAAATTTCATAGGTAATTTGCAAGAATAAAGCCCAGGAACTAACAAAATCCAATTTAATTTTTTAATTGGGTTAATTCGAGCCTGCAATCAATCAAATTTCATACTTGAAAATCTTCATGGTGAGTCTGGGGTGAAATTGGGCAAAAGCCCCAAATTTTACAGTTAATTTCATGAGGAATTTGATATGCAGGAGTCGAATTACAGGTGTTGGGGTCGAAAAGATTGTTACAGGGCCTGAAATTGGCCGTACAAAGCTTAATTAAATCACTTCAATGCGGCCATATTAATTATCTCGTAATTGGGAATTTTTGGGCATTTTTGGAAAATTTCGAAAATAGGAAAAAATGGAAAAACATTTGGGAATTTGTTTTTCATACACTGGCGTGGGGGCCACGTGTCAGCTGATGTGGAAGAGTGGTGACATGTGTTTCCAATATGGTGGAGGCATGGTGGAAGGTACATAGTGGCATGGTAGCAGAGGTTGGCATGTGAGTTGCCATCACAGAAGCAATGTTGTCCTACCCTGCGGGACCATGAGTCCAAGACACATGTCAACCCCATGTGAATTGTGGGGGGATCCTATGGAGTTATGTTAACCATAGGATGGGGGAACGCAATGAGACACAACATGACATGACACTACGGTCTTAACCATGGTTTATTTTTGCATCCCCTCCCCTCGACGTTAATGTTCGGTGGGGCAAGATAGGGCGCAATGCGACGTGGGCCATTGATTCTAGCCGACACCTTCCAAACCTTCATCGTTAGATCAAGTTGTCAGAAAAATTCGTGCACAGACGTAAGTGGGTGTGGAATGGGGCCCTACCATCCTCATTACCCAATATAAATGTGCCACATGGTAGCCAAGGACCTATGGGGCCCAAAAATTAACATGTGTGTGCTAGTGTAGAAGAAAGAGACAAAGGAAAAGGAAGAAGAAGGTAGAGGCCAATGGGGAAGGACCTGGGTAGCCATGGAGTTGACATGGCACCACCTTGAGGTTCTATTTATACTCTGGCGCCATGTCAGCATCGCAGTCAGCCAGATTAAAATATATTCTTCTGAAATTAATGAAAAATTACTGGAAAAATACGGTGTTTCCAGGTCATGTTTTTGCATGGCATTTTTAAGGCCCCAAATAGTTTTTTTAGCTACTCGAAAATCACAAGGAAAAAGTGTAACAAAGTACACTTTTTTCTACAAATCATATGAAATAGCTCAGAGAGAGATTTCTAATGGTGTAAACCATTTGTCAAACAGAGCTAGTATGAGGAAGTTACATGCCAAATGGTGCAAGGTAAATTTGGAGACCTAGTTAACTTTTGAAAGCCATAAATCCCTGCTCTAGAATTGGATTGAGGCACATGAGAAGTCTACAGATATCTCTTTAACCATAGAAGACAACCATGGAGTCAAAACAAAAATCTGGGCACATAAATGCACAGGAGGAGGTAGAAGGCACATGTAGCATTCAAGGCTAAAGAGATAATTTGGCCTTAAACTTCAGTAGGTTGTATCTAGCAGCCTGGAGCTCAGATGAAGGTGAAACTTGGCCATAATGTCCAAAGTGTGTGTTAGAACACTTTAGAAATTTTAAATTTAAACTTGAAATCTTTTCTTTTTTATCCTTTAAAAATAAATCATAAAAAACTTAGGAAAATTGTTCTTCATTTAATAAATATATGATCTCTATATCTTGACAGGGCATTTCCAATATCATCCTCTAAAGAGTTTTAGTCGATCGGATCAACGACTCCCACGATTTCGGAGTTCTAAAGTTGTGTGAGTGTTAAACAAAATAAATCTATGAAGTGACTTCGGGACTTCGTGATTCAGGAATTTCAAACTCAGGATGTGTAAAGATAAAAAAAAAAAAAAACGATGTTGCAAAGCTCCAAAGTCCCAGAGACAGGTTCCCGCAAATTTTTTTCAAATAAGATCGGCTGATGAGTCACAGGCCACCTCTCAAAAATTTTATTTTGGATGACATGTGGCACTCTTTCTTGGCATTTTTGTCAGATCATTCGCACATTTTTTTGTGAAACGTGTCACTCAATTTTTTCATGACACGTCATCACTGCCACATCACTTCAAGAAATTGTCCTTCATGATATAAATCAAAGAACATATTCAAAAATGTCGGAGCACTGAAATACCAAAGCACTTGTGATCATGATAAATAAAACACTTAAAAAACTTAATAAATTCAAACAGGTTTAACTAGTCGTGATTAACGATAAGTAATCACTCTGTGGATTCATCCTTCAGGAGGTATCTATTGACTTGCATTCAAAACCCCCGAATGTCGTACTGTCGATGTACTCACCGCACATACACGCTCACGAACTCCTGGAGCTTTAGAGTTCTGAAGTCTCGAAGTACTTAAAAAAGGTTTGATTATTTGCTCCACAAATTCGACCTTTGGGAGATATACATTGTGTTTCATTCAAAATTCCCGAATGTCAAAGTTCCGAAATACTTAAAACCAAAAGTGAATTTAAAACATGATATTTAAAACAAAAAATAATTAATTGATGATCAACTGCTCCGCGAATTTGGCCTTCGGGAGATATCCATTGTTTTTCATTCAAAACCCCTCAATATCGAACCGCTGAAGTACATTATCTTAATTACATCCATTAATAATACACCCATATGGATAGGGTTAAAGATTGGGATAATTTTTGCGACCTCCGGGTAATAAATTTGATAGATTTTGGAATGATTACTCTATCAGTAGATTAATACAAAAGTAAATATACATTAAATTTTTCTGTAAATAAAGGCATTTCAAATTTCAAATCATTTCTCCATTAACATATGAAATTTCCACATTCAATATTGTGAGCTCACGGGTTTTTCTTCTCGCAGGAGGGTTAACTTCATCTTTCAAAAATCATGGCTCCGCGCAAAACATGAAAGAAGAGATATTCATTGACTGACGAATCAAACCCAAATGAAAATATACTCTCAGATACTACTGCTTGATTGACAGACACCGCCAAATCTTGGAAACAAGTTTATGACATTTTAGAGCATGAAATGTCTCTCTTTCCAGATGATTTAGCAGAAGAAGACGATGATACATTTTTAACTAATCTTAGACATGTGGCGAAGTCCGAACTACACAGAGTTGTTTCTCAGTCGAAACTTATGCCTTACACCGATATGATAAGTTGGGCCCTAGAAAACATGGATATACCAACAAGAAGCAACTCCAGTCACTAGAAGACCTTCATCGGCTCTTTTTGACCATAGGATATTCAAATAATGTATAAATTATCTTCTAAACCCAAATACACCTACAATTTATTGTTTATATTGAATTTTGTGGATGAGGAACGCACTAAATATGATATAACCGTCCGCGATATAGTGAAAACCTAGTGGGGTAATCCAAGTAAGTTTAAATCTAGTACCCATGGTGTATATTCTACAACATCATGTGATGCCCATATCATGTAGATTTCCATGATGCTTTGTAGAATGTTCGGTAGGAAAAATAATGCACATTTTACTATAGAATGGGTTCCCATAATCCATGAGGTTGTTGAGGGTTACACTTTTGATTGGGAAAAAATGTTATCAGACAACTTATCCAAGGAAATTGTGGAATACAAGATGTTGAAATCTAAAGGAGAACATACCCCCTTTTATATGTCTGCATTCATTATGGTTGCAATCTGTTTCAGGACCCCATTTCCTCTCATGAATTGGAGCTAGACTCCAACTAGCACTGAGCCTATACACTTTTATCACTCTAAATTGTGGGAGGAAAATTCAAAGGAATTCTTCTATGAAATTTGTCATAATGTAGTAATCCAAATTCATGTAGTTATCTATGGACAACCTCCCCCCAAAATTTCAGAACAGATCATTGGAAATTTGGGTGCTATTGCATATTATTGTGTTGAGGAAATTGTTTCTTATATCAGATTGTTTGGATGATATATATCTCCTCATGCTCTCCCCAGATTCCAACATGATAGACTGGATTGTAGAAAAGTAGCCTATCAAACAGTTTCAGAAGGAATAACCAAATAATTGAAGGCAACACAAAAAGAGTGTGGCCAACATTTCCCATACATGTTGGAGTTTTTTCATTATCTTATTTTGGACACGCTAAGGTTGAGGCATCAGCCTTAGAAGATATCAAATTGGTTGACATTGAGTATAAAAGGCATGATCCTCATAGGGTGGTTGAAAATCATTTAGCTCAATTCAATATGAAAATATATATACATGAAGGTTCCCCCTATGATGAAATTTTCAGAGTAAGATCTTATGATGAAGTTGAAAGCAGATTTCAAAATTTTCCTCAAGATCAACAGTCATGCTTCCTCAGTTTTTAGAAGCGCAGAAGGAATAGTCTTCCCAAGGTCTTGCAGGGAGAACAAAAACTTAATCCAACTTCACAGGTGATAGAATCAACAGAGCCCAAGCAACATAGATTTCTTGGGGACAAGGTTGAGGAAGTGGAGAAGAACACAGATACATTATCTAAAGATGCAATAATATCAGTACCAAGTAAATATGAGCAAAACAAATTATCATCATTTGAGGCTTTTATGAAGCACGGGCATACTTTTCCTTTTTCATTTCCAAATACCAAAACTCCAATGAAAGATGCCACAAATCCAGAAGGATATACTGCACTTAGCTCTTCCATACCATCATTAACTCCTCTAGAAACAAGTTTTGAGTTACCTAGTTCAGATTTTATTAATATAGATGACCTCACACCTATTCAACCTGAAGAAATTCCTTCAACAAAAAAAAAATCAACAAGAAAAGGAAGGCTATCATAAGAAGGGAAGCTCGACAGAAGGAAGGAGTAATTACTAAAAAGCGTAAAATGATATATGATGGACAGGGACAGAGTAACCATGAATTTGCAAAAGAAGTTGTAGACTCATTGGGAGCCTTTGCAACTGCCAACTAGTGATTAGTGGATAATCTAACAAAAAAACTAGAACAAAAGAATCTTCTGATTGAACAATTGCATAATGATATGCAACATATGGAAATGACTGCCTGAAATAAAATCAATTTTCATATAGAGAAAATCAGACAGGGTTTTGAGCAACATATAAAGTAGTTAGAAGAAAAATTGGAATTAAGTGTTCAAAATCAACAAGTAAGCAATACTATGCTTTCCCAGCAAGACAAGTTAATAGAGCAGTTGCAGTCTCAAATAACTTTATTTGAAAGCACATAAATGGATATCTCTGCATTTAAGAAGCAAGCATCTAAATTAAATGGAAAGTTGGAAATTGTCCACCAAGACTTATACCAAAATATGGATATTATTCAAAAACATTATCAAGTGATCAATAATTCCTTTAAGAATATTCATGAAAAGGATAAGGAAGCCTATACATCCAAGTCCAAATTCCAATATTTCATAGTATGGAGAAAAAAATCAATGTACCTGCAATTGCCCCTTTTTCACAGTTTGAGCAAATAAAGGGATAAATGGATTTAAAGGTCTGTGAAACAAATATTGAAGAAAGTAAGAGGATGGCCAGAGAAGCAAAAGAAGTTTGTCTTAACAATCTTTCAACTGTAGATCTGGAAATGGCCGAGTTTGATGGCAGTGCTATCCCTGATACACTTGGACAAATCGAGATTGAAAAGAGCAAAGAGAATTCAAAGAAAAGTAGAGAGAGTGTACAAACTGCTATCCAATAGGTAAATCATGTTGATTTACAAATGATAAATGATCTGTTGTTAAAACCAATCTTACAACATCAGGTGACAGCACAGATAGTTGTGAAAATTCAAGAGAAATTACCATTGGTACACAAAAAGGTTTTCTCATTTGAGTTGAATGCAAATGTCGAACCTTCCAATTTTTTTGTGGAATTAATGGAAATACATGCTCAATTAAATGATCAGAAAAAACCAAGTACGTCCGCAAGAAAATAAAGGACAAGTAAAGTGTCAGCAAACCAAAGAAATCTCCAAATTCAGAAAAATTTGCATTGTATCTTTTAGTTTTGATTGTATCCTATTTTGAGATCAAAGAATGTGGAGTGTCTAACTACTTTTGTTTAAGACATTTTTGTATAAATAAATAGATATAATATCTATTCAAGGCTTCTTCTTGTCGAATGTAAAAGAGAACTTACTGAATATCAATTAGAAAGAGAAAATAGAGATTCTACGTCTCATTTCCTTGAGTTATGTGTTTCCTGTGTATTTCCATTTACTAATCATATTTTCTTCACTTAATGGTTCTTGAGGATTGAAATACCACAATTTAGTAATACATCTACTGTGATCTACATATTGGGAATTTTTTCAGTTACAATTTTTCCTCTGTTTTTACTGTGAGTAAAACAAGACCTATATCTGAGTAAGTTTCCTCATTTTAAATCAACGACCAAGGATTCCTTATTCATAATTCCTCTACTGTGGATAAGGTAAGATTTATCTGTATTTTATACCTTACTTTATTTTAACAGTCTTTGTTAATCAATTCTACTTTTCATAAGATTAAAATTTTAAAAAGACTCGAAGAAAGAGATATTGCCTCTGTGTTTTCTAATCATTAAAATTCATTTGAAGTTGCATCTTAAAACTAAAGGTAGAAAAGCATTACAAAAACTATTATTTTAAGTATTTGGATGCCTGACATTATTCTGTGAGCCTAGAATCAATCTCAGGAACAATAGTGTGGTCACGAGGGAACCTGATTGAGCACCTGCCAAATTGCCAAAGGAGAAGGTGCATGGATGCATAAGCACAATTAAAAATTGCACTTGGTTGGAGGCGTTTTTGGGTATTAATCAAATGACCATAAATTTCTGCTCAAAACTAAGAATTGAGCATGAAAGTAGTCATTGGAAAGGTTTTGGACAGAAGAGTGAATGTATTCACCCAAAATTGTGAGACGATCAACAATTCACAACAATCAGAAGGAATTTATGGATGCATGTAAAGAGGAAAAAAGTGCATATGTCTATAATTGCATATTATGAGTTTTAACCAACAACTGCAGATGTCTGCATGTTTTCAGATGATATGGTTACAAATAGAACAAATAAAATGCAAGTGATGTCTATAGATAGGAGATGAAATAACATAGATAGTTCTTCAAAAGAACATTTTCTTTCTTTAAGAAGTTATTGGGTCCGATATTTGGGTTTAATGAGAAACAGGGAAGACCCTAATGAAATTCTTGTTGGGAAAAGAATTCCATATAACAATTGTGCATAACAGATGTGGAGGCTAGGTAGGAATTCCATCTACAGTTCATGATAATTCATGTACAATGGGTACAAATGGAAATCAAGAAAGGTGGATTGGGAAGAATATAAAAGGGTTTGAACTTTGGTTAAAAATGAGTAGATACATTCAAGGAAATAGTGATATATCAAGGATACCCCTCATGATGACCAAAATCCAAGGGTGAATAATGTTGAGATATGAATTTCAATGAAACCAGAAAGGCTTGAGAAGCCAAGAAGATAAAAAATTATGTGTAAATGAAATCACTACAAGAAATCCATTGATGTTAATTAGAGTGGAATCTGGGTGCAAAAGTAAACTATGTATTGTCTGAAGTAAAGAAAGTCCATTCACCCTAAAGGATTCCAATGTCTAGATAAAGCAACACATTGTGGTTAGATCAAAAGACTGATCATCAAAATGATAGTATTCTGATCAATAAATACATAGTGTATCCATGGAGATGAGGTGCGTTATCTCTAGGGACCAAGTATGTAGTTATGCAACTATATCTCCATTATTCTTGTCAGAGTAGTGCAGTGGAAGCATGGTATAAGTTTTAGAACTTCAAAGGTGAATAAATGAAGGTGCATGTAAGCTAAAAGAGTGCCAACACATGCATAAAGTGACTCCTTATGTGTAGAGCGATGCTAGAAGTATGAAACCATACTTCTGGGGAAGGCATTACATAAATTTAAGTGCATTCCATAATTGGACCAAGTCCATGAGTAGCTGGAGATAGAACAAGAAGGTAGCACTAGATGGATGCCTAATTATTTTAGGTCTATGGCATCACATAAGGAACTATGAAAACAGTAAAAGGAAAATTGTTAATGCAAATAGAGAGAATGGTGGTACTTTCCAAAGGTGTTTAGTGAATTCCCAAGGTAGATTGGGATGCCAATCCAAAAGGATTCAATCATGGAGATGATTTTCTGAAGGGAAATCAATAAGGAACCATGAGGAATAAAATGGTTCTATGTGACTTGGTATACAGAAGAGAGGGTACTTGAAAGAACCCATCTCAAGTGGAAAAGAGTTGTTGGTGATATTCCAAGAGATTCGAAGTATCACTAGAATTTATGATGGAAAGTAAAAGAAATGTGAACTACTTCTAGTTAATATCCAGGAAGTTGAAAAAGGGAAATTTGTGTAACATTATAGTATGTTGGAAATTGACTAAGGAAGTCAAGTTGAGACCCAAATGGGTTAAGAAAGGAGCAAAGAATGGTGCAAGAAAAAGGCACAGAATTCCATTATGCATGGTTTTTTATTATGATTGTGTTGGTCAGTTGGCAAGAACCAGGTTATTATCATCACATGCGCATATAAGGCTGAGAAGACACAACGAAAAAATGACATGAACGCTACATTTTATGTATACTTGGAAAATGTCACACATCTAGTTGCATACACACTGCGCATATCAGTAGAGACAATAGCCACATATAAGTATATTGCATGTTTTAAAGCAGGCATGCACCATATGTATGTGCAGGCCAAGAAGGACCCAACATGCCAGTGGTTTCCCACCGGTTACAGGTTAACCAGAGAGGTTGTGTGTTTGATAGTGAATGATTGGGAAGAAGAATGGAAAATCCCAGCACATAAAATAGGGCAAGCATAAGAGGAAGAAGATAAAGATAAAAGTGATGAGGATCTAGATGACGACCAAAAAAATGACGCAGGAGATATTCCTGGCCCATCCACAACAAAAGAGCAACAACCGGTTCCAACAATAGGGGAAAAAAGGAAGGACACATGGAAAGAACCCGCGGGGGGGCACGCAAGAAGACGAAAGCGCATAGAGAAACCCCAATGTATGCATTGAATGATGATGATATGGACCGCATAGGATACCATGTCTGAGATGTTGCCGAAGAAATAATGGAGGAAGCCACCAAAAAAAAAGAAGTACAACAACAAATAGTGCAGGATCAGTTGGCAACACTCCAATAGATGTTGTAAGTAGCGTGCATCACCAAAGAGATCAGAACAAAGGCAGGACCCTCAAGTGTTCCAGTAAAGGAAGCAGATAGTGTGCATCCATCCTTGACTCAATTAACAACAGGGCACATGATACTACAACTTGCGATGGACACACTGGAAATTTTGACGGCTAAATTGTAGCAACAGGTAAATGCACTAGGACATCTGGACCTAGTTGTATCAAGGATGCCAATAGAAATACTATAGGACTTGTAGATAGGCTTACTGCAAGAGATTAAGAAAAGAGGAGAGGAAGCAAAGCAGGAGCTTATCAAAATAATGGATGAAAGATATTAGTTACAACAACGGTATGAGACTACACTCCAACAAAATAAGGAAGTTTAAGTCCAAGTAGCGGAGGTCATGAAGGATAAAACAGAGGTCAAGCAAAGGGTGAAGAAATAACTTAAGGAAAAGGACAAAGTTGAGGGTATAGTGCAGAAAACCCAAACAACTGTCCAAAAATTATACAAGGCCATACCAGAAGTCCCCATAGTAGTAGAAGCTACGATGGAGGAACAAGTGTTAAAGATCGGTGAAGTCATAAAGGGCTTCAGAGCGCATATTGAGGACTTAAAATTGTGGAGCATTCCAGGAACGCCACCGGAAGTGCAAGAAGGCAGGGAGAGAATGGCGATGACAACGGTCGCTAATATCAAGAAAGTAGAGTAAAATTGCACCAAACTCTGTGAGGAAAGCAAAAAGATATGGATAGAGTTAGCAGAAGAACTTGAGATGAAAGTGATGGAAGCTCGATTAAGAGAAGCAAAAGAAAGACAACAAGCTTCGGATAAGATAACTACTCTTTCACCCGCAGAACGTATGACAACAATTTTGGCTCAGAGGCAGTCATACTTAGAAGTAGAGAAGTTGGGAGATCAATAAAAGATCCTTCAACAATGATTGGAACCACTGCAAGAAGAAGCAGTGAGGATAATAGGGGAATCGACCACTGTGCAGGGAAAGGTCAAACAAGCAGCATATGAAGAAGAGGAAAAAATCACAACCTTGACTGCGCAGGGGGCCGAGGAGATAGAAGCAACAAAGGCCATGATAATCAAGGAAGTGGAGGTAGTGAAGGAAGCCTCCCAAAATTTCAGTGTGGCATGGAAGAGCAGGCAATAGGCCCAAGTGGCTCGGGACGAGCCACATGTGAGTGTTGGGGGCCTATTGGACAGGCAATTTTGGGATGTAATTTTGGTAAAAATCCTAAGTATGGAAAAAGTGTGCAACAGAGGTGCGCAAGAGAAGAAGGAATATGAAGGAGTGTGCAACTAAGGTGCATCCAGGAGGACAGTGAACAACAGATGTGCATCCATAGGAACAACGTGCAGTGAGAGGAGAATAAAGCAGAAAAAGAGAATAAAGTAGGAGAAGAAAGTGGGAGAAAAGGAAGGATGACAAATTGACATGCTAAAGATGGAAGGATGCACAAAAGTAGGAAAGAAAAATCAGTCAAAGTGTAAAAGTAACATGCAGACGAAAAAGCAAGAGAAAGCAATCGAACAACCAGTAAATTGGAGTTTTCATACAATGTAATAGGGTTATGGGAGGAACCGAATAAGGTTTCAATCCCTAAATCTTATGTATAAATATGTAATGGGTTGGGAAAATAGAGGTTCCTCTGTGTGATTATTCTCGAGTAGCCTTGTGGAGTTAGTCCCAAGTTGGCAAGAGTTCTTTCATGTAAGAATAATGATAGGAGAGTCTGTGAAAGAGAGGAATTCATGTATGAATGTAAGGGATGATGCAGAAAGAGAGAGGCTTGCACTGCAGAGAAGCTATGCTAGGAGGGAAGAAATACAATCATGCCATATCTTTGTTAGCACAGTGTGCAAGCCAGAAGCTATTGACAAACTCATAATAAAGAAGTCAGTTGTTATGCATATTCATTGTGCTATAATCATGACTGTTAGAGTAATGGGTTATGTGGTGAACTGGAATCTAATGATGGTATGAATATGAAATCACTAAGTATTTAATAAGGAACAAGGACAAAATTATGCACACGGAAATTATAAGGAAGAATGAACAGATTGGTCACCTCCCATTCCCTCACTACTGCAGAAACCTGGTTCTCGTAGTCCCAATAGATACCTCAAGTGAGACTTCATCTACACAAGCAGGTGATGCCGAAAGGACCGGTGTTTGGTGGGTTTTGTTGGTTGAAGATAACTCGAACCTAGGGTCTTACAAAACGCGTGCAACACCAACAACCTATTTTTAAAAGTTGTGATATATAGGACCATCATGATTAGCCCCATTTTAGCCAAGCTATATGAAATTATTTTGGAAAAGAAGATTAGCATATGGCTAGAAATCCACAGAAAAAGAGCTAAAGGACAAGCTGGGTTTAGGAGATGTCATTCAATTGTGGACCACCTTGTTACACTTAGTATCATTTTGGAGAAGTGTCACAATAATAAAACCAATCTCCTTTGTTGTTTTGTTGACTTTAGAAAATCTTTAGACATAGTTCCCAGGAAAAAACTTTGGGATAGGTTGGAAGAGATAAAAGTGTTTGTCGAGTTGAGGGCTTCCACAACAAGGTTGTATGAGAATGTTATTTCCATGTTTAATAACACTAAAGGCTGGTCAGAAGAAATTAACTGCAATATTGGAGTCAAGCAAGGTTCTCCCTTTTCCCCTACCCTTTTTGACATATACATTGACAAGTTAGAAGATCGTTTGGAAGAAGCAAGTTGTGTTGGCCCAACTCTCACCGGTATAGTCATCATTCTTCTTCTTTACGTTGATGATATTGTTCTTATGGCGAGGAGTTCCCACGATATTCAAAATCAATTAAGAATACTCAAGGATTTATGCTCCAATAGGGGTATGACTGTTAATACATACAAAACAAAACTCGTGATAATTAAATCCAATAAGATCACATATTATACTTTCGTATATGAAAACAACATGGAGGAAGTATTTTCATACAAATATCTTGGAATCGATATTCACCACAAGTTCAACTGAAATTATAGCATTGAGGAAAGGATAAATGGAGGGTGGATAACTTATTATTGAATTGAAAACAATTGTAATTTAGTAGATCTTTGGATATGGGATAAGAAAAAACTCCTCTTTGAGACTCTCGTTACTCCTATTATTCTATATGGATGTGAAGTCCTATTATTCTATATGGATGTGAAGTTTGGGGATGCAGTATTTGTAGAGACTCGTGGAGAAAGATAGAGTATATCCAAAAATATTGTATAACCTATAATCTCAAAATTAAAGGAAATACACCTTAACTTATCCTCCTCACAAAAGCAAGGCTTTCCCCATTGAGAGCATGACGATAACCACACATATATTGTATATGAACAAGTTAAACAACATGGAAGACAAGAGGCTTCAAAAAATTGCTTCAAACTCTAGCCAAAACCACCTTCGGCTTAGGCAGGGATGACATAAGGATGCCCACTCTTTGCTAAACCATTGGGGAATAAAGGAAGACACCATATTGTAGAATAAAGATATTATTAAAAATATTATTACATCAAAATTGAAGGAGAAAATGTTGTGTGATAAAGAGTTCGAGGGAAAAAGAAAATTAAGATATTATAAGGAGGTAATCAACCCTAATCTAGAAGATAAAAAATATCTTGTTTTGATAAGTGTAAATAAAAATATAAACATTGCTAAAATAAGAAAAATTTCTCATGAGTTCTAATCTAGAAGATCAAAAATATCTTTTTGTTTTAACCAGTGTAAATAAAAAAATAAACATTGCTAAAATAAGAAAAAATTCTCATGAGCTCTATAGTGAAACTAGGCGTTGTCAATTCCCAAAACGTTATGTGATGAAGAATCTATCACCTTTGTGATACTAGAAGGGTTGAAGATGAAACAAATTTTCTCTTAGAATGTCCAACATATACCCATATTAGATCTCAATTTTAAAAGATTTGTTACACTACTCGCCTTCCTAACCTTTAAACTCAACAAAACTATAATGATCTTGGAACGTTTCTTTTAATGCTTTTGGATCATAGAAATAAAATTCTAAAGAATTCCAAGTAATCTCTTACCTTCTTAAGGTCCTATAAACCAATTCAATCTTAGTGAATATTAATCATCATCATTACCTATTTTTTTCATATAAATTAAAAAAAAAAAAAAAAGTTAAATCCTAAATTTAAATTGTATTCTATTTTTTAATCTCGAATCTATAATTGTGTAAAAATCTTATAATCACGGACCTCTTTTATAAATATAAACGAATATAAATCACATGTTAGAAATAAAAATACAAAAATCTTATAATCACACCTCTTTTATAAATATAAACGAATATAAGTCACATGTTAGAAATAAAAATACAAAAGCATAACAATATAAAAAAGTACACAATAAACTTTACATCACTAAAATATTACATAGAATAAATAATCACCTCTCATCACGAGATATGAACGACTACCATATTTAAGTTTTTTTTTTCAATTAAATGGATGGATGGCCTAAAGTTCATATGATATGAAGCGCTACTATATTTAAAAGACAAAATAACAAAATAATTTTGTCAAATAATCGGATGTTCCATTTGATTTTTAAATAAATATTTTTATTTGTAAAATAAATGTTATTATAAATTTTAATTTTTAAAAAATATATTTTCAATCAATTTTATCTGTTGTTATATATGGGAATCTATGATCTTGAAAACCCCACGATCTGTTGTTATATAGGAGTCCTTACAATCTTGAAAACCAACTAAGATTCCTTAAGGATTTTTGCTCCAATATGGGTATGACTGTTAATACTGACAAGACTAAGGTCATGATCATTAAATCCAATAAGATCACTTATGATACCTTCGTATATGACAACAACAACTTGGAGGAAGTGACTTCATACAAATTGTTATCACTCCAGGAAACTCTCCTAGGCTGTAAGTCAGAGATGCCTGGTAACTCAATCTTTTTAGGAACTATTTTCTCAATAATGTGTTGGGGTTTTGGATCAAGATGAATATCTGAAACTATGAGTTATATTCTCAAGACAGTCTCAAATATAATCATGCAACACAAGGCCTTCAAGAGCTATTGTCAGATAGGTTTGAATAACAGGTGGATGAGAAAACTAATCAATCAACCAGGACATATATAAAACCATATATATAAGATGGGTCAACAAACTAGCCAAGGATGCTTGTGATTCTTGCTTAATAACCAAAAGTAAGATGACAGTTACCAGGGTCATTAAACAGAGACAAAAGAATTAATTCCACTCATAAGCATAGAGATAGATGAAAGAAAGTCTGACA
>ML787273.1:630624-654004 GCA_009831015.1 Picea engelmannii
ATGTGGTTTGGACAAAGCGTTCAATTTAAGTGAAACTCGGTGTTTGAACTTGACTTTGACATGTGGACTCTGTTTAAGTCGACTTGGCGTATTAATATCTCAGGGTTTGAATCACATCTTGGTACACTGATCACTAACACCTAGTTTAGTTTATGCGTTTAAGTGGTTGTGACATGTACTCGAGCTTTGGCCTGGGTCTTGTATGGCATATGGATTGATAGACTCGATTCATGAATTGGCTTGGGCCTGCGCTAGCTTGTGAATTAGAAAAAGGACTAAATAAAAATTTATTTTATTTTGAAAATATGAGAAAACTTATAAATGAAGTTTTTAGGAAAACTAATAAAAATCCATTTTTTGGTTTTGCAGGTCAGAAGATAGATCAAAGATCATAGGAGTTTAGAAAAACTTTGTGAATAAGACTCATCATGATTCAGTGATGAATTCGGAGGTTATGACCTAGGACAAATGACTGACGATTTTGACAATTTTGACAATTTTGACACGAAAAGATTTTTTCAAATTTTGGGGAAAATTTGAGTACTAACACAAATATCTTGGAATCGATATTCACCACAAGCTCAACTAGAATTATAGCATTGAGAAAAGGATTATTGGGGGATGGAAAGCTTATTATGGGCTTGAAAATAATTGTAAATCCGTCGATCTTTGGATATGGGATAAGAAGAAACTCCTCTATGAGACTCGTGTTACACCTGTTATTCTTTATGGATGTGAAGTCTAGGGTTGTAGTATCTCTCACGAATCCTGGATAAAGATAGAGCAAATATGAAAGAACTTTATAACCTATAATCTCAAAATTAAAGGAAATACACCCTATCCCATCCTCTTCTTAGAGGCAAGCCTTTCCCCCATTGAGAGCACAGCTATGACTAGATACCTAGTGTATAAGAAAAATTTAAACAACATGGAAGACAAGAGGCTTCCTAAAATTGCTTCAAAATCCAATTATAACCACCATAGACTCAAGCGAGGATGGCATAAAGATGCCCACTCTTGGCTAAGCTATTGGGGAATCATGGAAGACACCATTTTATAGAATAAGGATACTATTAAAAAAATCGTCAAATCAAAATTTAGGGAACAAATGTGGAGTGATAAAGAGTTAGAGGAAACAAATAAAATAAGGTATTATAAGGATGTAATCAACCCTAATCTAGAAGCTCAAAATTATCTCTCTGTTTTGACAAGTGTAAAGAAAAAAATAAACATTGCTAAGATAAGAACAAATTCTCATGAGCTCCATAGTGAAATTGGGCATTGGTTAATTCCTAAAAATCCTTGGGATGAAAGAGTGTGTCAACTTTGCGACACTAAGAAGGTTGAAGATGAAAAACACTTTCTCTTAGATTGTCCAACCTATACCCACATTAGATCTCAATTTCAAAATATTTGTCAGAGTACCAGCCCTCCTAACATTTTAACTCAACAAAACTATGGTGATCTTGGAAAGTTTCTCTTAATGGTTTTCGAGCACAAAAACAAAATTCTAAATAATTGCAAGTAATCCCTTACCCTATTAATATCTGATAGACCAATTCGGTCTCAGTGGACGTTAATCATCATCATCACACACACACACACATATTCATTCTTGCATTATAATCACAACACTCCTCTAAGCAGGGTCTCAATTGGTTGGCACTGGGAAAGTGGTCTAGAGTGTATTCAATCTCTCCTTAATCAAACTGAAGTGATCCTCACCTCCCACGTTCGACGATCTGCCAATAAACTAGCAGATGCCCTGGCCAGCGAAGGACTGAACCAACTCAGAACAATTGATCAACAATGGGATCGACAGAACTCCTCCCCACTTTGGAGAACCTTTCAAATTTTGGCCCTCAATGACTTGATCCCCCTGATTCAAGTGCCATCTTGAACCAATTCTCGCAGCCAGTACAGTACGAGTCCCGAGAGGATCCGCGTCATTCAACCCTGACTGCCTCATGATACTTGCTTACTTTATCCCGATGCTCAGCTCCATTCCAGGTATTAAATCCGTCGAGAGTTATGGGTTGGCATACATTCTCTCACCCTCCTTAAATTATTGCAGTCAGATCCCCTGTACCTCCTCCATGATTTTTTGTGATTCTGCTAGCACTCATTTCCCTCACTCTGAGATTTGTATACACTTACTCCCTCGGTACGCCATGCAATTGGAATTCATTGAGGATTGTTGGCTCTAGTATAATGGGAGTTATTGGAAATCCTTTAGAAGGCACGTCCCCTCTCAATTTTCCTCATTTCTCCAATTGGCTTCGCAATCTCAGTAAGTTATGGTTTTCCCGTAGGCATTGGTTCCTCATCCTTCTGTTCTTTTCTTTCTTCTCTTTGCATCAATTCACCCCCATGGATAGGCTTGATCCTAGAGTGTTACACACTATTTTGGTCACCTCAATGATCAAATGACAACATGTGTTCATGTTCCCTGAAAATATTAAAAGAGATTTTCTCCAGGAGAAAAGTGGTTTGCCTTTCCTCTTTCAAAAACCATAACAAGGAAGGTCGTCGCACCCTGCTATATGCACGGGGTGCGACGATGCCTAATCGTCGTACTCTACCCTAAAACTGGACTGCGACGTCATCGCATGCTGCCTGTATATAGGGTGTGACGATGCTTAAAGAAAAGGAAAAGTGATGCAGGAGCATTGCAATCACATCAAAAGGAAGTGGATGTGGAATTGGAATTGACACCTCAACACATTGAAAAAATTGAACCGACAATTAACTAGCTTGGAAGCGGTGCGAAGACTTTTTGGAATTCTCGTTAATTAATTTTGGTTGTGTAAAATAGGGCCACCATTTGAAATTACAGAACCATTGTAAATCCTTTACACGACTGTAAATGTATTACAGGTGTGGGATATTAGCCCTGATTAGTCAGTAGGTTGCATTAATTGAGTAGGTAACTGCTTGAACAGAATGTAATAGTATTTAGATAGGAGGAAGAAGAGCAAAAAAGCTCTAGGTCCTTAGACACATTTTTCTTGTAATAGTGGTAAAGGATAAACGACTATAATTATGTGTTCTTCTGAAATGAATAGAACAGAGGAAATTGACCCAAATACATAGTGTTGATATTGTTATGGTTTGACAGTGTTGTTATGTGTTTGTGAATGGATGATGTTCATAGTGAATGAATGAATAATTGAATCAGTTTAATTTTTTCTCTTCTATAAGATTATGCAAGGAGTGCATGCAGAGTGCAAAGAGTCTGTGTGAAGAAGTCTTTTTCGACTTAAAGATCATAAGAGACAGCGGGGAAATTCCGTATGCAGAGTGTGCATATTGAGCGCAAGGAGTGCGTATAGAAACAAACTTGTCTTAAAGTTTGAAAGGTCAGGAGGTTGAGCGCAGAGTATGCCAAGAAGGCGTCAGAAAGTCTTTTGAAGAAGACATAGAGTGC
The DNA here is from genome assembly GCA_009831015.1 of Picea engelmannii. NCBI lineage: Eukaryota > Viridiplantae > Streptophyta > Pinopsida > Pinales > Pinaceae > Picea > Picea engelmannii. The sequence continues at coordinate 634,052 of ML787273.1, forward strand.
AAGTGTGTGTTAGGGACGAGATTTAATTTCAATTTCCAGAAGCTCGGGATGAGTAGTGGTTTTAAGTCTCAAGAGGAAACACTAAGAAAAGTTTCTAAGTTTTGAAGAGTTGAAGCATTCAGAGGTGGAGTGCAGAAAAATTGAAGTTCGAAGAAAGAACAAGTACGGAGGATCGAGCAGGAGAAATCCTTCAGCAAAGAATTTTGAAGATTGAACAAGATCGAGGGTCAAGGTTCATTCAGGAGGAGCCGAAATCTTTCAAGTTGTTAGATCTCGGAGAAGTAGCGTACTGGTTAGTCGCGAGGAATAATCAGAATTTCACAAACTAGAAGATTTGGAAGAAGCAGAGTGAAATTCGCGAAATCCCGAAATCATGGGGACCGTCCATTGAAAGGGGACACGTGGCAAGAGATCAACATTTCGCTGACTCACAGAGTGGAAAGGTCAAAGGGTGGAGTTGTGAGAATTTGTGAAACGTGAAATCGTGACATAATCACAATCGTTGGCTGGAGAGCTAGTGTGGACCATTGATCTGATCTGAATATTTCATAATTTCAGGTATCGGAGGATCAGGAGAATGAAGGTGAATCACATCAGGAATTCCTGATACGCAAAATCCCAACGCGCTCGGAAGGATTGGCCCCAGGTCATAGTGAAGGGTCATATGGATGGAGGATAAGGGAGGAGCTAACATGTGCTAGACCCTTGTCAAAATTTCGGGACTCAGAAGTTCAAAGGACGGAGAGTCGATTTACTCATATAGTCGATACGCGAAATCACGACACGCCTTTTCAAATAAGCGTGGGGTCACTTGGAAAAAGGCTTGCACTTGGCGCTTGTTCACACGGGCGGAATTTTCATAGAGACCTGTGGATTGTCTTCTTAGAGGTTCTAATAGGGAATCGAAGACTGTTTCAATTCAGTCTTGAGAAGATCCTAGACCGGGAGGTCGCACAACCCTTGGAGAGGAGGGGGTCTGCATCAAGTGGTATCAGAGCCTGAAAAATATTTGAAGTTGAACTCAATGTGTTGGAAACAGTTGAAGCGATGTCGCCGAGGGTATGCACAAGACCACCTATAGAAAATCATGTTGTATGGAGAGAAGTGAGAGAACTTCGTGCAAGGTTGGAAGCGATGGAAGCAATGCAAAGGAGAACACATGTCATTGAATATGCCAGTGATGTAAAAAGAGAAGAAATAGAAGTTGAAGAAGCTACAGTGGAAGATGAGGGTGAAGAACGATTATTGAAAGTTGTTGTGAAGTTGGGAGCTAGAGAAAAGATGGATGTTCCCATGTATGAAGGTAATTTGGATGTCGAAGAACTATTGGACGCAGTCCAGGCAACAAGCTACTATGACTCCACACACTGGCACAAGATCATCTGGGTGAAACGTGCATAGAACAACAAGGATAAAATGACTACCCTCCCGATGCAAACACGACCATGCCTACAAGCTAAGGGACAACATCCTCATCCCGACACAACGGCCTAGACGAACAAAGACTAGAACCTCAAGGCGCGCGAACCAAATGCCTGAAGGCGTTCAACCCATGCGCCAAAAGAAACTTGCAACGCTCGACAACACTCACACATAATGCACTGACTCCGGCCAAGTTCTCGTTCTTCGCTATCCCATAGGGCGTGCCATGATCCCCTCATCAGGAATCATGTTGTTCCCAAGTGATATACGTGTCAATAGCCTTGGTGCAAACATAATCTATCTGGACCGAGGACTCTAGATAATCTGACACGCTAGGAGTCGAATACCGATGAGAAAACCACACCCCTACCCCAACAACAGGTCGACGAGACGCCAAAGGATGACACCCAAGGAAGACACAAGCCAAAGAACGACTTCGTCAACAACCCAACCCTTTTATCAAGTCTAAACTGGTCAAACTTACGATCTAAATCAGCGTTAAATACATATCTAAATTAACCAATCTAAAATAAAAATAGTTAGTGATTTACAAACCTAACTTAAAATGATATACAAATCAATTTAGAGAGTCGAATTTACCAAATTAAACAACAATTATATATCAAATTAACTTAATCATATATCTAAATTAGCAAGTCTAAATAACTACTAGTCAATAATATGCATGACAAAATAAACCTTAAGTACAATCTAAATCGCCAGTCTCAATGGCAAATTAGACAACAATTTCAAATCAATCTACCATTAATACCATCTATTCTTAGAATTACTAATATAATAAAATAACATTCTCATTATCATGCATAATTCTTATGATTAAGGTGCTAATTAACGAAATATCTTCCGAAAAGATATCTAGCCAAAATAAAAGTGTTAAGGTTGAAACGATTGTCCATGACTAGACTGAAAGTCTGGGAATGCTATCATCTAGCCACTAAAAGGGGGCTCTCACAATTAATGTTTCATTGTCCAAGGATGTATCAACAGGTGATTTTTATTACCATTAAACTCGGGAATTGCATAATCAAAATTAACGTTTTACTGTCAAGTTAAAACGCGGGTACTGTACAGATGACAACGCACCCTACGCAGGCCATTAAAACATGAAAACACACTCTTAGAGAGGGTAATCACGCAGACCCAGGGTAAGTCAGTAACGAGGTGCAGACCAAGGGCAATTTCTAGGCGCACGGGCCACTAGAGTTGTCTTAAAAGAAAAAATCACCAGAGCAGTAATTACATTCAATGAAGTCCCTTCAAGTAAAATCGCAAAGAAAACGTTCAGGCTAGGAAACCCCTTCAAAAATCGCAGGGCAATAATGAATGCCAGCGCATTCCTAAGGAGGGTAATATCGCCAGGTGAGAAGTAAAACTCGCGGACTGGACAAGGGAAAATTGTTGTACAATACACACCAGAATGGAATTATATATTTATTGTCATTAAAAATAAGCAAATCGTTGTACAACACACACCAAAATGGATTTATATTCGTTGTCATTAATAAATAAGAAAAAACGTAGTACAATGCACACCAGAATGGAATATATTCACCATCATTAGTAAATAAGAAAAATCGTTGTACAATGCACACCAGAATGGATTTATATTCGTCGTCATTAATAAATAAGCAAAAATGAAGTACAATGCACACCAGAATGGAATACATTCACTGTCACTAGTAAATAAGAAAAATAGTTGTACAATGCACACCAGAATGGATTTATATTCACCGTCATTAATAAATAAGAAAACTCAGGAAGCGCCAACACAGTCCAGGCATAAGTAAGGCACAACCATTAAGCGATTCTTACTCCTCAGTGAAAAACATTCAGCAATATGGAAACTAGTTAAAATTGAGCGATGACTATCATAGGAAATACAGAAATGAAAAACGATTATCTATAAAGGAATGAAAAACAATTATTTGTTAAGAAATGTAAAAACGATTATCTATAAGGAAATGAAAAACAATTATCTATTAAGAAATGAAAAATGATTATCTACAACTCAATAATGCGCAGGCAGACCATTCAATCATAAAGGAAAAACGTTTCGGTAATGATTCAATAACATAGAGATAAAAACGTAACCTACCCACATCTCGATGATACTCAAACAGAGAATAACATCAGTAAAAATGCAAGGCGAACGATTTACAATTCGTTGTCCCAATTTTCAATGACGATTTCCTTGCAGTCAACAGGTAGAGAAGTCGTGGTTCTAAAGCTAAGTGGTTATTAAGATCACAGTCTCACAATGCAACGTTTACAGTCAAAAAATGGCAATCACCATAGTAACAAGGGTAAATTGCAGTCATAACCAGTGGCTAACAACGCAGTCTTAAAATGCATGGTTTCAGTCTTGATAATGGAAAATCGCCAGAGTAACAAAGGGGAAAAATGCAGACAATAAAAAGATAAAATTTCACCATCAATCAATAAATTTTCGGGTCAATTATCCGCATCAAGGCACAAGACAACACCCTACCTGGAACAACCACAAGGCTAGACAGATGGGTAGAAACATCCGTCGCTCATCATCCACGCACAGAAAAGCAGAGCGTTCATATCCATAGGTCTATTAAGATCGAAGTGACGACCGTAGATCAGGCTCCTGGCCGACTGCTCAGGCGTGGACTGATGAGCTAGAGACGAAGGAAAAAATAAACCTCAATCATCACAATCAATAAACCATAGGACAGTCAAGATAGGCAGGGATCGAAGGCCATGGGAATCAATCAACATCGAGCTAAAGGCTATGGGGGAAATTTCACTCATCAACTAGAATTCTAAGACAATCATTTTCTTTACCCAAACAAAATACAGAACCAAAAGCGTAACTATACTAAGAATCTATCATGCAAATTAAAGGAAGCGTACCATAGCCCAAGTTGCCCGCTCTGAGTTGTTGTCTCGCGCACTCCGTGCAACTCCCGCTTGTCGATCGATGAGACTTCACCGGTACCTCCCAACCAACACTAGGGGTACTCTTCTTCCCCCTTAACCACCCGAGTCGCAAAGGGGCCGCGCACACTAACCAGAGAATCAGCTAGCTCATAGCTTGCCTCGCAAGGCCGAGCTATCACTCCTCACCAAGCTGGGTATCCCAACTCCCACAAGCTAAGTCAGTCAAGTATAAATTTCGGAAATGTAACGTTACGCATAACAGAAGAGATGCATCATCCTTCTCCTCCCTCCATTATATAGAGTTTCGAAGTCCCTTACTTTCCCAAAATCCCATTTAATTTAATGTTTAATAATTCATTTCATAAAAATCCTCCCCGTACATGTGTCACCCATCCCCTTCATTCCTCCATAATTTAATTTCATTAATTAATTAATTACCCCTATTTCCCTCACCCACCTAAAATCATTCCTAGAATCGCTCCTAGGTGTCCCCATATTCCCTTACAAGTTTTAATGACTTTCCCCCTTATTAATTTACCGGTTGAGTTTAATTTAGAAAGTTCTTAAATGCTAGATACCTTACTAAGTTAGACTTTCTTCTTTTTCCTTATGTTTCCCCTTTCTTTTTATGTTTCCCGCTTTTTCCTAGTTTTCTAATTATTTTGATTTCCCTCTTTCCCTTTTTATTTAAAACTCAATTTGGCAGGTGTAGAAAATTAACTTTTTTCCCATTTCCCTTTTTAATTAATAAATTTTAATTAGTATAAGTGACAAAACAATTATTTTCCCCCTTTTTTTAAATTTTATCCCCCAAAAGATTTTTATAAATTAAAAGAATTACTCACCCCCTTCTCGACACATGATTAATGATGATTATCATATATATATATATATATACAAACATGCTTTATTTTACCACAAGTTTCACCTAGACCTAGATTTTAATTTTCGAGACTAGGCGACAATTTATTAGGGAAATTGTTTTAAATTTTTCTTATCACGTTATTCGTCCTAAGGCCATCTAGGTTTATTCATTTATTAATTAACAATGTGACATGCCCTTCAGGACGCACTACATGCTCCAAGGGTGCCACTCCCCTCCTTCCATTTTTCTTGTGTAACGTGCGCTTTAGGACGCACCACGTGCTCCAAGGGTGCCACTCACCTCTTGACTGACTTGGTAGACATAAAAAACCCCTGGAGTCAATACTCCTCCAGGTGATATTGTGGGAGACTAAGGGCCTTTAAGGAATAAGGCCCCTACCTTATTTTGCGCCCCTTAGAATCATCGTGAGCGAGTGTCGCAATCTTCCCTCACGGTATCGTGGGTCCTCTCGAACTAGGTAATCGTTAACCTATAGTTCGAGCCACAGTGGGAGTGCTAGTAAGATGTGGCAGGGATGTTGTCCACACCTCTCCCTCAACATCTCTGGTAGTCTTGCGTGACCCCTCTACTCCACATGTGAGTCTGGTCGGCAAGCTATCGTCAGCCTGCATCATCAACGAATCATGTCAAAAATATATCCATAATCACATCATCTAATCAGATGCACTAATATCACATATAAAACAATCAAAACCCAATAGTTCACTCCCCGACTCGATCCAGAGTCCAAGGGGTTCCATCAATGCCTCTGCATCCTCGAGGTCCACAATCCTACACACTCAGTAAAACCGAGTCAATAGCACATGTCTATGTCAATGCAGCAAAACAACATGTCATCTACCCATAACACCTCATAATCAAAATCAAATGCTTAATAGTATAATAATCTAGATCACTTGCGAGAAAGCGTCCTCAAAGAATAAGTTCACTCGATGTGCACAAGAGAGGGATGTTATATGCACCCCCTTTTGGTCTAAACTTCATCCCAAAGTTTCACAGTATAACTGTCAAAATAATGTGTATCACAGTATCATAAGTCTATCTATCAAACATAAATGGAAACTGCTAGCGCATATCATATGTGTCCTCCCAGGTCGTCGAATGCGGACTATAGTTGTCCCACTGGACCTTGACCTGATCTACTGTTCAACGTCGTAGCTGGCGAACTCGATGATCCAGGATGTGGATTATCTCATCCGTGAGCACCCCCTCATCCGATACCTGCAAGGAACTCATGTCAATAACATGTGTAGGATCACTAATATAATGTCTCAAAATAGATACGTGAAAAACATCGTGCATACGCCTCAAAGAATCAGGCAAGGCTAGTTAATAGGCCACGGGCCCCTTCTTCTCCATAATCTCGAAAGGTCCCATGAACCTAGGAGAGAGTTTAGCTCCCTTTCCAAACTTGATCGAACTCTTATGTGGTTTTACCTGCAAGAAGACTCGATCGCCAACCTCGTAACTACGGTCGACATGGTGCACATCGACATAACTCTTCTATCGATCCTGCGCTTCTTTAATCCTTTGTCTTATTGCTTGCATTTTCTCTTCCATTTCTTGGAACACTTCTGGTCCCACTAGGAACCTATCCTCAAGTCGATCCCAACTCAAAGGTGTCCGGCATGGTCGCCCGTAAAGAAACTCGAAAGGCGCCATCTTAATGGTGCTTTGGTAACTGTTGTTATAAGCGAACTCCACCAATGGCAATAATTCTTCCCAACATTTTTGTTGGTCCATCACGTACATGCGCAACAAGTCCTCCAAGGTCTGGTTCATTCGTTCAGTCTGCCCGTCAGTCTCCGGGTGATACGTAGTATTGAAGTTAAGTTGGGTTCCCAAGGCCTCTTGGAAACTCGTCCAGTGAACATCGATCCTCGATCAGATATAATCCTCTTAGGCATGCCATGCAGCCTCACAATCTCACTGATGAAAACCCTAGCTATGTCAGGTGCCTGATACGTCGTACACATAGGAATAAAGTGAGAACTCTTCATTAGAGTGTCTACTACTACAAAAATCGAGTCATGTCTCCTTACCGTCAATGGCAATCCAACAATAAAATCCATCGAAATAACCTCCCATTTTGATTTTGGAATAGCGTGTGGATGTAGTAGTCCTGCTGGATGTCTATGTTCAGCGTTTACCTACTGACATTCTAGACATCTGGCCACATAGTTGACTATGTCTGCCTTCATTCCTTTCCATAAGAATAAGGATTTAGGGTCCGCCCTCATCTTCATGACTCTCGGGTGAGCCATGTATACTACTCTATGAGCCTCGCTTAGGATCAAGCACCTCAACTCGGTGGTACATAAATCCGATTTTTAAACCTCAATAATCCATCCCCGTCAAACGTAAATCCTTCAAATCTTGGTACCATCATTGTATTTTGTCCGATAAAACCCTCGAACTCTTTGTACCAGTCATCGTCACGCTGTAAACTTAGAATCTTTTCACGTAGATTTGTCTGAAGAGGCAACACCAAAAATATGCGTGGTCTCCAACTCAATGCATATGCCACTTGGTTCACTGTTCCTTTTATGTAAGTAATCTCGAAGTCGTACTCGCTAAGTAATTCTGACCAATGTCATTGTCGCGTGTTCAGGTCACTTTGCGTAAAGATGTGTTGTAGTCCACAATGGTTCGTCTTTAGTTCAAAATTTCGTCCAACAAGGTAGTGTCTCCAAACCTTCAAGGCATATATGCTGGCTAACAACTCCAAATCGTCCTTCGTGTAGTTCTCCTCATGCCTTCTTAGTTTCCTCGAGATGTAAGCGATCACTTGTCCATCCTACATCAAGACTCCGACTAAGCCTTCCTTGGATGCGTCAGTGCATACCAAGACCTCTGCATCCATGTCAGGGACCTTTAGTATCGGTGTTGTTGTCAGCAACTCTTTGAGCCTCCCAAATTCTTCCATGCATTTCTCGGTCCAAACTTCTTGTTCTTCTTCTGCAACTTCGTGATCGGATTTTCTATCTTCGAAAATCCCTCTACGAACCATCGATAGTATCCTGCTAAACCCATGAAGCTACTCACTTCCAAGACATTCGTTGGCGCGGGCCATTCCATAATAGATTCGAACTTTGTTGGATCCATGGCGATACCTTCGTCGGAGATGACATGCCCTAAGTAGTGAATCTCCGATTGATAAAATGAGCATATGGACAACTTCCCATACAATTTGTGCTCTCGCAGACACTGTAGTACCAAGTGCAAGTGCTCATCATGCTCCTCCATTTTCCGAGAGTAAATCAAAATATCGTCAATGAATACTTGGACGAACTTGTCCAAGTACTCGCGGAACACCCCGTTCATCAAACTCATAAATACCCCTGGGGCGTTTGTCAGTCCAAACGGTAAAACAATAAACTCGTAGTGTTCAATCCTCGTCTTAAAGGAGGTCTTAGGGACATCATCCTCCTTGATCCATAACTAGTGATACCCTGATCGCAAATCGATCTTTGAGAACACTGTCGCACCCTTCATCTAATCAAACAGATCATCTATCCTCAGCAACGGATACTGATTCTTGATCGTTGCCTTGTTCAATTGACGGTAATCAATGCAAATCCTCCACGACCCATCCTTCTTTTGTATGAAAATAACAGGCGCACCCCATGGTGACACACTTGGATGTATCAATCCTAAGTCCAGCAATTCTTTCAGTTGCATTCTCAACTCCTGTAACTCCGGGGTTGACATCTGATAAGGCGTTCTTGCTATCGGTTCAGTCCCCAGTTTTAGGTCTATGGTAAACTCCAAATCCCTCTCCAGCGGCATCCCAGGTAAATCCTCCGAAAAGACGTCTGCAAACTCTCTCACCACCGGAAGGTGTTCTAGACCTTCTGTTACTCCCTTCTCGTTTAACGCAAGGATCGCATAAATATTACACCCCTTACACATGCTCTTCCGTAGCTGTAAGGAAGAGATGAACCTCGGGGAAACTCCCTGGTTCCGACCTACAATCACACGTATTTTTCCCTCATCACTGACCAAGCTCAATCATTTTGTCTTACAGTTGAGTATTGCCTCAAGCGATTCCAAACAGTCCATACCAATCACGACATCATAATATCCCAAGATCGTGATGTACAGGTTGGCCCTGGTGACAAACTCTCCCAGATTGAGGGTGCAGCCCGTAACCTTTCCTCCAACCTTTTGTTTGGATCCAGAAGCCATCTCTATGAAGCTAAACTCATCATGTTTGACTGTCTTTACCTTAATCCTTTTTAGCGCTGCACCAGAAATGAAACTCTCGGTAGCACCAGTATGTATCAAAATACTAAGGGTCTAGTCAGCAACGGTACCTGACATCTCGAGCACAGTCGACTAGTGCTTTGCCTGGTGGTTATTCACCGCTGCATGAATCTGATGGGCCTTGCCCAAATATCCCACGGTAGTGGGTCCGACTGATCCAGGTGCTCTAGTCCTCTTCACTGGGCAGTTGCATTGGTAGTGTGGCTCGCCACACGTCCAACACCCCTTCTTCGATCAAGTACTCCTTGTACCCGAAGTAGAAGATGACGGCCCATTGGCGTGGAAACCTAGTCTGTTCTACTGAACATACCTAAACTGTTGCTACTACAGTCGACATTGCTTCTGATGTTGTGGTCCCTGATAAGGTGTCCGCTGCTAAGACACTGGTCGCTGAGGTGTAGTGAAAGTGGATCCCCTCTGGAAGCCACGATATCATGGCGTATGTCTGGCTGGTGTCTGATGTTGTTGCGCACCATATGACACCTGTCCTGTTGGTCTCACTGGAGTCCTGCTCTGAACCCTGCTAATAAGCTCCTCCTCTGCTATGAGAGCCTTCTGGATGGCATCATGCAAGGTCTAAGGCATCAAAATCCTAACCTTTGCACTTATGCTGCCATTAAGGCCGAACACAAACTTGTTGATCTTAAGTTTCTCAGTATTAAGATGCGAAGCATACTGGAGCAGCTCCATGAAACGGTCCTTGTACTCGGGCACCGTACGGTCACCCTGTCGTAAGGCGTTGAAATCATTGAGTTGATGCTCAATGAATTCCTCTGATAGGTACCTCTCTCGAAACCGTTCCTCAAACAGTTCCCATGACATGTCTTCGACGACCATGTTCAACTATGGTAGGAGCGTCTTCCACCATAGAAGAGCGCTTCCCTTCAGTTGAAATACCTCCATGTAGACCTTCTTGTTGGAGGTGTAGTCATGAAGTGCAAAGCACATCGCGATATTCTCCAACCATGCCTCGGTAGATGCGTCGTCCGGGGCACCAAAGAACTCAGGAAATTTGACTTTCTCGAGTTCACGGTGAATGCTACCAGTACCAACTGGAGCGCGCGGTGGAGCCTCAGGGGGTGTCGGTGCCCTGGCCTCATCTCTGTCCAAACGATTGATCAGTGCCTCAGACATCCGTTGAAAAGACCTCATCATTCTAACTACATCACCCACTGCTATCTGCTCATGCCCGACAACCTGTTCGTCTCCCTGGGGGTTAGACCCCTCAGGCATGGATGCTACTGGAAGCGTCACGCCTCCTCCTCTATCACCCTGTTGTCTGCCTCTACAATGTCCTCTAACCATGATTACCTACACGAATACAAGTCAACTCAATTAGCAACATTATAATCAAAATCATATCAACGAAATTCATAGTGATCCCAAGTCACGGGTTGAACCCGCTATGATACCACATGTAATGACCCCTCTTCATTACAACTACAAGCGAAGAAGAAGTGAATTTATTTATTTTTGTTAAAAGGAAGGTTGGCGATGACAACAACAGTTAACCACACAACTGACAACGGACGCAAGCACGCATTCCATGCAACAGACTACTATGAATCCACGCACTGGCACAAGAGCATCTGGGAAAAATGTGCATAGAACACCAAGGAGAAAATGACTACCCACCCGACGCAAACACGACCATGCCTACAAGCTAAGGGACAACATCCCCATACCGACACAACGGCCTAGACAAACAAAGAGTAGAACCTCAAGGTGCGCGAACCAAACGCTTGAAGGCGTTCAACCCATGTGCCAAAAGTAACTTGCAACACTCGACAACACTCACACAGAACGCACCGACTCCAGCCAAGTTCTCGTTCACCGCTATCCCACAGGGCGCACCATGATCCCCTCACTAGGAATCATGTCATTCCCAGGTGATAGACGTGTCAATAACCTTGGCGCAAACATAATCTATCTGGACTGATACCTCATAGCCAACGCTAGGGGTGCTCTTCTTCCCCCTTAGCCCCCCAAGCCGCAAAGGGGCCACACACACTAACCAGAGAATCAACTAGCTCCTATCTCACCTCGCAAGGCCGAGCTACCACTCCTCACCGAGCTGGGTATCCCAACTCCCACAAGCTAAGTTATTCAAGTATAAATTTATGTAGCATAACGTTACACATAACAGAAGAGATGCATCATCCTTCTGCTCCCTCCATTATATAGAGTTTCCAAGTCCCTTACTTTCCCAAAATTCCATTTAATTTAATGTTTAATCATTTAAATCATAAAAATTCTCCCCGTACATGTGTCACCCATCCCCTTCATTCCTCCATAAATTAATTTCATTAATTAATTAATTACCCCTATTTCCCTCACCCACCTAAAATCATTCCTAGAATCGCTCCTAGGTGTCCCCATATTCCCTTACAAGTTTTAATGACTTTCCCCCTTATTAATTTACTAGTTGAGTTTAATTTAGAAAGTTCTTAAATGCTAGATATCTTACTAACTTAGACTTTCTTCTTTTTCCTTATGTTTCCCGCTTTTTCCTAGTTTCCTAATTATTTTGATTTCCATCTTTCCCTTTTTATTTAAAACTCAATTTGGCAGGTGTAGAAAATTAACTTTTTCCTTTTCCCTTTTTATTTAAAACTCAATTTGGCAGGTGTAGAAAATTAACTTTTTCCTTTTCCCTTTTTAATTAATAAATTTTAATTAGTATAAGAGACAAAACAATTATTTTCCCCCTTTTTTTAAATTTTATCCCCCAAAAGATTTTTATAAATTAAAAGAATTACTCACCCCCTTCTCGACACATGATTAATGATGATTAGCATTTTTTTATTTTTTTTTTACAAACATACTTTCTTTTACCGCAAGTTTCACCTAGACCTAGATTTTAATTTTCGAGGTTGGGCGACAATTTATTAGGGAAATTGTTTTAAATTTATCTTATCACATTATTCGTCCTAAGGCCATCTCATTTATTAATTAACAATGTGACGTGCCCCAAGGGTGTCACTCGCCTCCTTCCATTTTTCTTGCACGATGTGCCCTTCAGGACGCACCACGTGCTCCAAGGGTGCCACTCGCCTCTTTCCATTTTTCTTGCGCAATGTGCCCTTTAGGACGCACCACGTGCTCCAAGGGTGCCACTAGCCTCTTGACTGACTTGGTAGACATCAAAAACCCCTGGAGTCAATACTCCGCCAGGTAATCTTGTGGGAGACTAAGGTCCTCTAAGGAATAAGGCCCCTGCCTTATTGCGCGCCCCTTAGAATCATTGTGAGAGACTGTCGCAGTCTGCTTCACAACATCGTGGGTCCTCTCGAACTAGGTAATCGTTAACCTACATTTCAAGACACGGCGGGAGTGTTAGTAGGTTGTGGCAGGGATGTTGTCCACACCTCTCCCTCAACATCTTTGGTAGTCATGCATGACCCCTCTACTCCACATGTGAGTCTGGTCAGCAATCTATCATCAGCGTGCATCATCAAAGTTACTCGTATAGAGGGCAGGTCTCACTACTAATACCGGGTCCTGACCAGTTGTGTGCCACTCCGCAGAATGTGTAGAGGGCAGGTCCATGTTTTCTCAAGTTGTCCGTCGTGTTTTATGACAAATGCAGAAGTCTCAGGTTCAATTCTCTGCGGTGTCAATCTCTAAATATTTTTCGTAATAAGTAAATTAAATTTAATATACATCTCTAAATTTTTTGTCATAAAAAATTAAGGGTTAAGATTTTATGGATTATCTTTTGACATGTCAAAATTGTTGGGCTAGAAGCCCACTGAGATCTAACACACAACAGAAACAGACAGATGCACAACAGATTCAATCACACAGTAGACAAAGTATTTACGTGGTAAAACCCTCTAACTCCAGAGGGAAACATCCACGGGACAATGACAAAGTCTTTTTATTATTAGGAACCAGGAAATTACATCCAGCATTAGGCAGTCGGGCATCCCGAGAGAGGGCTCGAAGCCCCTGCTCTCAAATGCCTCTAAGGCATTCACATTTATACAACTCCTCCTTCAGTTACATAAAACTGAATACATTGAATGTTGCCCCTATTCTTGCTAATTAGTTTTAACTAAAACCCAAGAATACTATCTTGTTGAAAACCACTGTGAATTGGTTGTCACATTCCAACAATCTCCACCTTCACAACAATTAAATTGATGTCATGCCATTGTCCATTCATCACCTTCTTGCAAGCTGAAGATAGGTGATATCGGTGCTTTCATAACCAAAGCACCCATTTCACTGCTCCACCTGTATTTGTCATGTGGCCACTGACAACACCAACTGCACATGAAATATCTCATCCTTTCATCGCAATATCAATATTTCTACTAGCACACTATACACGAGACATATAACCCTTTTCTTCTTCATCACTTGGATACAAACCTGAAGAAAACTTATAATGGAAAGCCAAAAAATATTTTTACCGGTTTCACATCATTCATACCAAATTTCCTGAGTATCATACCATGTACTCTCGTTGTGATAACCCAAAACCTACCATCAATCCCATCTCTGTGTATTTCTATGCTCAAGATTGTTTTGTTGCTCCCAAATCCTTCATCTCTAACGTCCAAGTCAACTGAGCCAACCTGCTAATCTTAGCCATGCTACTCCTTGCTATAAGCATATTATCAAGAATCTAAACACCAAGATAGTGAGTACCATAAACACAATGGTTACAGTCACTTCTTGTAAAACTTGGCTCACCATGAAGGATTCAACATCTTGTACAAACTTGTCTACTCGAGTTTCAGGCCATACAATAATTACTTGAGCTTTGCAAACAACTCTCCTGTCGCGATCTTGAGCAACTTCAATGCTCCACCTCGAACACTGTGTTCAAGACCTTCGCCAAAAAAATAGGTGAAGCTAGCCAAGGGAGCTTGTCACCGGCTCAAGGAAACTTTCAATGGAGTCTCTATGCTCCACCTTAACATGAACATCCCCTTGACCAAATCCAGCCAAGCCGTTCAAGTAAGTGTTCACCGCTCACCTCCATGCCGATTTTCGTAGAGTTCCCCAAGCCTTTGAACAAGCTTCGTTACATGCAATATCATGGACCGACCCAAAACCAACTCCCTATCACCTAAGCCTACGTCTAGACTTTACCGGCGAAATACAAGGGGTACGCATGCCTATTCAGGTATTACATCCATATGCCCAATTACATGCAAAATTTTACATTTACAACTCCACAAAAAAATGTTCATATGGTAACTTAACCATTACCTTCTTCCTGTTTTGCAATTTTTTTCCTCGGTTGATCACCGCTACCCCTTTGCGCCTGCACCTTCAACACTGTCTAGACCTCACATGTGTGAGAAATTGGTTTGGACCTCACATCTAGTCCATGCTCCGTCTCCACACATTGTCCATCCTTTTTGGTCTCAACAAGATCTCATATTTTCACAGCGCTGGTGAGAGAAGCCCTGGAATTACAATTCTCCCACATCAACGTTTTATAGGCAGGAGATCTGGTGCTCCTATCCTCCATGTGGGTGCTCTCCTATGCATATTTCTTTATCACTGAATACACATTGATAGCTCCATTCAATGCAAATTGCAAATGGCAGCTCTCCCTTCGACACAGTTTTATTCCTGACTTGTCTTCACGCTCTCTTAACCAGGAGTTGTGGAACAATTTGTGATGTTCCACTCCTTGGACATGAAATTGATTTCACAGACGTTGGTCAACAAACATCTCCAAGCTGTCAGTTCCCCTTTTTCGAAAGTCAGATCCCTTCGTCCTCTTGGCCTCAATGCAGGGATTTGCTTTACCTGCTCTGTCTACACCAAGATTGATCTGATCTGGAAAAACAAAAGGCCATCATCTGCAGTGGCACTGTTGTGTTCATCAACTACCAACGAGCTCCAGAGTTCATCTACTCGTTCATGGCCTCTATTTTCAACAGCAGTGATAGCAGTCTAGTTCCTCGGCATGTTGCATAGCACCCTCCTTGCAGAAACCCTCAATAGTTGCAGCATATGTTGGTGGATCGGCCCTGTGTCACTTCTCCAGCATTTCAGTGAAAAACCTCATGACCTCATACTTGTGGAGTCTAAAATGGGCCTTCATCAAATGATTGAATGTCACATTACTGGGTGTCATTTTAGCGTCATATATGGTCTTACGCATGTCGAAGGAGGCATCCATGTCCAATTTTTCACAATGGGTACTCAAAACTATATTGTATGTGACGAGATTGGGAATAACACCAGATTGCTTCACGAAATTAAACAGGGAAACCACATCAGCGTGTTCACCTTCTCGGTGGAGGGCGTCGAGGACGGAGTTGCAGGTGAAGAAGGTGGGGTGAATCCTAGAGAAAATGGTTTCCTTAACGCCCTCTATCGCCTCCTGCAACTTCCCCGCCCTGCACAACATTTGGATACGATTGTGGAGGCTCAGCCTGTCCCCCACGAACACATTTATCGACTCTGGAAGCTCGGGGTTTCTCTGTGCCTCCTGCCGAGCGTAATCATGGTTACGCTGCAGTGCACTCAGGGGAGGATCGTTCCACAACTTCCTCTTCCTCCGTCGCCCCTCCGCCGCCGTGTCCAGTGCCGCCTGAGACATCACCACGCTCTGCATGGCCCTCTGCCCACTACTGCATCTCTCATGCACTAACAACGACCATGACCCCGCCTTCACCTTCAACAACATCCTCCTGTAAATCCCCATGCCTGCTATTGCTACTCTCCCAAATAAACCTAAAACCTTCTCACTGAAATGCTCCTATGTGATCTATGCGATCTCTCTTTCACACAATGTTTAGAACGACGATTACTGTCAATTTCCAGATCATTTCTAGATCAACCGATACGACTGAATCATAAACTCAGATCCAGCCACTTCTTCACTGGCCTCACTAATCTACAACCTCAAGCTTTGATACCACTTGTTAGGCTAGAAGCCCACCGAGATCTAACACACAACAGAAACAGACAAATGCACAATAGATTCAATCACATAGTAGACAAAAGATTTACGTGGTAAAACCCTCTAACTCAAGAGGGAAACATCCACAGGACAATGGCAAAGTCTTTTTATTATCAGGAACCAGGGGATTACATCTAGCGTTAGGCAGTTGGGCAGCCCGGGAGAGGGCTCGAAGCCCATGCTCTCAAATGCCTCTAAGGCATTCACATTTATACAACTCCTCCTTCAGTTACATAAAACTGAATACATTGAATGATGTCCATATTCTTGCTAATTAGTTTTAACTAAAACCCAATAATACTATCTTGTTGAAAACAACCGTGAATTGGTTGTCACATTCCAACAAAAGCATCGCAGTTAATTACGTCGAAAGGCATACACCTATTGACAATGGGCACATTTAATGATCTTTTAACCATAAATTTCAATCGCATGGTTATCAATTGAAGATGCTAACATATTCTTAGTCGTCCTTCCAAATCAATGAACGAGATCTCATGTTCATAACTTTCTAGAATTTTTAAAAGCTTCCATTAACTTGTTTACTTTTTAACATTTACTTAATATGATTAAGAATTTACTCTGTGACCATCTAATTGCCACGTTCAAATGATTAACAAACTTAATTGAAATTACAAATTTACTCCACTATTAACTTTTTATCATTTTACAGTATTAGATTTACATTTGTGCCACGTTTACTTATGGCAGCCACATAAGTACAATCCATTGTTTCATATTCTTGGTTTCATCTACCAGTCGTAAGCCTTTAAACGTTCACCAACAATAATTTAGCGGTTGTGCTAGTCATAAGACAATCTAATATGTCTGGAATATTCTTGGTCGTCACAAAAAAGTAAGAGTTAAGATTTTATGGATTATTTGTCTGGCAGGTCAAAACATGGCAGTTAATCATTAGTGAAGTTGATTAATGAAATTAACTTCATAATAACTAGGATTATTTACTGCAGAAAATGTTGTTATTTACCGAGAGTGGTTTTCAAGGCATCAATTATTTACTGGGTCGTGAGATTTTCCTGCACCTGGGTTTTCACTGTGTGCACGGGGTTCTTTTATTTTATTTTTTTACTGTGCGTGGGGTTTTAACTGCGTGCGTGGGATTTTAACGCGGTGGACATTTTTTTTATTTTTTTCCTGCGCCTGAGTTTAACTATGTGCGTGGGGTTTTATCGTTGATACCTATCCGTGTTTACCAACCGAGTTTGCAGCTGTGCTAGTTACATCGAAATGCGTACACCTATTGACTATGGGCACATTTAATAGGTTTTTAGTGCTTAATCAATTTTGTATGGACAAGATTAAATATTGATGGAATATTCTTAGTAGTCCCAATAAATCAATGGTTGTGATTTCAACCACTATTATAAGGACATTAGTTTACATGTTTATTTTTTTACTTTTACTTAATCATATTTAAAATTTACTATGGTGGCTAGCTGATTGCCACATATGAGTGATTAGGGTTTCATTTTCTAGGCCAACCTAAACCTTTGGCCTTAACCAGCCACATTCTGGACACACTGCCTCCTTCCAGCCAACTCCTTCCAACTCCTTCCGTCCACCTCTAAGCCATTTCTCTTTCCCGACGGTTCAAATTTTGCAAGCCGTCCTTTCGGCGTTCACCAGCCACAAATTTGTGGCTGTGCTAGTTAAAGATTAAAATAATTTAAAAATTCACACTAAACTTTACACCACTACTTGAATATTACATAAAAAAAAATATAATTATCACCCACGTATAATATCCAATATAATATCCAATAGTAGTTTAGGCTTTTTTAACGTCTCATCATGAGACATGATCCACTACCATATTTAAGGATAAAAAAATAAAAAAAATTAAATGGATGGATGCCCTAAAGTTTCTCATAGGATCCGAAGCACTACTATAGACAATCATTACAATAGACAAAATAAATTTGTCAAGTAATTGGATGTTCCAACAATACAATTTTTAACTTATTTGACATTTACATCTTTCTTGAATATTATTTTTATTTATATAAAAAAATATAAATTTATATATATATTATTTTTATTTATAAAAAAAATTATAAATTTATATATTATAAATTTAATTGATTTAATCAATTAAATGGTGAAAAGTTAATTCATATTAAAATTAATAAATAGTAATTATAATTAATTTTAAAATTAATAAATAGTAATTATAATTAATTGTTTTTATTTATTATTAAATAAATTATATATATTTATTATTTAAAAAAAACAAATATATTATTAAGAAAAATTACAAATTTAATATTTTTTTAATTTTTTATTAAAAATTAAATAATACTTTTGAAACTATAAATTTATCTATTTTATAATAATGAAATTTTACTTGAAGTGATTCCATCTTATATGATTATGATGATGTGTAACTATTGATTCCATCTTATATGCACATGATGATGTGTAACTATTAGTATCATATTTTTTTCTAATTTGAAAGAAAAAAATATATGTTCATATACTTTGAAATTTATACACTCGTCAACATAAAATGCATGAAGAATGAGATTTATAAAAAAACTTGGCATATATATATATATATATATATATATATATATATATATATATATATATATATATATATATAGTTTAAATTGTATATTTTTTACAAAATGACAACTCATTTTTAATATATAAAACGACAGCAAGTGTCTTAACATAAAAAAACAATCATATGGTGGTCTATATACAAAATGACAGTAATTGATTAATCATTGACCATTGCCACTCTCGCTATTTTTATTGGAAATTTATCTTTCTTCTACACAAAGGAAAAACATTGTTATAAGTTTTTTTCCACAATGAATTAAAAGAATTACAAAATGATACTTTGTAATTTTACATAAGACAAGTCACCGCATATGGGACTGAAAATTGTGAGGGTGTTACCCTCCTTTGCGACCCTAATCGTTCAAAGATGCCACCCTGTGTCAGTTACAAGGATCAAATAATCAAAATTAAACAAATATGCATAAAATCAAATTCATGATACATAAAAAATTATCAATAGCACATTATATCATTGTGAATAGCTCGAGCCTCGGTGGAGAGTTGTTGGTTGGTGGAGCACTCGGTTGTACAACCTGCTCCGAGGCAACCTCTATTGTGGTAGCCTCGATGGATGGGGATGATTGAAATGTTGGTGGGGGTGGGTGGCATACGGGTGCATCCATTGTGGATGGATGTTATAGAAGAGGTGGTGTAGATGGGTGGCCTATGGGTGCATCCATTGAAGATGCACTGAATAAGAAAGATGTTGGGACTAGGAGACAATGGACCCCCACATGCTATACAAGTGATGATAACTCCCTTGGCCTAGAGTAAGGTAACCCATGAGAAGAAGATAGGTTCCTAGGGAGTGGACTAGTACTATAACTAGCGAATATGTCAACAACCTACATACATTTTTTTTCCATAGAAAAAAACATAATTTTATTAATCTGAAGAGACAAAATTACATTCTATAGGTGCTAAGTGAACA
>ML787274.1:0-25780 GCA_009831015.1 Picea engelmannii
AATATTGATTCTCTTCTTTATGTTATTCAAAATAGAGAGATACTTTCAATATTCAAGGTTAGGGTTAACCACCTCCTTATAATATCATAATTTTCTTTTATCCTCTAATTATTTATCACACCATAGATTCTCCTTAAATTTAGATTGTACAATATTTTTAATATCCTCAATATTTTGTAGAATAACTTTTTCTTTTATTCCCCGATGATTTAGCCAAGACTTGGCATCATTATGCCATCCCCGATTGAGCCATTGGTGATTTTGGCTAGATTCTAAAGCGATTTTGGGGAGTCTCTTGTTATCCATGTTGTTTATCTTGTTTTTTTACATTAACTACCTAATCATAGTTGTTCTCTAAATGGGGGAAAGGATCGCTTTGATAAGGAGGATAGGATAGGGTTTCTTGCCCTTAATTTTGAGATTATAAGTTATAAAAAAAAATGGATTTTCTCTATATTTTTTGTAGGGGCTAGTCGACTCAGTCGAATAGACCCACCAGTCGACTAAGAGATAGTCGATCGATTGTTGTAAGTCATAAATGTAAGTCGGTCGAATTATCTGATAACCGACCAACCCATGGAGTTAAGTAGTTGCAACTGCCTAGTAACTAGACATATAGGAATATAAATAGACAAGCACATGGAGACTCCGGTAGCTCTTTGTGATAGATTATATACATTGTATTGCATTTCTATATCCTTTAACAAATATAGAGCTTTGGGCTCTCACTACTTGTGTATGTCATTGTCCATATCTATACGTCTGTATCTTTTAGGTTGCTTATGTAAGGACTATTGGTAACTCTCCCTACTTTCCCCTAGATTACAACATTGGTTCTGTCGCCGGTAGTTCTAAACCTGGGCATGTAGAAGTATACATATATTTTAACCCTACAATACATACATGAATGGTGGGAGCACAAGACTGAGAATTACATTAAAAATTACACCAAAAGAAACAATCTTTCACTCGCAGAAGAAAGAGCAAGATTCTTCTCAGAAACCCACGAAATATTTTTAGAAGTCGTCCCTGAAGTTCTATTTCAGTACATCAACAAGTCGAGTCATGTTTAATTTGATAGCCGACGAGAAACTAGGCCTCAAGCTTATGAAAGGAGGACGAATGAATTTGCTCGAACAGTTCGAGAGAGTTGTTGAAGACTATATCTCAAAGTAAGTAATCAAAGATCGAACATCTCTTAATGGAATAAAATAAAACCTTTACACCGACTTGCATGAAGGATTTTCATGTACTGTTATGACACTAATTCATAAATTCCTCCTCGACAAGGGAGTCGATGACATTGTTGAACACCGACCTTGTCTAGGCACACCGTTACCAAATAGTAACTATCAAGAGAGGGATGAAGAGTGGGAAGGATTTATCGATGCAAAGTGCAAAGACACAAGAAAAGCTTGGGATTATTTTATGAATAAATGAACATGGCCAGTAATACCGACTTCGATTAAGTCGGGATGGCAATGGGGGGTCGGTCGAATTTTTGAGATGCCACAAGGAAAGTATACTAGAAGTTATGATTACTAAAGTATAAAATGTCGTTGAGAGGAAAGCAAGTACACAAGAAATCCACTGACATCCATAGATTAGAGCGGGATAAAGGCAAAATAAAATGGAAGAACTTTGTAATCTATGGAGTAGTCAGAAGTCAAATAGATAAATGATTGGGAGGGTAAGCTTGATAGAGCGTGTGAGTAGTTTGAGTCTGAAATGTATCAACCAGAGCTGGTAATAGAAACAGTTGCGACGACCCCCGACAAAAGTAGTGATGCATAGTTGATAGAGGATATATTGAGTGCCTATCAACCAAAAGATGAACCTGGAAGTATGGATTATGAAGAGTCAGGACCAACTATATCTACTTCTCCCACACTAGAAAACAACTCACGAATAAAAGAATTCCTCCATCAAAGACTTCACATCGATGACCATTCTGAAATATTATGGTATAGAACTGACGAGCATGGAAACCTATGAGATGTATTCAATGTTGAACCAAAAATAAATGAAACCGACCACATGCTCATCCAAATTAAGGATCTCACCGACTTGACCCCCCTACCAAATCTATTATCAATAGAAGAAATTAGTTATAGTCTTGAACTGACATGACCATTGGAGCGACGCTTAGTCTAGTATAAAGATCAAAGTTATCAAACCAAAGAGATACTTTATGCAGTCAACAGGATGCAATTATTCCTCAAGTACCACCCAATAAATGATCAACCAAGATAAAAGGCGACACAAAAAAACATGACCGAGGATTCGACAACTCAGTCAAAAATTGTGGTAACTCAAACACCATAGAAAGTGAGTACCTCTAAAAATACAATAAAAATGGGATTTAACCACATCCCACTATAAAAGAGATATGAGGACCCAAAAAGACACGGGTTCATATGAAAAAAATTCTAGGATGTCACAGACATCATAGATGAAGACAAACATATGGCACAATTCGGAGCTTCCCTCTAACACCGTGCCCTGACATGATTTATGAACTTTACAAAAAATCAAAACCGAAAAAAGTCGGACATAAACGATAGTTTTCTAATGTTTTTTAAAGTCCAATATGTCACGCACTTGGCTGCACAAAAGTTAAAAGAAGTAAAACAACGACTAGGCATGTCGGTATGGGAGTATGATCAAATATTTAAAGATATCTTGAGCCAAATTACAACAACAATCGACCAAAACTTGCTAGTTCAATGGTACGTATCTCGTTTACTATAACATATCTTCTTGCCACTACTCTTGTATGAAATAACCACCTATAAAGATGCATTACAAAAAACACAACGCGTCGATTCGAATGATGACGACTCATTGACTTCTTCATCGACTGGAAGGCTCAAAGAAAAAATAGAGCACTTACAACAAACGATAAAGAATCTATCCATAAGGAGAAATGATATTTGGTTCACTTCATGCTACAAAGAAGGACATATAAAGGAAACATGTAGCCTCAACGATCAACCACCACCAACAACAGATGCACACAGAGTACAAGCTTAAAAATATTGTAACATATGCGAGTGTTTGACTAATCATAATGTACAAGATTGTCCACATAATTTGAAAAACACTAAGTGGTGCCATATTTGCAAAGCTTCCAATCACAAAACATCATAATGGCATTTCAATGCACAGAATCAAGACAATCTATGAACAATTTGTCACATAGAAGCCACCGACCAAGCTAACAATTACGGTTGAAGAGATGACTACTACGGTCGAGGTCGAGGTTGAGGTCGAGGAGGCCACGGTCGATTTGGGGGTTGAGGTCGAGGTCGAGGATGACCATATTGCTACAATTACTAGAAAGATGGCCACATTAGTCCGGATTTCCCAATGAAAGACATAATCAACTTTAAATTCTACAATATATGCAGTATTGGTGACCACTCATTAGAAGAGTGCCCAATAGTAATCAAAAAAATTATGACTGTAAAAGATGTAAATATTCTACATGCAGTATCAAAAGAAGAAGTGTTGAATTCAAATAATTTAAATATCATCACAAGATCTGGAGCAGGACGTGATATTAACAGTGCCACCTTACACGACCAACAGAGAAGGAAGGACAGTTTCTTTCCAAATCCCGATAAAGACGAACAAATTATGAAAGAATCTAACATACTCTTTAAGAAAAACACTGGAAGACATAATGAAGATATCAGAAAAGAATTCCTACATCTCTTATAGGAAAAACAGTCAGTCGGCCAATTGCTAGAACTGTTAAATATATTAAAAGAATACAAAGAATGACAAAGGCCATCAAAGGATGTCAGGAAACTCTCGTATAATCATAAAGATTATAATCCATGATTCGATATAGAAATCAATGAAGTATCAATCAAACAAGTAGTTGTCGATTTTGGATCTCAAGTCAATATCTTACCGCGAGAAACTTGGATAAGACTAGGTCAACCTGATTTAGCACGAACTCTGAACTATCTCAAACTTGCATAGAAAAGATTGATAGAGCCCATTGGTATGCTTAGAAACGTTGACACTCAAATAATGGGTATTCCAAATCAAGCCGACTTTGAAGTCATCAACCTAGTCGAGGGGATGCCAACATATGTAGCACTTGTCGGTCGGCCATGGGGTCGAAAAATGAAAGCAAATATCTCTTAGGAAAAAGGTAGAACGATGGAAGAAAAATAATCATTCCCTTGGATCCAAAAGAAGGAAAAACATGGAATAAATCATGGGATGAAGACCAAAAGGCTCAATTCCTGTATTAGATAATAAAAAAAGAGAGATTATGTAGAACTGACTGCACAAGGAGAAATTTTGAGAGAATCTCCCATGTCGGTCGGACATAATTCCAACTTCAATTTATACTTTATACAACTAGAAATTTGAGAATTATGAAGCACACGCGAAAGATTGTTGGTCCATTGAAATCATCCTAAAACATCTAAGAATGTGCTACTCGATCCAGGTAGTGCCAATAGTGTATGAAAATAAAATTTCACAGACTCCCATTCTCATACCGACCGACAATCGAATAATCAAGCCCTTATGATATAATGAACGACATACACCTTCGACACATGTCGAAGAAGTGTTGAAATTCATTGGAGAGAAAGGAAGGACGTAGAGCCTCATGGAAGCATTCACAGACCAAGATACAAGATGGTGGGAAACATACCCCCCCAGGTTACAAATGTGGATGACTATGTCGACATATTTCATTGAATGTTTCAGAGACCAGAATTTGTCCAAAGCGACTGATATCCCCATCTTCAGGATTGGGTATGATCCAGTAGAGCATATTCATCGATGTGAAAATGAGTGGCGAAGGATAGGTTACATAGACTAAAGGGTATGGACCCACATGTTTCCAATCACATTAGACGAAATAACAAAATAAATGGTATAAGATTGAAGAAGCTTGCAACCATACGTTAAATTGGGCGGAAATTAAAAAAAATTGTGCAAGACTTTAAATTTAATCCAGAAGAGGAACACCTGAGAAAAGTAGCACAAGAAATCATAAACTTATTAGAAAATCCAACACTAGTTGTATAGAAATAAAAAGGGAATATGAAGATGGATTTAGGATCGACATCGAATTTCAATCTTGAGTCGAAGGAAAACAAGGAAGTCTCCACAGCACGAAGACTCGAAATGGAAAAAATAAGGTGTCTAGGACAAATGTTTCAGTGGAAAAAGGACCACCCAGGATTGCAGAACCATGTGAAATCAATATTAAATATAGCTACAAAACAAAAATAAGATCATGAACAGCCTGACTTCCCATACAGTTTTACAAAAATTGAAGAAGGGGAACGTTATCTTGACGAAGAAAAACCACCAAAATGGATGTAGGACGAAATTAAAACAAAATAATTTGACATATCAAACGATGATCACCCAAAAATGGTATGAAAAGGTGATTATTGGACGAAAAAGAAAATAGTTGAGATAGACAACCTACTAAAATAATATCAAGACATTTTTTCCTGTGACTACAAGGACTTGAAAGGACTTGTAGAGTAAATGGGAGATATGAAGATCAAACTCATTCCAGGAGCAAAGACAATAAAAAAATGACCATACAAACTTGCCCACAAATATAAGTTGATCATTCAAAACTAGATCGAAGGAATGCTATAAGCAAGTATCATTTACCCAATCGACAAAGCACAATGGGCAAGCCCAATGGTGGTGCAACCAAAGAAACATGATCCCAAGAAGCTAAGAATATGTGTTGATTTCAAGGTTTTCAATAAATTGATCGTGATAGATCCGTTCCCCACTCCCTTCACTGATGAAATCATTAATGAATTCGTTGGTCACGAATGCTACTTATTTACCGACAGGTTCTCATTTTATAACCAGGTGTCGATAGTAAAAGAAGATCAACAAAAGACAAAATTCGTCTCCAAATTTGGCTCCTTCGCCTACAAAGTCATGTCATTTGGACTGAAGAATGCACCAACAACCTTGTCGAGAATAGTTGTAAGGAATTTCAAGAATATATATATATATATATATATAACTATGACAGTCTACTTTGATGACTGGGTGATATACAACCTATTTAAAAATCATATAAAATGGCTTGGGCTTATGCTGGAATGATGCAGGCAAATCCAATTATATTTAAACATCAATAAATACATATTTGCTACACCAATCGGAATCATGTTAGGACATGTGGTATGTAAAGATGGAGTAAAGGTCGACATGGAAAAGATTAAAATTATTCTTGACTTAAAGCCGCACGTGAACCAAAAACAAATAAAAAAAAATTGGGACACACTCGATACTATAGAAAGTTTATATGCCACTACTTGGACATCACATTTCCAATGGATGAGCTTCTATGGAAAGAAATCTAGTTTATATGGAGCCAAGATTGTCAGGAATCCTTTGAATTCCTAAAGAAGAAGTTGGTCAAATCTCCAATACTAAAATTTTATGATTAGTCGAGAAGGTTTCATGTACATGTCGATGCCTCCAACGTTGTTGTCAGGTCAGTCCTATCACAACCATACGGTGACATAGTCGATCATCCAAACACATATGCAAGTCAAAAATTGAACAAAGAAAAAATAAACTATTTGACCACAGAGAGGGAAGCCTTATCAATGATATTCTCTTTACAAAGGTTTCTTCATTACTTACTTTCCAATCTGTTCACATTTTTTACAGACTATCAAGCATTGAAATATTTGCTTAATAAACCGGTCCACCAAGGCAAGATTTATCGTTGGTTACTTTTATTTTAGGAGTTTGAATTCGACCTAATCATACGACCTGGAAAAAATAATATCTGACCTGACCACCTATCATGACTTGAAACAAGAGAAGACCCGATAGGCATTGACGATGACCTCCCAAATGCACACTTATTCTGATTCGAAGCTGCTCCTAATGATTTAGAATATATAGAAAACTTATTAGAAGAAGGAAAGGCTCTGAAATATATCCCGACAAACAAAAAGAAAGTGCTAGCCTTAAAATATGCACCTTTCAAAATCATAAACAGGTATCTGTATAAAATGGGAACCAATGACGTCCTAAGGAGATGCATTCCTGAACATGAAAGGGAAGACGCCAATAATGAGGCTCATGCAGGACTAGCTGGGGGTCACTTTCAGGCCGACACGATAGCTAGGAATATATTGCAAGTAGTCATGTAGTGGCCGAATCTACATAAAGACTATCATGATCAAGTTAGAAAATGTGATAGTTGTTAAAGTCTTGGGCAACCAATGTGGAAAATAAAATACCCCTTAGTTTAGTAAATCCTAACTAAGCATTTGAAATCTGGGCCATCGACTTTGTTGATCCCTTTCCACAGAGGGCAAGAAGAATTGGTGCTAAGTATATCATCATTGTTATACAATATGTAACTAAGTGGGTATAAGCTCAACCAGTCGAATCATGTACTGAAGAGGTCACAACAAAATTCATCTACGAGAATATAATCACAAGGTTTGATTGTCCTCTTACACTAATTAGTGACCAGAGCACACACTTTGTGAATGAAACAATTGAAATCCTGCTAGTGAAATTTTTTATCAACCTCTTACACTAATTAGTGACCAGAGCACACACTTTGTGAATGAAACAATTGAAATCCTACTAGTGAAATTTTTGATTGACCATAGACGAATGCCAACCCATCACCCACAAGCAAACAGGGAGATCAAATATTTTAACAAAATGTTACATAAATGGCTCACAAATATTTGCGACATCAACAAAGAATACTTGGACGAAAAGGTTCTTGCAGTGCTATGGGAATATAGATCAACATATAAACAATTGACAGGTCAGACTCCATTCAATATCGTCTATGGAAAAAAAATTGTTATTCCCTTGCACTTCTGGACCAACTCTGACGGGGTTGTAGCTGTAGCAAAATTTGACATCGGTAAAAGTATGAACGAATTATTGTACCAATTGGACAAGCTAAAGGAAGACTAATCACAATGCATTATCAAGAGGTCCAGAAGCAACAAAAAAAAGCGTGGCACGACCGACATATAAAGAAAAAGGATATAAAAATGGAGATTTGGTTTTGTTGTACGACAATCCTATAAAAGGTAAACCAAGAAAACTAGAGACAACATGGCTTGGACCTTATGTTGTTGAAGATATTCGATCAACCAGAGCGGTCCAACTCCGAACACTATTGGGGAACCCATTCAAAAAATTAATTAATGGTGCCAATCTAAAAACGTATCACCCTTGAAAGATAAGAACCCTGTTGGAAAAATATACCAGGGAAATGCCAATAGGGATGCAAATCCGACATTGTGGTCGGAAGATGAACAATATAAACTAATCATATACTTACGAAAATAAACCCTACTTAGTCTTATAAACCAAAATTCAGTTATAAAAATTCAGGTATAGGAAACCCTCAAAGAAAATTTAAGTATTAAAGATCCATCAAGGCATCAAAGAGAAAGAAATAATGAATGACAATGGAGAGAGGAATAATCCCCTGGCCGAACCCGAGACAAAGCAGACGAAGACATGACCGACATACCACTCCATCACCTGACCTAAGGCAAATACTTATGAAAATACAATCAAGTGATCAGGAAAGATCGACATCAAGTGAGCATGGATTAAGCAAGCACAAGGAACATCGATATCATATAGATAGAGTGAGGAATAACAAAATGGATGAGAACATAAGTCACCAAGAACATCGATTAAGTCTCACCGACAACAAAAAACCTGACGATTTAAGAACTACAGTCAATTGACCCATGTACCAACCAAACATTAAAAAAGGAGACCTTGTCGGTCAAGTTCAAGAAAATATTGACCAAGGAAACATCGACACTAGTAAAGAAGGTGCATTCAAATTGTGTCATGGAAGGATCGACGAGAATAACTTAAACATTAATGACCAACGCAAAATATCGTTCCATAGCAACTTCCAGATTGTCTCGACACATACGGACAATCATTCGGGAATCACCATGATTAATGCATAACGAGGCTCACATGAATTCCAGTTCAGCACTGACATAGATGTCCACTCACACGAAGTTCTCTAACTCTTCAACAATCATGAATCCAACTCACATGCTTGTGAATCATCCGGTTGGGAAAAACAATATCTATTCGCAAGACAACAAGGACTTGTAAGTGTACAACAAAGTAGTTTCTCTCATATCAACAATAGTCGATTTGGTCATAAAGGACAACGACCATCACCAACCCTGCACTTCTATATCTTGGGAGATTGAATCGCATATGAAATATTCCGTCGTCACCTAGATTACCTTAAATATCACAATTCTATATAATAGATCTCAAGAAAGGAGAATACCCACTTTGCAAAGAGTTAAGTTATAAAACATAGACCATGGGGTCAGAGAACTTAGTAGACGACGAACCCCCGGAACCAGACCTTCAGAAATCAAAAAGCAGGTCAACCATCTTGGTCACATACGTTAGAAGAACAAATTCATGACCACCTCATAAAGGCATGAATTCTCCTATACAATTTCAACCGATCAACTCTTAGAGGAAACATAACATTTGATAATCATCCCAACGAATGGTGAAGGAAGCCACAGTATAATTTAGGTTACTTGAATAGAGCGTAGAAAGAAAATGTCAAAAGATCATTTCAAGTAACAATTTTGTGTGAGAAGAAATGATGGTGGAATCAAAACAAGGGATGCTACCAAGATAGGGCCTTTAGTCAATTCAGAAGTGACAATAAGAGAAAGGAATATTTACAGGAAGATAACATCTTCGACCCAACAAGCATAGAAATGTGACCAGCACATCAGTCCTACAGAAAATAAGACACAATCGATTCAACCAATGACGGAATTCCAAGTGTAGCAGAACGATCGGATGCATCACCTTAAGACAGTCAAGCACATGTAAATTTTGTCTCCTCCTACTTCAACTTTTCTTCCTCTCTCCATCTTCTACTTCTCAATATTGTAGTCAAACTTTGAAAAGTTAATTTTGTATACTCCCCCCTTGCTCGGGACGAGCAAGGAATTGAGGTGGGGGGAGATGTTGTAGGGGATAATCGACTCAATCGACTAGACCCGCTAGTCAACTAAGAGAAATTCGATCAATTGTTGTAAGTTGGAAATGTAATTCGGTCGAAGTATCTAATAATCGACTGACCCAGGAAGTTAAGTAGTTACAACTGCTTGGTAACTAGACATATAGGAATATAAATAGACAAGCAGATGGACACTGTGATAGCTCTGTGTGAGAGATTGTATACATTGTACTGCATTTCTATATCATTTAATAAATGCATATATTTGGGCTCTCACTACTTGTGTATGTCATTGTCTATATCTATATGTGTGTATCTTTTATGTTGTTTATGTAAGGACTACTAGTAACTCTCCCTACTTTCCCCTAGATTACAACAATATTTCTCCATGATTCTCAAGAGATATTGTATCCCCAAACTTCACATCATATAAGATAACAGGGGTGACAAGAGTCTCAAAGAGGAGATTTTTCTTATCTCGTAGCCAAATGTCTGCTCATTTATAAAAAAAATCAAGCCCATAATAATATTTCCACCCTCCATTTATCCTTTTATCAATGTTATAGTTCCAATTGAGCTTGTGATGAATATCAATTCCAAGATACTTGTACGAAGGCACTTCCTCCAATATATTTTTGTCATACACAAAATTATCATAGATGAACTTGTTGGATTTAATGATCATAACCTTCGTTTTGTTAGTGTTCTCAGTCATACCTGTACTAGAGAAAAAGTACTTGAGGATTCTAAGTTGCTTACTAAGGTTGTAGGGATTCCTTTCCATAAGAACAATATCATCAGCATAGAGAAGAAGGATGATTACTATACTGGCAAGAGTTGGTCCAACACAACCTGCGCCTTTGAAACAATCTTCTAACTTATCAACATAAATTCCAAAAAAGGGTAAGGGATAAGGGACAACCCTCAGTACTCCTAAACTTGGAAATATCGTTCTCATACAACCTTATCGCAACAACTCTCAGCTCGAATGGAACTTTTATCTCTTCTAACATATTCCAAAGGTTGGTCCTAGGAAAAGTGTCAAAAGTTTTCCTAAAGTCAATGAAACAACAAAGGAGATTGGTTTTATTGTTGAGACACTCCTTTGCAATGATCCTAAGCATGATAAGGTGGTCCATAGTTGAATGATAACCTCTAAAATCGGTCCAACCTTTGGCTCTTTTTCCGTGGATTTCTAGCCATATGCTTATCTTCTTTTCCAAAATGTTTCCATATAGTTTTGATAAAATGGTGCTAATAATAATGGTACTATAATTAGAGGGATTGATTTTATCCCCACTTTTAAAAACAGATACAATGAGGCTTTGAGTCCAAGGTTTAGAGAAGCCCTACTTGACTGCTAAATTGAAGAGCTTTTGTATGTGAGGGATCAAAACAGACCCTCCAATTTTTAATATTTCAACTTGATATCCATCGATGTCTTTACCTTTCCCATTTGCAAGTCGCTTAACTCGTATGTCTTCTATAGAAAAAACTTCATCTTCTGTAGAAACTTTTGGAAATTTTTTTAGGACATTACGAGATTCGTAAATATTTTTAAGGTAGGAATTCCAATTTGTCAGGGGAATCATAACATTTTATTTAGTTTTACGAGTTAGAATTTGCCTCCAAAATTTCTTTGGATCTAGCTTAGAAAGGTGCACAAGATTCTCTTGCTTTCTATATATGTAGTGTTTTTTTTCCCTTTTAATTAGGGATTTGTATCTATTAATCTTATCATATTTCAAAGACTCATTACAGGCATCCCTAATGGATTTTCTAGCAAGTTTACACTCGTTATCATACCAAAGGTTCGAAATTATATTCTTATTTTTACACAACACTTCGATAAATACTTTGTTTATAGAGGTAGAGAGAATATTTAATTCGGTATTTAACCAGACGCCTTTGGTTACCAGAGTTATCTTCAAGGGAGGTTTTGTGCATAATAAAGTTCAGAGTTAGGGTTAAAGGTCTATGATCAACATCATGCTCATGGTTGTTTAAAAGGTCAAAATTTACTATTCGATTGTAAACAGGGATATTTGACATCACATAGTTCACAACACTACTACCCAACCCATGGATACAAATAATCTAGTTAGATTTAGGCCACTTCATTAGACCATTGCAAATGATTATATCTTGAGAACTACAAAGCTTGATTAGCTTAATACCATATAAATTCTCAGTCAAGTCTTTCAAATATCTCTTGTATCTATTAGCTGAAACAAGATCCTTGTCTAGCCACAAAGGATTAGAGTTGGAATCATTGCTTAAGATAATAGCTTGAATAGTTGCAGTTCTAGCAAGATGATACTACCTTCATTTGTCAGATTGTAAATATCTTGTTCTAAAGTTTTATAGGGACAATTTTTATTTAGATTATTTTTAAATTAAAATTAGTATATGCTTTAAACTAAAATTTTGGATCCTTTTTTTTTATATATATATATTAAACTAAAACTAAAAGTTATCATTATTAATTTAAAATTTAATTTAATTTAATAAAAAATTTAATTAAAATTATTATAATATGAAAAAATTTAAATTTAATTTAATTTAATAAAAAAATTAATTATAATTATTATAATATGAAAAATTGATACATATATTTTCTCTTTGTATTACTTATGTTATTTTAAAATATATATATAATAGATTTAAAATTAAGATAAAGATATTTTAATTTCTTTGTAATTTTTTAAATATGATAAATAATATATTGATTTTTTGTTGTTTTGTTGACTTTAGAAAAGCTTTTGATATGGTTCCTAGGAAAAACTTTTGGAATAGGTTGGAAAAGATAAAAGTGTCTTTCGAGTTGAGGGCTGCTGCAATAAGGATGTATGAGAATGTTATTGCTAAGTTTAAAAACACTAAGGGTTGGTCAAAAGAGATTAACTGCAATATCGGAGTCAAACAAGGTTTTCCCTTGTCCCCTACCCTTTTTGGCATATACATTGACAAGTTAGAAGATCGCTTGGAAAAAGCGGGTTGTATCGGCCCTACTCTCACTAGTATACTCATCAATCTTCTTCTTTATTCCAATGATATCGTTTTTATGGAAAGGAGTCCACATGATCTTGAAAACCAACTAAGAATCCTCAAGGATTTTTCCTCCAATATGGGTATGAATGTTAATACTGATAAGACTAAAGTCATGATTATTAAATCCAATAAGATACCTTATGATACCTTCGTATATGACAACAACAACTTGGAGGAAGTGACTTCATAAAAATATCTTGGAATTGATATTCACCACAAGCTCAATTGGAATTATAGCATTGAGAAAAGGATTATTGGGGGATGGAAAGCTTATTATGGGCTTGAAAACAATTGTAAATCAGTTGATCTTTGGAGTTAGGATAAGAAGAAACTCCTTTTTGAGACTCTTGTTACACCTGTTATTCTTTATGGATGTGAAGTCGTGGGTTGTAGTATCTCTCGTGAATCATGGAGAAAGATAGAGCAAATACAAAATAATTTTATAACTTATAATCTCAAAATTAAAGGAAATACACGCCATCCCATCCTCCTCTTAAAAACAAGCCTCTTCCCCATTGAGAGAATGGCTATGACTAGATACCTAATGTATAAGAACAAGTTAAACAACATGGAAGACAAGAGGCTTCCTTAAATTGCCTCAAAATAGAGTCATAACCACTATCAACTCAAGAGAGGATGGCATAAAGATGGGTGGTCTTGGCTAAACTATTGGGGAATCATGGAAGACACCATTTTGCAGAATAAAGATACTATTAAAAAACGTCAAATCAAAATTTAAGGAGAAAATGTGGTGTGATAAAAAGTTAGAGGAAAAAAATAAATTAAGGTATTATAAGGATATAATCAACCATAATCTAGAAGATAAAAATTATCTATCTTTTTTGCCAAGTGTAAAGAAAAAAATAAGCATTGCTAAGATAATAACAAATTCCCACGAGCTCCATAGTGAAACTAGGCGTTGATCAATTCCTAAAATGTCTAGGATGAAAGAGTGTGTCACCTTTGTGACACTAAGAAGGTTGAAGATGAAAATCACTTTCTCTTAGATTGTCCAGCCTATACCCATATTAGATTTCATTTTCAAAATATTTGTCACACTACCAACCTTCCTAACCTCTTAACTCAACAAAAGTATGGTGATCTTGGAAACCTTCTCTTAATGTTTTTCGAGCACAGAAACTAAATTCTAAAGAATCGCAAGTAATCACTTACCCTCTTAAGGTCCGATAGACCAATTCGATCTTAGTGGACGTTAATCATCATCATCATTGTTTATGTTATTTTTTATTTTTTTCTATAATATATTTAAAATTAGTATAGAATATATGTTAATTTATTTGTAATGTGAGTGTGTAGGTTTCCATAGTTAGTTATAATCAACATAGATCCATCTTAACCATAGATCTCTCTAGGTGCAAACCTTTAACCTTTCCTTAAGTTTTTCACTCTAAAAAAGGTTTTCAACTCCATAGCTTTGAACCATCTTTGCTCTTAATAGATCCTGGGTTAAAATGGATCTATGTCAGTTTAATACATTAATATTAAAGTATTAAAGTATATATATATATATATATATATATATATATATATATATTAATATGATGATGAAGGTAAGGGATTACTTCAAACTCTTTAGAATTTTGTTTATGTGCTCGAAAAGCATTAAGAGAAGCTTTTCAAGATCAACACACTTTGTTTTCCAAGATCAACATGAGATCTAATATGGGTATAGCTTGGACAATGTTTTTCATCTTCAACCCTCATAGCGTCAAAAAGGTGACACACTCTTTTGTCTCATGGTCTTTTAGGAATTCACCAACTCTTAGTTTCACTATGGAGCTCATGAGAATTTGTTATTATTTTAGCAATGTTTATTTTTTTCTTTACACTTGTTAAAACAAAGAAATAATTTTGATCTTTTAGATTATGGTTGATTACCCTTATAATACCTTAATTTTCTTGTTCCCTCTTGTTAGTAACATTTCTTGTCCTGGGCACAAGAGTATTCGGGTCCGCAAGTTGCATGAGAAGCGCCCGAGTGCAACGCAAAAAAAAAATCTCATTTCAGGCTTCCAAGCAAGTAAGCGGGCAAGATTATATTGTCGACGGTCCAGATTCATCCATGAGAGTAGATCGACGGTTGGCGAGAAATCGCGGTTAGCCAAGTTGCGCCGAGATTAGCGCAATTGATAGCGCCCATAGTGTGTGCAAGAAAGGATAGCAGCCGTCCATCCAAAGGACGTGTGGCGTGAGATCTAGTCGCGTCGGCGTTTCGGCATTCGGGAGTTCGAAGAGTAAGGGTTCTATGTTGTTCTACATCTCGAAACCCCCAATCCCGAAGCGTCGAAAGCACCCAAAGTCGGGCCCGCAGCATCACAGAGAAATCTCAACCGTCCATCCAAAAGGGACACCTGGTGCGCGATTGGGCTCCTCGCCTTTTCACCCATCGCGACTTCGAGGCGCAAGCAGCAGCTCCTTCATAATCCTGAAGCGCGAAATGCCAAGAGCATCCAGGACCGAGACCCACAACATCACCGAGTGAGTTCAGAACCGTCGGATATGAGAGGGACATGTGGCGCTCAATCGAGCCATCTCGGCGATTCGCTCATCACGACTATGATAAGCAAGGATTAGCTCCTTCCTATTCGCGAACGCCGAAAGCGCCTTAGAGAATAAACGCAGGGTCACAGCCCGTGGTCACTTGGGAAATAAGAAGAGTTGTGCCAAAGGGGCCAAAGGCGTCGAGTCTAGTCACCGAAAGGATCATCGCGATTTTCAGGTGCCGTCTGATTCGACTTCAATCCTGGTTTTCGCTTGGAGTAAATGAAGGTGAGAAGGGGTGGTTGAAACCTCTCCTCATTCATTAAGTGCAAGGTATGGAGAGTCTGGCAAGCGGTCTGCTCGAGAGGGTTCTATGTATCAATTTTTCCAAAGAAGCCATGCCGAGTCTTCGACTAGCCAGAGGAGGTCTGCACATGCTAACTCGGCTCTTAATGGCTCAGCTACTTCCCTTACAAGAACCATGCGCAGTTAAGATGGTGTATGACGAAGAATACCCGTCTGAATTCGGCTGACGGGACACCAAGCCTTGGGTGACTAAACACGCCTCTGTTAGGCGAATTTTTCTGAGTATATAGACTCAGTGTTTGTATTTTTGTAATCTATCGATGGTAGAGCGAAGCTCTCGATTGTAAAGTTTTAACAAACACTC
Organism: Picea engelmannii; assembly: GCA_009831015.1. Lineage (NCBI taxonomy): Eukaryota > Viridiplantae > Streptophyta > Pinopsida > Pinales > Pinaceae > Picea > Picea engelmannii. Next base: position 16,254 of record ML787274.1, read on the forward strand.
TAGTTCTCTGGTTATGCATTTGTATGTAAGATTTATTGTTTAATGACAGACAGTCTTCTCATCCCATCTAGCTTTCATCTCATACTGAAAGAGTTTGTGATCGACTGATTCGCGCGAATTATTGCAATTATGTTATGATAAAGGATTTATTGTTGCATTGTTGTATTCTCAAGTTTTCTACGTTTGAATGTAAGAAGATCTTTCGTTTAGATGCTTTCTCCTACAATCTGTTAGAAACCTGATGTTTACAACAAACCCTTGCAGTTCTCTTATACAAATCTTCCCCCTACTCACCCTTACTACAACTCACTCTCTGAAGTTTACCTAAGACCTCATTTTCCCATGCATGCCTGGCCTAGTTTCGAAGTTAGAACAATATCGTTTTGAGTTAACTTCCATTCGATCACCCATTCCATAAACAAATCGTGACATACACTGATGGGCGTTGGGCTCTGCTCCTGCTGCAATCCAGGAGTGACTTCTGACGCTAACATTTCTGGCGCCGTTGCCGGGGACGAAGTTGAAAATTTTCTTCGGGATTGAACGATATTAAGCCTCTGATTCTGAAGGTGCATCGGGTATCAAAGCCTTTGAAGATTGCTACTGTGCACCCGGTGACTCCATTGTGACGACTCCACTATGGCGAACCTGCCGTGTTAATTGTGGCTTTCAGAGGCAGACACACGCGGTCTCATCCACAGCTGCCTCTAGCTACACCTGAAACTGATCCAGAGGTGGTTCTCAGAAAATGAAAGGTCTTTGAAGAAGAAGCTTCCACCGCCAAACCAGGTAATCCGCCATCCCCTTCTGTAGGAACTCCATTTTCTCCTCCTCAGTTTCTTAGCAGACCTTTATCTGAGGTTTCCCCTTTCCTGAATTTCGGGAGTGTTCCTGCTGAGTTTTCCCCTCCTGGTCTGGGATTGGAGGGAGAAACCCTTGTCACTCCCCTCTCCTCTGAAGCTGTACTTTGGCGTAGACCCAGGACTGCAGAAGATTTCCCCACTCCTATCTTTGTCACTCCTCCTCTTGTTACTGTTACCACTCCTGCACAAAGAGGAGCATCCGTTGACAGAAGCCCGTTAGCCTTCTCCTTAAATCCCCTTCTGTTTCTCATTCCACTCTGAGACTCATTCCCAGTAGCCCCTTCGCGAACTCCTTCTCCTCCAAGTTCTCCTCCACCTAATATTCATATGGCTGGTGCTAATCCCCCTCTAAATAGAATGGACGCCATAGTCGCTGCTAGATATGCTCCCTTAATCCTACCCCATCCTATGAACCCTCTCGCTGCTGGAGATTACTTGAAGTATATGCCCAAGTTCATTGGGGAAGGGGACATAACTGCGGAAGAGCACCTGGTTTCTTTCTACAGTTATGCAGACAACTTGAACATTGAAAATTAAGATGTTTGGATGAGAGTCTTCATCCAGAGCCTGGATGGGGAGGTGAGGAAGTGGTTTAGAGGATTGGCCCCCGGATCTATTGTTGGGATTGAAGCCTTGGATAGTGCTTTTCTGAGACAATGGGGAGATAAGAAGGATTTCATGTACTACATGACAGAGTTAGGGTCTTTGAGGAAGATGGAAGGAGATTCTGTCTCTGACTTCTCCAAAAGATCTAATAAGATGTATAATAAAATTCCTGCCGAAATAAAACCCTCAGAAGCCTCGGCCAAAATTTCTTATGCTAGTGCGTTTGGTCCCGATTTATGTCTTTTATTGAGAGAAAGAAGAGCCACCTCCTTAACTCAAATGCAAGACGCGGCCATAGAAGTGGAATCCAATGTATTAGCAACTGATAGACTGAGGAACAAGGCCGACGCAGACAGAAGAAAGGGAAGAGCGGAAGCCTCCACTTCTGGCCCATCGATGCCCCACCCTCAAGTGGATGAACTGACCAAGATGGTGAAGTCTCTGTCTGCAGAGATGCAGAGAATGAAGGTGGAGGGGAGGCAAGCATACAAGGGCCCTCAAAACGCCGAAAACAAAGGAGTTTTCAGGAGGCCAAACAATATGACTTCCCCCACTGTGCAAAGAGAGAGGGGAAGAGACAGAGAAGACCAGAAAATCCAGGCTTCTTTTCAAAACAATTTTATGGCCGAGGAAGAAGAAAGGGGAACAGATGAGCTTGATCCTGAAATCCATTGCTTCGGGGACACTCCTCATTTTCCTCATCTCACTCAATCAGCATACGAGGAGTCTCTCATGGACAGTCATCTAAATGAACTGAGCAAGGAAAACAAGACTAGTGGCAGCCAAGGCAGGTATGACCTGAGCTCTAAGAAAAAGACAGTAGCACCTGATGTTCCTGAGCAGTCCACTAGAACAAGGAGACCTGTTAATGAAGTAGCAGATAGTCACAGAGGTAAGAAACCCCGACCCTTCTCTCCCATAGTCCAGAGTCACGTTCCCGAAATAAGAGAAATTCCGAAGCTTACATCTTCTTTTAATTTCGAGCTTGAAATCCAAAAGATTAGAATCCATGTGCCCCTAACCAAATTGATTAAACATGAAGGGTTCAAGAAACGCTTCTCTGAGCTTTCACAGTCTGAGGTCCCATGCCTTCCCACAAACTCCATCAATTTGCAAGATGAAAAACCTGCAGTTATTATAGGTCTTATGGTAGAAGACAGGAATGACTCATCCCCTCCCTTCTACACTTCCTTGAATATACATGACAAGGTGCTGCATAACTGCTTGATGGATTCAGGGGCTTCTCACAACCTCATGCCCAAAACTATCATGGAAGAATTAGGGCTAGAAGTCACCCGAGCCTATCATGACCTCTATTCCTTTGACTCCAGGAAAGTTCAATGTCTCGAGGTTATCAAAGCCCTGGTCGTGACCTTGTTTCAGTTGCCCATGAAAAGTGTGGTCATGGATATTGTAGTGGCTGATGTCCCCCCCGAGTTCGGTATGTTGTTGTCAAGATCTTAGATAAAAAGACTGGGGGGAACTTTGCAGATGGACCTCACATATGCTACTATCCCAGTATTTGGAGGAGAACATAGGAGGCTATATAGAGAAGCCAAGTTGGCCTATATAATCAGTGATGAAGCTAATCCCACCAACCATCCCATTTTTGCCTTGGACACTGATTTAGGTTCCAATTTACTTCAATTCACTCATGCTCTCGAGCCTCCTCTTAAACTCAAAAAGCAGCCCACCACTCCCCATGGATTTCCTCCCTTCATCACCCCCGTCTGGAAAATGTTTTTTGATGGAGCCTGTTCCAGGGAAGGTGCTGGTGCTGGGGTGTTTTTTGTGTCACCTTCTCAGGAAACCATATCCCTGTCATATAAGCTGGAATTTGAAACCACCAACAATGTGGCAAAGTATGCAGCTCTTGTTCTGGGTATGAGGACTGCAAAAGAAATGGGAATTAAAGAGATAGCAATATTTGGAGATGTTGAATTGATTATCCAACAAGTCAGAAATGCCTATCGTGCTAATAATCCCTGGCTCAGAAATTACAGAAATGAGGTATGGGACCTGATTGATAGTTTCTTCTTGGCTTTTAACATTTCTTTCATTCCCAGGGGGGAAAATGCTTCAGCTGATTCTTTAGTTGTCTCAGCTAGTTTTCTCAAAGTTCCTCTGCCGTCTATGGTCAAATCTGATGTTGAAATAAAATATAGGCCCTCTGTACCGGACAATGTCAAGCATTGGAAGGTATTCGAAGATGATCTGGAAATCGAAAAATTTCTCCAATCTATTGATGAATTTTCTGCGTTGCACATTGATCAAGATCCTAACACGGAAGGTGACCCTCACCCTGAGGTGTTCTTAATTGCTAACCACCAGATTATTCAGCTACCTAGCAATCACATCCCGAGGGGACTAATTCCTTCAGAAAAATTGTTCGATGGGAATGATGTGGCAGTAAAGGGTAGGGTTTCAGATGAAGATGCTGACACAGCCGAGTGCAACATTGGCACACCGGAGGAGCCTAAGTTGTCAAGGAGTTTGACCACAGAATAGAGGGCCGAATATACTGAATTGCTGAGAGAATTTGTTGATGTGTTTGCGTGGACATACAAAGACCTCAAGATGTATGACACATCCATCATTAAACACAAGATCCCACTGAAGGAAGGGGCTAAGCCATTTAGGCAGAAGCTAAGACAGATAAATCCCATGTTGTTGCCTGTCATGGAGAAAGAAGTGAAGAAGTTGTTAGAGGCCCAGATCATCGTCCCCTTGAGATATTCCGAATGGGTGGCCAATTTGGTTCCGGTAAGGAAGAAAAGTGGAGAAATCAGACTTTGTGTCGATTTCAGGAACCTGAACAAGAGCTCAAAGAAAGATAATTATCCCCTACCCAACATGGAACACATATTGCAGAGGGTAACCGGTGCATCTAGAGTTTCCATGATCGATGGTTTTTCTGGCTATAATCAGATATCGGTCATGCCTGAGGACAGAGAAAAAACGGCCTTTACTTCTCCTTGGGGTACATTCATGTACGCCAAAATGCCTTTTGGGTTGATGAATGCAGGAGCCACATTTCAATGAGCCATGGACATAGCTTTTATCGGGGAGAAAGATCAGTTTGTGGTAATCTATCTGGATGACATCACAGTCTTCTCGAGGTCAGATAAAGAGCACTGTTGTCACCTGAGGAAAGTTTTCTTGAAGTGTCGAAGGTTTGGCCTTTCCCTAAACCCCAAGAAATCTTGGTTTGCTATGGAGGAGGGGAAGCTATTAGGCCATATAGTATCAGCAGAAGGAGTGAAGATTGATCCTAGCAGAGTGGAGGCAATTCAGATCCTGTCACTTCCCAGATCTAAGAAGAAAGTTCAGGCCTTTTTGGGGAAGATTAATTTTCTGAGGAGATTCGTCTCGAATTTTGCTGAGCTGGTGAAACACATCATAGCCATGCTCAGGAAGGGAAATGAAGTGAAATGGACCGCTGAACCCAGGGAATCTTTTGCCCAAATAAAAAGGGCATTGACTGAGGCACCTGTGCTGATCAGTCCTGACTATTCCAAAGATTTCATAATCTTCTTTTTCGCTTCTTTTGATACAGTAGCAGCGGTCTTGTTGTAAAAAAACGAGGAAGGGTGAGAGCGACCCGTCGCCTTCTTCGGCAAGGCATTAAGAGATGCAGAGGTCAGGTATGAAATCATGGAGAAATAGGCCTATGCCTTGGTGAAAGCTCTCAAAGCTTTCAGAGTCTATGTCTTGCACTCAAAAGTGACCGCATACGTTCCTTCAACCTCTGTGAAGGATATCCTTATCCAGCCCGACATTGACGGGAAGAGGAGTAAATGGATAGCTAGGATCCTGGAATTTGACTTGGAAATAAGGCCTACCAAATTGATCAAAGGTCAAGGCTTAGCCAAGCTGTTGGTTGAAGCTAACTGCAAAGCTTTGGGGGTAGATTTCATCAATGCACGTTCAGAAAATCAGTAGAATCAGCTGTCCAACGTAAACCCTCAAACATAACCCCTGTTGGCTCGATGTCCTTGGTATAAGGATGTCATATATTTTCTGCGAGAGTTGCGGCCTCCAGATGGCTTGCAAAGGAACAAAGCAAGAGCTCTGAAGCTCAAGGCAGTCAGATACTGCCTTGTCGATCAAATTTTATATTGGAAAGACCCCCTGAGAGTGCTTTTAAAATGCATGGATCCATAAGAGGCCGACAGGATCATGGTTGAATTTCACAGCGGCCTATGTGAAGGGCACCATTCCTGGAAGACTATAGCCCACAAAATTCTCAGAGCTGGGTACTACTGGCCCACCTTGTTCGCTGATGTCCATAGAGGAGTTAGAGCCTGTATCCCATGCCAAAGATTTTCAGGAAAGCAACAGTTCAAGTCCCTGCCTTTAAAGCCTATAGTTGTTTCGGGACCTTTCCAGCAATGGGGCCTAGATTTTATTGGAGAAATCCACCCTACTTCTAGCGGGCAGCACACAAATGGATCCCGACTGCCACAAATTTCTTTACTAAGTGGATTGAAGCTATCCCCACCAGGAGTGCTTCCCACAAGGTAATCATTGGATTCCTGGAAGACCTCATTGTAAAGTTCGGCTGCCCAAGAAAGATTGTTACTGATAACGCAGCCTCTTTCAAGGCTGAGCGTTAGTCACGTTATGTAAACAATTCGGGATCAAACTGATTCACTCCACCCCATACTACCCCCAGGGCAATGGTTTAGCAGAATCCTCCAACAAAAGCCTGAGGATCATCAAAAGATTATTGAAGGACAACAAAAGGGCTTGGAACTCGAAGTTGAAATTCGCTCTATGGGCTGATCGGGTGACCACAAAGAGATCTATAGGCATCTTCCCTTTCCAGTTAGTTTACGGAGCGGAAGTTGTCTTCCCTTCTCAGCTGGTCATTCCCGTAGCGAAATTCTTCCAGGATTATCAAGAAGAGCCCAATGACATAATCAGAAGGATTCATCAACTGGTAGAAGTCCAGCAGGTCAGAGAGCAGGTAATGATCAGAATTCAAGACCATCAGCAAATGACCAAGCAGGTATTCGATAAGAAGGCCAAGAAGGAGGGGTTCCAGATAGGAAACCTGGTACTGAAATGGGATGCTCCTAAGCAAGATAAGGGCAAACACGGCAAATTTGAAGCCCTGTGGGTCGGGCCTTTCAAAATCTCTAAGGTTTTATCAAATAACACGTACAGGTTGCAAGATTTGGAGGGTGAAGAAGTTTTCAGCAGCCCAGTAAATGGACATTTTCTTAAAAAATGTTTTGTCTGAGCCTTCGGTGGCTCTTGTGTTTTGTAAATATTGTCCTTTTGGTTCTTTGTTTATTTTTATTTTTATTTTTCGGCTTAGTAAATTACTCCATAGCCCAACAGCAAGGCACTGGAACTGCAAAATGAGTCCTTAGAGCATCACGGGGACAACTCTATCCCCCATGGAGCCTAATGTTAGTAACATTTCTTGTCCTGGGCACAAGAGTATTTGGGTCTGCAAGTTGCATGAGAAGCGCCCGAGCGCAACGCGAAAAAAAAAATCTCATTTCAAGCTTCCAAGCAAGTAAGCGGGAAGATTATATTGTCAACGGTCCAGATTCATCCATGAGAGCAGATCGACGGTTGGCGGGAAATCGCGGTTAGCCGAGTTGCGTCGAAATTAGCGCAATGGATAGCGCCCATAGTGTGTGCAGGAAAGGATAGCAATCGTTCATCCAAAGGACGCGTGGCGCGAGATCTAGTCGCGTCGGCGTTTCGGCATTCGGGAGTTCGAAGGGTGAGGGTTCTATGTTGTTCTACATCTCGAAACCCCGAATCCCGAAGCGCCGAAAGCGCCCAAAGTCGGGCCCGCAACATCATGGAGCAATCTCAACCGTCCATCCAAAGGGGACACCTGGTGCGCGATTGGGCTCCTCGCCTTTTCGCCCATCGCGACTTCGAGGCGCAAGCAGCAGCTCCTTCATAATCCCGAAGCGCGAAATGCCAAGAGCGTCCAGGGCCGGGGCCCACAGCATCATCGAGTGAGTTTAGGATCGTCGGATATGAGAGGGACGTATGGCGCCCAATTGAGCCATCTCGGCGATTCGCTCATCGCGATTATGATAAGCAAGGATCAGCTCCTTCCTATTCGCAAACGCCGAAAGCACCTTAGAGAATAAACGCAGGGTCACAGCCCGTGGTCACTTGGGAAATAAGAAGAGCTGTGCCAAAGGGGCCAAAGGCGTCGAGTCTAGTCGCCGAAAGGATCATCGCGATTTTCAGGTGCCGTCTGATTCGACTTCAATCCTGGTTTTCGCTTTGAGTAAATGAAGGTGAGAAGGGGTGGTTGAAACCTTTCCTCATTCATTAAGTGCAAGGTATGGAGAGTCTGGCAAGTGGTCTACTCGAGAGGGTCCTGTGTACCAATTTTTCCAAAGAAGCCATGCCGAGTCTTCGACTAGCCAGAGGAGGTCTGCACATGCTAACTCGGCTCTTAATGGCTCAGCGACTTCCCTTACAGGAACCATGCGCAGTTAAGATGGCATCTGACGAAGAATACCCGTCCGAATTCGGCTGACGGGACACCAAGCCTTAGGTGACTGAGCACGCCTCTGTTAGGCGAATTTTTCTGAGTATATAGACTCGGTCTTTGTATTTTTGTAATCTATCGATGGTAGAGCAAAGCTCTCGATTGTAAAGTTTTAACAAACACTCTAGTTCTCTGGTTATGCATTTGTATGTAAGATTTCTTGTTTAATGACAGACAGTGTTCTCATCCCATCTAGCTTTCATCTCATACTGAGAGAGTTCGTGATCGACTGATTCGCGCGAATTATTGCAATTATGTTATGATAAAGGATTTATTGTTGCATTGTTGTATTCTTCGGTTTTCTGCGTTTGAATGTAAGAAAATCTTGCGTTTAGATGCTTTCTCCTACAGTCTGTTAGAAACCTGATGTTTACGACAGACCCTTGCAGTTCTCTTATACAAATCTTCCCCCTACTCACCCTTACTACAACTCATTGTCTGAAGTTTATCTAAGACCTCATTTTCCCATGCATGTCTGGCCTAGTTTCGGAGTTAGAACAATATCGTTTTGAGTTAACTTCCATTCGATCACCCATTCCATAAACAAATCGTGACATAAACTGATGGACGTCGGGCTCTGCTCCTGCTGCAATCCAGGAGTGACTTCTGACGCTAACACCTCTTTTATCACACCACATTTTCTCTTTAAATTTTGATTTAATAATATTTTTAATAGTATCCTTATTCTTCAAATAGATAACCACTACATTAATTGAAGCTATGAAAAATAAAAACAAAACAAATTCAAACATATATATATATATATATATATTTCATTTTTAAAATATATTTAAAAGTTAATTATATACCAAACGAAAGCAATTATTACCATCTATATATATAACATGGTGATTTTTATTTATTGAATATATATATATATATATATATAAAAGAAACATGTATGTAGTTTTATTAATGAGATGCTTGGAGGTTCTTTGAGAATCCTTTTCCCATGTTTTCCATGTGTTTTTGTCCATCACCAAAAACTGTTATGTTATGTTATAATTATAATAATAAAGTTTTCTAAGATCAATAAAAACATAACAAATTGAATTCAATATATATATTTTTAGTATATTAATATATTATAAAGTATATTAATAGTATAAAATATATTAATATATTATAAAATATATTAATATATTATAAAATATATTTATAATATAAAATATATTAATATATATTAAAATATTTTATTTTTTTAATATTTAAAAAAATTGATTGCCTCATGTATTAAAATAATAACAAAAATAATAAATTGATAATAAAATAATAAATGTGGACGCCATATTATATAAATATTTCAATATTGAAGAAAATGAAAAAAATAGTCTCTTCTTTCTCTTCCTTTTCCATTTCCCATGTTTACATGGATAAAAACAACCTTTCAAAGATGGAGTGGCCATTGGTGATGGACAAAGACACATGGAAAACATGGGAAAAGGGTTCTCAAAGAACCTCCAAGCATCTCATTAATAAAACTACATACATGTTTCTCATATATATATATATATATATATATATAT
>ML787274.1:26300-65660 GCA_009831015.1 Picea engelmannii
GTGTGTTAACATTCTAGAAAATAAAAAAATAAGACCAATATTTCATCATAAATAAAAAAATAAGATCAATATTTCAGCATACTAGTAATCAAACAACTTTCAAATATGTAAAATTTTTCACATCAAATTTGAATAACAACATTTATTTGAAATTTCAACTCTATACTCTTCACAATTTAATTGTAAATTTCAAATTTAATAAATAACATTGATTTGAAATTCCAACCTTATATCAGTACAAGAAAAAACCTAAAACCTTTACATTTAACAATTTCATTGTAAACCTTAAATTTTAACCTTGAATCGAGATTCCAACCCTGCACTCATACATAATTAGATAGAAGCTTCTTCTCATATAGTTACTCTGCAACCTAGTTATACAGGCATTGTCACTTCTCCTGTCATTGCCTATGCTACAGGCATGTTCTTACCTTCAAATTTCCCAACAAATCCTGATTTGTTAGGCTCTAATGTAGGATCCTTTATTTCTCCTCCAACTAGCAGACCAAAGGAGACTATTTTGAAAAGTCTAGGGGATAAAGGGGTGGTCTCGGCTGGTAGACAAAGGTTTACTCACAAAATTTATCAACAGACTGGAGTTAGAAAGAAGGTATGGAAGGCAAACAAGCGTGTTCGAAGGTTGGTGTTGGGGTCAGATGTTGGTCTAGAAGAGACGTGTAAACTGGCTCTTTGTGGACTAGTCGAGAGACTCTCTTATTCATATTTGGCTTCTAACCCAGTTTTTGAATGGATGGAGATAAGATGGGAACCCCTCCTTGGTTATGTCCCGGAGATACACTATCTCACTAAAGGGTGGATGGGGTTTATTTGCAAGTCTCTAGAGGATGCCTCTCTGTTACTGAGCAGCTTCTGGGTTCTGGGAGGTAGTAGTTTGATGTTGAAGAGATGGAGGATGGCTTTTGATCCTCGGACAGGGTATTTCCATCAAAGACATTTTTGGGTTCTATTGCCTGGCCTCCCTTTAAATTTTTGGAATGAGGGAGTGTTAAAGGCTATAGGCGATTCTTTGAGTCGTTTTATCTCCCTGGATGAGTCGGCTATGAGAAAGGCAGATAGGAAAGTTGTGGGGATTTTAGTGGAGATCGACCTTCATGGTGGGCTCCCAGAACTGTTAGATATTGATTGGCGTGGATGTCACTTAAAACAACGGTTAGACGACCAAGGTATACCTTTCAGATGTAGTTGGTGTCGCTGCACAGGTCATTTGCGTCGTGACTGCACTGGAAAGGTTATGGAAGAAAAGTCTGAAGAAAATATTTTACAAGAAGATCCTCCGAAGTATATGATTGAAGCTGACTCTTTGGAGGATACAACTTTCCATGGCGAAGCCGGGCAAGGACATTCTCCGGAAGAGGTGACTACTCTCATTGGTAAGTTGAAGGTTTTATGTCCCTCTTTTTTCTCTTCGTTATCACTTTGGGAAAGGGACGCTTTAGCAACTTCCGGGTGGTCTTTTTCTTCTTCTTCAGCAGCACAGATTTGTTCAACTGACAGCCTAGTTTTAAATGTTCCAGTGAAGGAGTCAACAAATAACCTTCCCATGGTTTTTATGTTTCTGTTGGTTACAACTAACCCACAAACTGGTATTAACGCCTTACCAGCCAGCTCTCCCATCGAGATGGATGTATCCCCTTCTATTCAATGTTTGAGCCCGTGGGAGAAGGGTCTTTTTAGCTCCTCCTCTTCCCCTTTTCAGAACGAACCAGTCGTGGAACCGGGTTTTAGAGAAGTCGAGGAGGGAGAATACTCACTAAACAATGCCCTTGACTCCTTAATCCCTTTCATAAAGGATAATAAGGATGTTATTAAGCTTCCTACTTTTCGTGGAAAGGCCCCTATTGACCTTTCTACCTCCTCGGAGGCAACCTCTTCAAAGCCACAAGAGTCAAGGGTTGGGAAAGACTTCGCCTAGTCCAGGGGAGTAGGTCTAGAACTCTCCCCAATAAAAACTCAAAGTAGCCGAAAAAAGCTGGCACAAACTTCCTTACTTTTAATAGAGTTTGTCCCCCCTCCTACTGATAGTGGGACTCTTAGAGCAATGAAATCCCTGGCCAAGGCTAAGTGATGTTAGTTTTGACCTTAAATGTAAGAGGGATAGGAGGCACCCTCAAAGTTTCCTCAGTTCGTCGTCTTTTGGAACACTCTCGTCCTGATATCACACTCCTTCAAGAGACGATGGTAAATGAGCAGAAAGCAAGGGACTTCATCAATCTTTTCCGTCCGTTGTGGGTTTCAAGTTCAGTTAGTTCAGTGGGTACCTCTGGAGGCCTTTTAGTTGCTTGGGACCCATTATTATTTGCTTTGGTTCCTTATCTTACAATGGGTAGTTTATTGGTAACAGGGAAGAGCTTACTGCTCAATCGTGAAATAGCTATTCTAAATATTTATGGTCCATGTAAGGATAGGAAACTCTTTTGGAAGGCGTTGGATGATAGTGGCATTTTCACAATCAAAAATATGATTGTGGCAAGTGATTTAAATATCATTCTATCAGCAGATGAGGTTTGGGGAGGGCACCATGGGTCAGAGACTGAAGAGGACTATTACAGAGAAATTTTTTCATCTAACTTCTTCATTGACATAAGGCCAGCCAAAGTGGTGTCGATTTGGAGGAATGGGCGCATCGGTCCAGAAGTTGTTGCTAGAAGATTAGATAGGTTTTTGGTTGCTAAAGATTTACTAAATGAAACTTGGCATTACAGGTCATGAGTGGAATTCCCATACATTTCAGATCATGCTCCAGTGCTCCTTCAATTGGATTTACCACCTTCTTACAAAATTTATCCTTTTAAATTTAATGCACAATGGCTTACAGACAAAGGTTTCGTGGATATTGTGTTTAAAGTATGGAATGATCTGATCTTCTTGACTAAAAGTGGAAAACAAAGGAGGATTATATGGAAACTTCAGGAACTAAAAAAGCAAACTAAATTGTGGCATAAAGCAATCTTGGCCAAAAATAAAGAGAAAGTGGTGTCGTTGGAATCTGAAATAAAGCTTCTTATTAAAGTGTTGGAAGATGACCCAACTGAACTCTCACATGCTTTAGCTCTTCAAAAAGAAAAATAAAAAAGAATGAATTATTAAAAGGTGAAGAAGAAAGTTGGTGGATGCGCAATAGAGCTCTCTGGCTGTCCAGTGGGGATAAAAATTCCAATTTTTTTCATAAATTGGCAAGCTTTAATAGAGTGAGAAAGCATATTTGGCAATTAAAAAATGGTGATGGGGACATTGTGACGGATCAAAATTCTATGAAGGACGCAGTTGTTAAGTATTTTAAAGATTTTTATAAAGCGTCGACTGGCCAGAGTATAGTGGAACAAGTTACAGTAATGGAATCCTATCTGTAGATGATTATTGAGGAGGAGGTTGGCAACTTGTTCACTTCGGTTTCTTTGGAAGAAGTGAAAGTTGTTCTTTTATCTTTCAATAAAGAAAAAAGCCCAGGTCCAGATGGTTGGACCGTTGAACTCTTTACCTTTTTCTTTGATCTCGTTGGGGAAGACGTCCTTACCATGGTAGAAGAATCTAGAACTTTAGGTGCTATCATTGGAAGCCTAAATTCCACGTTCCTGGCCTTGATTCCCAAGGCCAATAATCCTTCATCCTTTGACGATTTCAGGCCAATCTCTTTGTGCAACCTTTGCTACAAATTAATCTAAAAAATTATTGCTAATCGACTAAAACCTTTCCTCTCAAGGGCTATTTCCATTGAACAACTAGAGTTTTTAAAGGGAAGGCAGATTCAAGATTCCATAAGCACGACTCATGAGGTTATGCACAGTATAAAAAAGAAAAGTTTAAAAGCTCTGGTACTAAAACTGGATTTAAGGAAAGCATACGAAAATATTGATTGGGAATTCTTAAGACTGATTCTTTTAAAAATTGGAGCAGGGATCCAAGTGACAAATTGGATAATATCTTGTGTTACTTCTGCGTCTTTTTCAGTTTTAATAAACAGGGAGGCTACAGATTTCTTCAAAAGTGGTAGGGGAGTATGACAAGGATGTCCACTCTCTTTGTTACTCTTCATTTTAGTGATGGAAGGCCTGAGAATTTTGCTGAAAAATAGTCTGGAGAGAGGATTAGTAACAAGTATTAAAGTTTCAAGGTTGATAAAAGTTCTACATATCCTTTTTGTGGATGATGTAATCATTATGTCAAAGGCTATTTTGAGTGACTGGCAGGAAATAAACAGGCTCATTAACCTTTTCTGCAAAGCCTTGGGGATGTCTTTAAATCAATTAAAGACCACGGTACTTTATGATGGAATATCGGAGGCTGACTTGGATCCCTTCAAACTTATTCTCCCTTATAAGTTTAGCCATCTTTCATGTAGTTTTAAGTATCTAGGATACCATTTAAAGACTGGGACGTAGCAAGCTAGTGATTGGGACTGGTTAATTACCAAACTTATAAAGAAAGTCGGCATTTGGTGCAATAGATGGCTGTCGTTGGGAGGTAGATTCATCTTGATCAAATCAATTCTTGAAGTGCAACCTGTCTTTTGGATGTCGTTGGAAGCCCTGCCTCGTTCTGTTATAAATCGGATTAGAAAAGTAATGTTTCAGTTCCTTTGGAATGGCCATTCGGAGACAAAACATTACCACTTGCGTAGATGGGAGGTTTTGTCCAGACCAAAAAAGATTGGGGGTTGGGGTTTGCGGAACCTTTTTCTGTTCAATACCGCCTTAAATACAAATACACTTTGGAGGGTCCTAACTCAGGACAGTGTTTGGCATTGGGTGGTCTTTGGAAAATACTTTCAAAATCTTTCCTCGGTAAATTAGCTTAGGAAGCCTTCACATCTTTTAAGTTCGGCCTCTAGAATTTGGTCAAGCCTTTTGCGCACGCTTCCTATCATTCAACACTAGCTATGTTGGCGTTCAGGGGTAGGTTTTCAAATTGAGATGGGGAGAGACAAGATTCTCAGATTGGGAGAAAGTTCCTTTCTCTGAAATGAAACAATTAAGCATTTAAATCATAATCGGGTTTTTGTTCTAGCGCAAGTATCGGTGGCAAAGAATCTCACTACAGAGGTGGCGGTTTGGAGGAGCAGCGCCGATCTTGGGCTGACAGGGAACCTCGCGGACGAGTGGAATAACTATATAATTGAATTAAATGGTGTAGGGGTTACACTTCATTCGGATGAAGAAGACGCCCTTCTATGGACGGGGGGTGACAAAAAAGGGGATTCAACAGTCAAAAACTGTTATGAGGCCATTTTATAATTTCAGGCGTGGCTATCAGCGACAGTTTTGGAAATGGCATTTGCCTTTGAAGGTAAAATTAATTTTCTGGTGGGCTTTTCATAATAGAATTCTTACCTGGGATATGTTACAGAAGAAGGGATTGGCTGGTTCGAGTTACTGTTGTCTTTGTTGTCAAGAGGCGGAAGACACCCATCTTTTTTTTGTCGATTGCTTGTTTACAAAATTAGTCTGGACAAACTGTGTGCACGTCCTCGATTTTAATCATCTGTGGGATGGTCCCTCCTTAGCAAACTGTATGGATTCTTGGGTAAAGGATTTTCAAATCTCAAATAGAATTCTGATTCTTCTCCGCTAGTTAATATGGAATGAAAGAAACAAATATCTCTTTGAGGGGCATAATCCTTTGGCCTGGGCAGTGTTATTAAAGTTTTTGGGAGTATTCAAGTTAAATTTACCAGATCGGACCATGCAGAGAGTTAGACAAAACTCGATCTTGAGGAGGGATGGTTACTCTTTGGCCACTTTCGACGGAGTAGCCGTAGCTGGAGGAACAAATTGTGGTGCAGAGGGAACTATAAAAACTACAAATTCACAAGTTTTCTGGTGGTATTTCAATTGTGGAATTGGAACAAATACAAAAGCCGAATTGTTAGGAGCTTGGGCCACGCTTACCTTATCAAAGCTTTTGGACCTTCTTTACTTATAGGTTATGGGTGACTCAAAGGTGATTATTGATTGGCTGGAACAGAAAGGTAAGCTTCAATCTATAAATATTGAAGGCTGGAAATGCAGAATAAAGGATCTGATCCCTACCTTCAATAATATTTACTTTTATCACATCTTCAGAGAAGCAAATGGGGAGGCCGATCATCTGTCGAAGCAAGCCCTCTCAACGACAAATGGAAGGATTACTTATTTTACTTGGGATGGTGACACTGCGGGTCTCACTCACCATGTGGATATTCTTTAATGCCTTTTTCTGCTCAAAATTTTGGTTCTGATTTTTTCTTTTGGATTGGTTACTAGTAGTGTTTCTCGGTTTTTGTTTAGTCTATTCTGTATCCCTGTGTTATGGGGGTTCAAAAAATTGTTTTCTTTTTTATCTAATTGTATGGGTAGCGTCACTTTAGCTCATTATGTTCAGAGTTGTAATGCAGTTTTTTTTTTTTTATTGACCTTTTATGAACAGGTTTATAGCTCGACTGATGGAAAAAAAATTATTCCATATAATTTTTGTGCAAATTTTCTTTTGGAAAAAGATAGAAGCTTCTTACTTTCATGGCTCTCGGTCTTGCTAACTCTCCCTTAAAAGATGCCATACCATGTGACATTTGACAGGAAAATATCATATCTTAACTCTATGCAGGGCACATACAAAGATCTAAAATGATTGAGGTTGTTGATTTAAAATTTATTATTATTTTTAATCATTTATAAAGGCGTTGGATTGATTAGTGGAGTTAGCAACAACCATTTACAGCAAAAATGTCATTTAAACAAAAAGAAAAAGATTCTAATGCTAAATTTTTAATAATTTTTATATTATAAAACATTTGAACGGGTGTTATTATATATATATATATATAATCCACAAAATTGTTAGTTACAACGATACATTAATATAATATAAATATCAATTTTAACTTAAAATATAAATAAATTTAAATTTTATTTTTTATATAATAATGATGGATTTAAGAAAATATTTAATTGTAATTAAGATTTTGTATTTTAATTTTATGTATAAAATTAAGGTAAGTTATTTAAAGAAAGTAGATTACTTGATATAAGATATTAGTTTTCTTTTAAATATATATTTGGAGTATAACCTAAAATTGTATTTAATTGATTAAGAGTTTGTTTAAATTTTATTTAATTGGTTAAGAGTTTCTCTTCTTCTTTAAATACAAGTTAAGTGGTGTGCTTTTCCTTGAATAATTGTGATGAATCTTTATTATCACTTAACAAAGTTATAATAGATTTTACATCTTATTAAAAACAAAGAAAGAAAGAGACAAAAAAAAAAGGTTTTCCATCTCAATAAAAACAAAGAAAATAAAAGAAAGAGAAAAAAATAAAAAAACAATTAAAAATAAAAAAGAATAGTAAATGAATATATGTAAATTAATATATATTTTAAATTAAAATTTATTTTTTCATTATTATTTAAAATTTAATTTAATTTAATAATTTTTTAAATTAAATTTATTATAATATGAAAATTGGATACAATTTTTTTCTTTATCTTGTTGGGATGGAGCCTACAAGAAACAAATACAAATTAATAGAGAATAGAGAAAAAAAGAATAATAAAGCTAACAACAAACACTAAGAGAAAGGGGACAATGATATCATTTATTGCTCATCCAACAATAGATAAATGATTACAAGCCTCATGAAGCACCTCATGTGTTTCCATATTTAAAAAGGAAGTTCTCAAGCGTTTATAGGGATATGGAAAGCCAAATGCTTGAGAAACCTCCCTCATATTGTAATTGTAAGGTGTGTGTTGTCACCACCAACAATCTCCACTTTGACAACAATTTCCCTGATACCTTGCTCAACAAATCAATCATCACTTTTCCTGCAAGCCAAGAGAAGCCAAACACCATCACAACTTCTCTAACAATATTGCTTACATGAACATGTCTGCACAATTTGCTCCAGTATGGACCACTCCACCTCCATCAGTAACATGTCTTACAAAATGATGTCTTGTCCAATTTTGATATGATAGATTGTTAATCAAATGCACAATATTTTGACCACCACATAACACCCTATCATGTACTTGTCCAAACTTACCCAATAGATCCTTGCATTCATGCAAGACATAACCTCACGTAGAACTCCTCTTGTCCAAATATCTTGAATCAACATAACCATAGACTAAATCAGTGTAACCAATGTAGGTGATACTCATGCTTCTAAGATATTGAAGCACCCATTTCCATGTTCTTTACCTGGTTTTTCCATGTGTCCACTGACAACACCAACTACATGTGAAATATTTGAACATTTCATCACAAACATCAACCTTCATATTGTATTAGCATATGGTACACGAGACATATAATCCTTTTCTTCCTTACTATCAGGACATAAAGTTGAAGAAAGCTTACAATGGAAAATTAAAGGGATATTTACCGGTTTCACAATGTTCATACTGAACCTCATCAATATCTTCCCCATAGATTTTTGACAACCGCAACTAACCATTTTTCTCATCTCTGTATACTTCTATGCCCAAGATTTGTTTTGTTGCTCCTATATCCTTAATCTGAAACATCCTGACCAATTGAACCTTTAACCTACTGATCTCAACCCTTCTTTGCTTGCAACAAACATATCGTTAACATATAACACCAAGATAATGAATATGTCATTGAAACTTTTGAAGTAAACACAATGATCATACTCACTTAAATAGTAAAATTTTGGCTCACAATGAAGGACTCAAACATCTTATACCATTGCCTAAGTACCTTTTGGCCATACAATGATTTCCTGGGTATGTAAACAAATCTTCCTTTGTGATCTTGAACAATTTATGATTGTTCCATGTATATATCTATGCTAATGATGATTTGTGAGCAGTAGGATCCCACAATCTACATCTCTTAATTCCATCACCATAACCAACATATATAAATTTTTGTTGCCTTGATCGAATCCGGCCAAGCCATCCAAGTGAGCCTTCACTCCTCACCTCTAGGTAATTTCAATGGAGTATACTAATCCCTTTTAAAGGCTTCATTACATGCAATCCATGGGCTATAAAACCACATGCTACCAAAAAAAGGTGCCCGAAACCACGATTGTTGACCTATCGATTCAAGGCTTCCTAACATTCCACCCCTTGACTTGGGGTTTCCCACGACCAAATCTAGACAAACCTCCCTCAAAGTCAGGGTATCTGGGAATAATGCATGCTCCGCTTATCACCTAGGTCTATGTCTATAATTTATCAGTGAAATTTCAAACCCAGGGTATGCATTCCTAACCAAGTCTTATAGTCGTATATCGATCTACATATAATTAAATCTTTTAAATACTCAAACTTTATGTTCGTCATTTTCACCATTCTTTGGAGAAGGGAGGTAACACTAGCATCATCATTGACGTTGAAGAGAGCAATGGATATATGTTTGAGAGCAATGTAATTGTGACCCATCTTTCTGGAATGTTCTATGGCTGCATCAAACACATGCTTACTTCCAAGCGAGAATGAAACATTCTTGGCAAGCCTATCATATACCTTGCCATCATTCCAAATGGCCCTCGCTGCCTCCTGAGCTTTGTAAATAGTGACACCTGAAGGCAATAGTCCCTCAGGAGACCTCTTTTTGTCCTCTGCAATCAACCCCAACAATAAATGATGACTTGTTGCCTCACCTTTTCCCAATGCCTTCGCCTCCCTCTACATAAACATCATGGACTTAATTTCCCTCTCGAACACTACAACAACAACAAGAGATCTCCCTCTTTTCAGGCATTTTCTACCTTTCACTACCACCCCAAACTACTTTCTCAGTCGAAAACCTCATGGGTAGGGGGATCTCAGGGGCCCAATTCTACCACCAATTGATGCTCGAATTTATGTTGTTGGCACAGGGATTATCCATTGTGGATTCGATAATATTGTCACTTCCCACATAGAGGAGAAGAGCTCAAAGAAACAATAATTCTCGCCAATTCCATTCTACTTCCTTCACTTACTACAAGGGAAAAATGAAGTCAAGTACAATTCCCTTCCCCTCTTCTCCTCTGCTCACGATTGTTACCAATCGAGTCAAGGTTTCCTAACATTCCACCCCTTGACTTGGGGTTTCCCACGACCAAATCCAGCCAAACCTCCCTCAAAGTCAGGGTATTCGGGAATAACACATGCTCCCCCCTATCACTTAGGTCTACGTCTAGAATTTATCAATGAAATTTCAAACCCAGGGTATGCATTCCTAACCAGGTCTTATAGTCGTATGTCGATTTACTTATAATTGATTTTTTTAAATCCACCTAAAAATTTATGTTCGTCATTTTCACCATTCTTTGGAAAAGGGAGGTAACATTAGCATCATCATTGACGTTGAAGAGAGAAATGGATATATGTTTGAGAGCAATGTAATTGTGACCCATCTTTCTGGAATGTTCTATGGCTGCATCAAACACATGCTTACTTCCAAGCGAGAATGGAACATTCTTGGCAAGCCTATCATATACCTCGCCATCATTCCAAATGGCCCTCGCTACCTCCTGAGCTTTGTCAATAGTGACACCTAAAGACAATAGTCCCTCGAGAGACCTCCTGTTGTCCTTTGCAAACAACCCCAACAATAGATGATGACTTGTCGCTTCAGCTTTTCCCAATGCCTTCGTGATCCAAAAAGGATCCAGAGAAGGCTAAGAACAACTCAAAACTTACAGAGGCAACTCAGAATGCTCAAAATGGCTTCAGCAAACAGCAAAAGGGAAAAAATTCAGAGTTCCCAAAACTCAATTAAAACAACATGATCACGAAGAGCACGTCGCAAGATTTCTAATGACGCAAATGGCTCATCAAACGGAGTTACGAATCAAAAGATATAAGCGGTCAAAGTTTTGGTCAACCTAACCTAGTCAGCAGGGACGAGTCAGCATCCGTATTGTTGACGTCAGCATCAATACGCATGACATCAACATCCTTACAACCTACATGGCAAGCGAAGAGGATGACACATGTCCTGATGACATCAACATGCCACGTGGTAGCACCAGAGGTTGCCACGTGTCACTTAAATTTGGACTTTTTAGGGCACCATGTGGACCAGTAAAAAAGTGCCACGTGGCACCACCCAGAAGGCACCATGTGTCCTGAGGTGACGTCAACACACATGTGGGAAAATCAATAGATGCCACATGGCCCAATAGGAGGGTACCATGTGGCACCCCCGAAATGCACAAGGAGGCTCCATGACTGAATAATTAAAAAAAATATAATGATAGAACTCCGCGAAATATGGTGGCAGTTCCACCATATATGGCATCTCCACTAAATTTAACTACCCGCCAGAACCTCTGCCAAAAATAGTATAACTATCTGTCGATTTAATGGCCATTCCACCATTTTAGTTGTCGCCCACCAAACTTGGAAAGCCCGCCAAAAAACAGTTATAAAAATGTGTGTAAAAGGGGAGGCATGTGGGATTCGACCCCGGTACCTCCGCCTAACCATCACCTTTAAATAGCATCCCTAACCACTTCGCCAACGGATTCGTTAATGTTAACCGCCCATAAATTTGTATAAGAAGGGGCCTTTCATCAGTGATTCGTGACAAAGCATGAGAGAGGTAGACTGAGCGTGCCTTTATAGACTGGGGCACGGGTTTTGAGATTTCTCAGTCATTCATTGCAGGAGCAATGGCACACAAACCGAGGTGAGATTTTTCTTAGGCTAAAAAAGTGTCTGACTCAGATCGAGGCATGGAGATAGTCATTTTTAGGTAAAATGAAGCTAGGAATGCAGTGGTGGTGTTAGTTTTATGATCTGAGCAAATATTTGTAGCTTAACTACAAAATGAGGTATACTTATGTATTTTGCCCAATTCTTTTGTGGAGTTAATAAAAAGACCTACCCATTTGAGAGCAAGACCTAGAGACGTAGTCCACCAGGGACGAACTCCGTTATCCTTTGTGTTCATATTGCATGATTATGTCTCTTTCCTTTTGAGCTTTTCCTTCTTTATGGTGTACTTTAGTTTATGCTCATTTAATACAGTTCTTTAATAAGTCACCTGACGAAAAGATCCTCGATCATGTTGGTATCAGAGAAGTCGTCTTTGACTTGAATTGTTGAGTATGAATACTTACTAGGGCCAAGCATAAGTAGGGTGAAGGAACTCTTGAGACTTTCAATCCCAAAGTTGGTCGTGCATCCCAAAGGAAGAAGATGGCAGAAGAGGACAAACATGATGAACGAGAGAAAAACTTTCACATGGTCTTTTATCACATGTGAGAAATGGTCAAACAAATGTATGGAGATTACGAGAAAAGGATGAAGAAGAAAGGGAAGAAAAAGGAAGCACATGCAAATGATGATGCTTCAGTAAACCAAGGGCCTGGAGGAGATCCTCCTGAGCCTCCATCTTCGTCTTCAAGTTCTAGTTCTTCTTCCTCTGAGCATTCTCATCATTCTCAACATTCTAGCCATAAAGCCTCTTTTAAAAAACCATTATTAAAGCTTGATGTAAAGTTTGTTTTACCTATGTTTAATGGAGATGCTAATCCTGGAAAACTAGATAATTGGATCCGACGGGTTGAAGTATATTGTCGTGTTCAACATATTGACGAAGAGGAAGTTAAAGTGTAACTAGCTTCTCTTCGGTTGGAAGGCACCACTCTCGTATGGTGGGAGAGCAAGCTGTTGGACATAAGCAAGTGTGGTAATCTTCTTTCCTCATGGTCGAAATTTAAATCAGAGATAAGGAAGCAGTTCTATCCATTAGGGTATTTACATAAAGCAATGATGGAATGGAAAACTTTAAGACAGAGTAAAGGTCAAACTGTACAAAGTTTCACATAAGAATTTAGGAATTAATATTTTGCATTGAACATTCCTTTGGATTCTTATGGAACTTTAATGAAGTATATTGGCGCACTTTACAGTTATATTCGTCATACTTTTTTCTTGTTTAACCGCATTAGTCTTGACGAAGTTTGTGTGCAATCTACTCACCTTGAGAATAGGGGGAAACATGTTCAAGAAGATCCCACGAACAAACCTTCCAATTTCCCACAAAAGACTTTCAAGAAATTCAAAAGGAAGGACAAAAAGACTGCTACAGTGACGAGAGGAGGAAAACCATCTTGCACTCATTGCAAGAAGAGTGGTCATGATGAAGAACACTATTGGAAACTGCATCCAGAAAAGAAACCGAAACAATTCAGTGGAAACGAGAAGACATAGATTGTTGCTACAGTGCAGCAAGATCTTGGTTCCGAATAAGGAGATGAAGGAAAGATCACAATGGTTGGAGTACAAGGTAAAGATTCTCTTCACGCTAGTTCAAGTTCCAATGATGAATCTCATATTGATGAACGAAAGAGGAATGAGTTATTTCATATACGAGTTGTATCTAAATATACTAAGATAGATACATTAATTGATCCGGGTTCCCAAGTAAACTTAATATCTAAAGCACTTGTCAAGAATATGGGTCTTGAAACGAAACCACATCTGAAGCCTTATCCTCTTGGTTGGGTATGTGATCAAGCAAAACTTAATGTCACCAAACAATGCAGGGCCAGATTTGCTATTGCTACCAAGTTGATTGATTAACTGGATATGGATATTGTACCACTTGATATATGTGTCATAGTGTTGGGAAGTCCTTATCTTTATGATAGAAAAGCAGTCTTCTTTCGTCATGAGAACAAATACCACCTTACTAAAGGGGGAGTGGAATATATTGTTAGATCTCACAGCATGAGGGTAAATACAACACTTGTTAGTGCAGGGCAAATGAAAAGACTAATAACCACTAATAAGAGATATGTACTCATGGTTGTCAAAGAGAAAGATGTCAGGACATCCGACGCTTTCCAAGGGTGTGATCCATCTCATAAAAAGGAATTGATTGATATTGTTTCTAAGTATGAAGATATTTTTCAGGAACCAGATGGATTACCTCCTAAGAGAGAAATCCAACATGAGATACATCTTCACCAGGATTCTCCTCTTCCTAATGTGGGCATGTAAAGGATGTCAGTTGTGGAGATGACAGAGATCAAGAAGCAAGTACATGGCTTATTGGATCAAGGGGTCATCAGGCTCAATTCATCTCCTTGTGGTTCTCTGATTGTGATGGTTCCAAAGAAAGATGGCACATGGTGAATGTGTGTCGATTATCGGGCCTTGAATAAAATCACGGTGAAAAATCGATACCCTCTTCCTTGCGTAGATGATTTACTTGATCAGATGAAGAATGTTGTTTATTTCACTATGTTGGATTTGCACAGTGGATATCATAAAATCAGGGTTGCAGAATAGGATGCATGGAAGACTGCCTTTAAAACCAAACAAGGATTGTTTGAGTGGTTAGTTATGTCGTTTGGGCTTTGTAATGCTCCAACAAGTTTCATGCATGTGATGAATGATGTATTCAGGCCTTTCTTGGATAACTTTGTGATTGTATATTTAGACGACGTTCTTGTTTTTAGTGGGACTTGGGATGAACATGTAAGGAATGTAAAATAAGTATTGGATACTTTGCAAAGGAAAAAGTTGTATGTGAAAATGTCTAAATGTGAATTTGCAAAGACTGCACTTATATACTTAGGTCATATCGTGGGGGGAGGACAATTGAATATTGATCCTTCCAAAATTGATGTAATTGTAAATTGGCCTGAGCCAAAAAGTGTGACCGAGATCCAGAGCTTCTTGGGTGAAGTCCAGTATTGGAGGAGATTCATTCCCAACTTCTCCTTTATAGCAGCCCCTTTGCATGACTTAACCAGTGTGAATAACACTTTTCAGTGTGAAGGAAAGAAACAAAAAGATTTCGACATTTTGAAGGAGAAGATCAGTACCACACCAGTATTAGCACTGTAGAATCTTCAATAGTCATTCGAGATCGAGACAGATGCCAACGGATATGCCATGGGTGCAGTATTGATGCAAGATCATAAGCCCATTTGTTACCACTCTGAAACTTTTAACCAAGTCGTTGTTAACTATCCTACATATGATAAAGAGTTGTATGAATTAGTTCAAAGCATAAAGAAATGGAAGCACTACTTGTTAGGGAAGGAACCAATTATACATACAGATCACAAGCCCTTATAGTATCTTCAAGAACAGACCAAACTGCAACAATATCGACACTACATAAAGATGGGTTTTCTGCAACAATTTCATTTGGTAATCAAGTACAAGAAGGGTACAAGTAACACGGTAGCCGATATTCTTTCTAGACCTCTTCTTGTTGCTTATGTTATTTTGAAGAATACTTCTTTATCTCATGATAGCTATGTAGAACAATATGTCATCAATGAAGATTTTAAAGAAGTATATGAGAAGCTAACCAATGGTGCACAGGTAGAGAACTATTGTCCGTAGGGAAAATTACTCTATCATCTTGGGAAGCTATGTATTCATACAAGTGAACGAGTCCATGTGATACGAGAAGCTCATACTTCTCTTGTGTCTGGGTATTTTGGTGTAGGAAAAACTATGGCTCATTTGCATAGGTTTTGTTGCTGGCCTCAAATGAAAGTAATTGTAACTAAATATGTAAAGGGGTGTGTGATGTGTTCTACTTGTAAGCCCACTAATAGAAAATTGGGGCTATACTCACCACTTCATGTTCCATCCCATCCATGGGAAAGCATTTCCATGGATTTTGTAGGGGGTTTACCAATGACCAAAGGGGGTCGTGACTATTTGTATGTTGTAGTGGATAGGTTCAACAAGATGTGTATCTTGATGCCATGTAAAAAGCAGATCACTGCTGAGAAGACTGCTAATCTCTTCTTTCAATATGTTTGGGTTCACTTTGGGTTACCCACATCCATTGTCTCGGATCGAGATGCTTGATTCCTTGGGGACTTTTGGACTAGCTTGTGGAGAATGATGGACACCAAATTGAAGAGTATCACTGTTTTTCATCCACAGACCGATGGATAGATAGAGGTGGTAAACATAACAGTGGTGCTTTTGCTTCGAGGCTACTGCAGCAAGCATCCTAAGTTATGGGATGAACAAATACCCTATGTACAACATGCTTATAACCGAGATTTACATTCATCCACTCAGAGTTCACCTTTTGAGACATTTTTTGGGTACCTACCAAAGGTTCCTTTGGACTTGATGTATGGGAAATATGCCAATGTGAATGAAGAACGAATATAGGACAGAGCTTGCAAGTTCATCCAGAGGATTCAAAAGATACACCAGGTAGTTAGGGAATAATTGGAGAAGAGTCAAGCACAATATAAAGCTCGACATGACAGGCACAAGGTTGATCATCAGTTCCAGGTTGGAGACTGGGTATGGCTTCACATCAACAAGGAATGATTGAAGGGTGAAGGAAAGAAACTCAATCCCATCCGATATGGACCCTTCACTATCTTGGAGAAAATCGACACTAATGCTTTTCGTTTAGATCTTCCACCGTATATGCAGATTTACTCGGTTGTGAACGTAGAGAACTTGAAACTTTTTTAGCCTCCCATGATCATGGATCAGGATGAGGAAGTTTCAATACCTTTAGTTGATGAGTTTTCACCTAAGTACTTGGATGAGTTATAGGAAGATATCATCCTGGATAGAAGGAGGAGGACTTCACGTAGGGGTGATGTTGATTATCTTCGTGTAGGCTTAAAGGGCACACATCCAAGCAAGACAAAGTGGATTGATAAGGACAAAGTGAGGGGACTCTTCGCTCACTTACCAATTGATTAATGAAAGATTTTGGTGGTCCAAAAATCTCTCAGTGGGAAGGCGTGATCCAAAAAGGATCCAGAGAAGGCTAAGAAAAACTCATAACTTGCAGAGGCAACTCAAAATGGCTTCAGCAGACAACAAAAGGGAAAAAATTCAGAGTGACCAAAACTCAGTTAAAACAACATGATTGTGTAGAGCACGTCGCAATATTTCTAACGGTGCAAATGGCTCGTCAAACATAGTTACGGATCAAAAGATATAAGCGGTCAAGGTTTTGGTCAACCTAGCCCAATTAGCATGGGTGAGTTAGCATTCGTACTACTGATGTTAGCATCAGTACAGATGACGTTAGCATCAGCATAGCTACGTGGCAAGCGCAGAGGGTGAAATGTGTCATGATGATGTCAGCATGCCACATGGCAGCACCAGAGGCTGCCACATGTCACTCAAATTTGAAATTTTTAGGGTGCCATGTGGACCAATAAAAAAGTGCCATGTGGCACCCCCAGGGGACATGACGTGGCACCACCCAGAAGGTGCCATGTGTCCTGAGGTGACGTCAGCACACAAGTGGGAAAATCAAGGGATGCCATGTGGCCCAATAGGAGGGTGCCACGTCGCACCCCCGAAATGCACAAGGAGGCTCCGTGAACAAATAATTAAAAATATATAATGACAGAATTTCGCCAAATATGGCAGCAGTTCCGCCACATATGGCATCTCCACCAAATTTAACTACTCGCCAGAAACTTCACCATAAATAGTAGAACTATCCATCGATTTAATGGTCATTTTGCCATTTTAGTTGTCGCCCGCCAAACTTGGAAAGCCCGCCAAAAAATGGTTATAACAATGTGTGTAAAAGGGGAGGCTCTTGGGATTCGACCCCGGGACCTCCGCCTAACCACCACCTTTAAATAGCCTCCCTAACCACTCCGCCAACGGATTCGTTAATGCTAACCGCCGAGAAATTTGTATAAGAAGGGGCCTTCTGTCAGTGATTCGGGATAGAGCATGAGAGAGACAGAACGAGCACACTTGTACGGAATTTGTAAGGACTGGGGCATGATTTTCAAGATTTCCCAGTCATTTATTGCAGGAGTAGTGGCACGCAAATCGAGGTGATATTTTTCTTAAGCCCAAAAAGTGTCCGACTCGAATCGAGGCGCAAAGATAATCATTTTTAGGTAAAACAACACCACGAACACGGTGGTGGTGTTAGTTTTATGATCTGAGCAAAGCTTCTATAGCTTAGCTCCAGAATGAGGTATACTTATGTGTTTTGCCCAATTCTTTTGTGGAGTTAATAAAAATACCTACCCATTTGAGAGCAGGACCTAGAGACGTAGTCCGCCAGGGACGAACTCCGTTATCAAGTCCTTTGTGTTCATATTTCATGATTATGTCTCTTTTCTTTTGATCTTTTCCTTCTTTATGGTGTACTTTAGTTTATGCTCATTTAATACAGTTCTTTAATAAGTCGCCTGACGAAAATATTCTGGATCACTTCACCTCCCTCTGCGTAAACATCATAGACTTAATTTCCCTCTTGAACACTACAACAACAACAAGATATCTCTCTCTTTTCAGGCATTTTCTACCTTTCACTACCACCCCAAACTACTCTCTCAGTCGAAACCCTCCTGGGTAGGGGGCTCTCAGGGGCCCAATTCTACCACCAATTGACGCTCAACTTTCTCCTACCGGCACAGGGATTATCCATTGTGGATTCGACAATATTGTCACTTCCCCACATAGAGGAGAAGAGCTCAAAGACACGCAAATTCTTGCCAATTCCATTCTCCTTCCTTCACTTACTACAAGGAAAAAATGAAGTCAAGTACAATTCCCTTGCCCTCTTCTCCTCTACTCATGACAACCTCTACGATTTGAATCATGTTCTCCTCTATGGATTCCTGATTTCTTACAAATATGCAAATCCTATCCTCGACCCCTAGATCTTTCTTCCTCGTGGAAAGAATCCCAATATGAGACCCTCGACTCTTTCTTCTCCTTGTTAGCAAACATCGACCACACGAGTGACTAGACCATACACTCTGATACCACTTGTTGGGATTGAGCCTACATAAATGAATTAATATAGAATAGAGAAAAAAATGAATAATAAAGTAGACAACAAACACGAACATAAAGGGACAATGATATCATTTATTGCTCAAACAACAATGGAGAAATGGTTACAAGTCTCATGAAACACCTCACAGGCTTCGATATTTAAACATAAAATTATCAAGCGTTTCAAGGGACATGGAAAGCCAAATGCTTGAGAAACCTACCTCGTATTGTAATTGCAAGGTGTGTGTTGTCACCACCCAACATATCTTACTCATGTTATTTTTATTATTTATTTTCTATAATAGATTTAAAATTAAGATAGAATAATATATGTTAATGTATTTGTAGATTTTTAAATATGATAAATAATATATTGATTTTTGAAAGTTGTTGTATTGAGAGATGAATTTTATAATTTAGTATGAGATAGATATGTAAAATATCATAATGTTGATATCATATATAATAATAATAATAGCATTTAAGTTTACTTAATATATTAATAATAAATAGGTGTGTCTCCACACACATATATAAAATGATGAAAAAAATGATGATCAACTTTAGTTTATTGGATATTAAAAAAATTGATAATGAATTAATAGGTTTGTTTTAATATTTTTTTTAGTGGTAGAAAAGATTGAAAAGAAAATTTTCTAAACCTTTATGATTTTCATGAGTTACAAACTATAAAAATCTAGATTATTCCAAATATAATTTGTGAAATTGAGATTTAATGTATGCATATACAAGGCATTCTAGAGATAGTGTTTTTCATCCATCACTTTCTTAGTATTACAAATATTACATATTTTTTCTTCCCATGATAATTTAGGTTTCATCTAATGCTCAATTTCACTATGAAGGTCATGAGAGTTTGTTTTTATTTTAGCAATGCTATTTTTCTGCTTTAATTTAACTATAGTAATTGTTGGATCATGTTGTCATTGATGCCAAAGGATTGATGTCAAAGGAACAATCTCTTGTCATATTATATTGATGGATCATGTATTGTCCTTGATGTCAATGGATTGATGTCAAGTGAAGTGATAGTCATATGATGTCATGCATAGATGAAGATGGATCAATGTGGTTTCATTGATATATGATGCATAGTTGGATTGATGTAAAGATGACTCATTATTGTCTTATCATGGTTGATAAGGAGTACAAATGGATGAACTCCAAAGTGGTCCCCTTATGGTGAAATCCCTCACGGGAAGACGTTTTGCAGTTGAGTTATCCTAGTAGTAGTACAAATGGATGAACTCCAAAGTGGTCCCCTTATGGTGAAAGACCTCACAGGAAGACGCTTTGCAGTTGAGTTATCCTAGTAGTATGGTTAGAGAACCCATGATTAATTGTGGAATAATGAGATGAAGATCAGTGAATTTGTTAGTGAAACTATCCTATATGGATAGTTATTGTCAAGCCATTTCCGGTGGTATGTGGAACGTCACATAACTCCTCATGGTTTGAGAATTATGGCCTTACGAAGTTGGAGGACCCTCATATGTTGGATTGAAGCCCCAAAAGGTCAAAGAAGTCAAAGTGCTTGCAAAGAAGAGGATTATTTAAATAATAAAGTGAAGTGACAAAGTCAAAGAGGATTATTTAANATGAAGATGGATCAATGTGGTTTCATTGATATATGATGCATAGTTGGATTGATGTAAAGATGACTCATTATTGTCTTATCATGGTTGATAAGGAGTACAAATGGATGAACTCCAAAGTGGTCCCCTTATGGTGAAATCCCTCACGGGAAGACGTTTTGCAGTTGAGTTATCCTAGTAGTAGTACAAATGGATGAACTCCAAAGTGGTCCCCTTATGGTGAAAGACCTCACAGGAAGACGCTTTGCAGTTGAGTTATCCTAGTAGTATGGTTAGAGAACCCATGATTAATTGTGGAATAATGAGATGAAGATCAGTGAATTTGTTAGTGAAACTATCCTATATGGATAGTTATTGTCAAGCCATTTCCGGTGGTATGTGGAACGTCACATAACTCCTCATGGTTTGAGAATTATGGCCTTACGAAGTTGGAGGACCCTCATATGTTGGATTGAAGCCCCAAAAGGTCAAAGAAGTCAAAGTGCTTGCAAAGAAGAGGATTATTTAAATAATAAAGTGAAGTGACAAAGTCAAAGAGGATTATTTAAATAATAAAGTGAAGTGACAAAGTCAAGGAGGATTATTTAAATAATAAAGTAAATGGAGAACTTTCTAATTATGGAAAGTGGTTATAAGAAGGTTAAGCCTAAAATGAGGAAAATGGGTTAAGTGGTCAAGTGGCTATTGGATACATGGACAAGTGGAAAATTGGGCAAATTTGGACATAGGTGACTATGTGGACAAAGTGGCTATGTGGAAAAAATGGCTATGTGGACAAAGTGGCCTAGAAGATGCTTCTAAGGAAGCTACTTGGAGAGTATAAATAAGAGGCAAGGGTCTCTTGTGAATATATCTCTTGAGCATATATTGAAGATATATTTTGAGAGAGAGAGTGGCTGGAGGATCTCATGGACACATCAAAGTTCTGTAAGTCTGAGATCTTGACGACGAAAGTTTCAAAAGTTCAGAAACCGTAGTTTCTGAAGGAGTACGTGAGCAATAATGAGCCAGAGAGCATACATACGTGGGCTGCAGTGAGCCAGAGTGCGTACACACGCGGGCTGAAGGAGGATAGAGTGCGTGCAACAGGTGCAAGTCATGAAGACTTGAGTGTGAGCTGGTGTTGGGTTCTTGAAGTCTAAAGAAGTTCCAGATCTGCATTCTATGGGCTCAGATCTTCCATAGAAACTCTAGTATGGTTACATAGTTGTCTTGATGGATACTCTTGCTTATTGTATGGTGAATTCTTAAGGCATTCTTGGCATGGTTGTTGTGATATGGTTATGTTCGTTGATTGGTAGAGTGAGCAACACTCTTATGGTTCAGTACTGATATGATTTCCATAGTATATTAGTTGCTTATACATGATTAAGTAGCATTCATATTGTATGGTTGAGGAGCATGAGTAAGTTGTTGGAGAGCATAAATTTATTGTGATTGGTTATGGTTTAGATTGGATAGTGAAAGAAAAAAGTGGATGTGACTGAAGGCTGCAGAGGATATGAGTTTTTCATGGATAGAAAACCCTAATTATTCAGAAGGCATACGTAGGTTGTAGTACAGACAGGTCACATACATACACAAGTTGTATTACTGGTAGGGCGCGTACATATGCATGATGCACTACTGACAGGTCATGTACCTATTGACAGATTGGTATCTGTTGGGGATTGAATCATTTTCTCAGTTGGTGTTGAGTTGTGTAAGCTGAGTCTTTCATTACAGAGTTGGTGCTCTTGTAGAGTTGTACTCTATTCAGTTGTTGCTGATAACCCAAGGATTGTAGTCCATAATAAAAATAAAATTGTACATACATCTTGTGTTCTTTGTGTTCCTTGTGGTGATGACTTATTGATGATAGATGTTGCTGATGTATGTTCACATTTACATGGTTATAAACGACAACAATAAGTAATGAGTAAATGACGATTGCTAACTAAGGAGTTTTGTGAAGGGAAGTTTGAAAGAGAGCCCTACACTGATTCACCCCCCCCCTCTTAGTGTGGTAGGTGTGTCCAACAATTGGTATCGGTGCAAGCCTTCACTATAAGCCTTAATAAGCTTGGAGGAGATCCATGGAAACACAAATGGATGATGAAGTTACAATCCTTGATGAGGAAAATTATTCTACATGGAGAATAGAAATTGACGCCACGCCCCCTCCTCAACCCGCAGGTCAGAAGGTCTGCGTGCACAGGATCTTTCCTCTTCACTGGCCCGAAGAGATTTCACAACGGCTCTTCTATTTCCCTTTCAGGAAATCTGCACCCACAATTAACTTCGTGAAATTCCCCCTTTTTCTTCGGGAGATCGGACTTCGCACTCCCGCGAATCCATTGGACGAGCGTATTGTCCTTCAACCTCTGAAACCCAAAAATAGTCAACGCTGACCTTTCTTCTCTATCCTTTGGACTCCTCCCTATCGCAGTTTCAGCGGTCGCGATGTCGAGTGACTTGTCTCCTCGACTTCCGAATTCCGATTTACCGAAACACCGATGCGCTTGCAAGGTTGACCTTTCAATGCCCCCTTTACTCCATCGGGACTTCGGATTTCGCGATATCGTGAATCCAAATGTAATGAATTCAGGACTTTACTCCACGAAACCTCGAAATGATCAACGTAGTTGACTTTGCACCCATCGTGTGCCACCTGTCCGCCTCGCTAGCTTCTATGGTCCACACACACGTTTCTCCGCCTTTCGCGGCTTCGCGCTTCACGATCAAAAGTGCTCAACCTTTGGCCTTCTACCTCGTGATCCCCGAATTCATGAGATCTCTAGATCTCTGCCACCTGTCCCTATGAATGGACGGCTCTGATCCGCTTGCCGCTTCGCTGCTTCGCGAATCTTGATACCAAGTTTCGACCCTTCCACTCACAAATTCCCGATAGGCGATTCCACGAGTGGTATAACGGTCCCTGGCTGACTTGAATCAATGGCTCTGCCTCTTCTAAACTTAGCCTTTGGGAATGCTCACTGTAACTCCCCTGCTCCTCCGTGAGATCTGACGGCTCACGGGACTTCACAAATTCTCCACGGAGAATTCCGACCATTCAATATCTCCTTCTTGACAGTTTCTGCAAAAATGGACCAAGTATTCCTCCATGAACTTGTCCACCTGCGGCACGAACTTACGACGCCTTCTCAACACTTCATGGTACAAGCTTCCCATGCTTTTCTTTGACGATTACTTGAAGGTCCTATACCTCCTGAGCTTTCTCTCAATTTTGAGTCTTAAAGAAGACTCTTGCACGCACTCCTTGCGGCAACTTTCAAACACTTCTAAGTGTTGAATCCCTTCGACTCTGTGCACAACTGCAACAATAGTCTCTCAATGCTCTGCTCGAGTTCACAACTCTGAGACTTTACTCGGCCTGCGCACTCCTTGTACAGCTCCTGTGCCCAACTGCACTTTCGAGGAAATGAGACAAGAGTAAAACTATCTGAGCTTTCAGAGACGCAACCCTGAATTCTTGTCAATGCACTCCTTGCGAACAACTTTCACTGCACTCCTGGCAGGAATCCTTGCTTAAATAGAGAAACAATTGAAGCTCATTCCTACTTCCTCTCAGACTTCAAATTCAAAACATGAAATCATGTACACAACATATAAAGCAATTGTGTAACAGGAAGTAAATATCTATGAGCATAGCATTCACCATCAATACACAGAGAACAAACATGATGCCATGAATTTGAATCAAAGCTCCTTCTATTAATTCAAATATCTGTACATGGGTGTTTTTTACACAGCTCTCTGCTCCCTTCTATGCTCTTGATAATCTTCATACTTATGTTACAATACACAAGGAGGGTGTCTATATCTCATTTCCCTCTTGCGCTCTCAAGCTGTCCAATCTATGAATTAAATTCTATCTACTCTCATTAACTATTATAAATGCCTTCACCTACTAAGGACGAGAGCGGATCGCTCAACATCCATTTACAATGTACAAGTGCGCTCCTTCTTAATTAACTCATTTAAGATTGGCACATTAACTTTAAGAGGATTTCAAAAATTTTGTTGGGCGCTTGTCCAGCTGTTCGATGTCTCCATGCTGGCTCTCTTGAGATGCTCCTGCATCATACTCCCGCGCTTAAAAAATTTCATGGGCTCCTGTCCATGAGCTCACGCACGGTCTGTCCATGCTTCTCTATCTCTGCTTCGTTCTCCCAACTGGCATCTTCAACTGGATGGCCCTTCCATTTGACCAAATACTCAAAATATTCCTTTCTTCTGGTCTTCTTACCAATTCTTTTATCCAGTATGTGCTCCATCTGTGGCTTTTCTGCAACTGGCATCTGCTTTCGCCACTGCAGCTCTGGCTGCTCATTTTTTGCCCCTGCTTCTTCAGGTTTATATGGGTACAAATATGAGACATTGAATATCGGAGAAATTCCGATCCCATCGGGTAATTCAATCTCATAAGCATTTGCCCCGAACTTCTTCAAGACCTTACATGGTCTGATTTTCTTCATCTTCAATTTTTTATATGTTCCCCTCGGAAACCTTTCCTTTCTCAAATGTGCCAGAATCAAGTCACCAAATTCGAACTGCAGTTTCCTTTTGTGCTGATCTTCTCTCCTCTTATACTCTTGGTTTGAGTTCTGTAGTCGATCCTTCACCTGGCTGCAAAGTTCCTTCATCGCCTCTGCGAAATCTTCTGCACTAGCGCTCCTAGTCGCAGTCTGTTCTGAATCTCCCAGTTCAGAAATCCCTCTCGGCTGCATGCCATAAACAATCTGAAATGGACTCCATCCCGTGCTTCTGTTAACTGAGTCGTTATAAGCAAATTCTGCCTGTGGTAATATATTGTCCCACTGGCTGTGGTGTTCTGCCACCAGGCTTCTCAGTAAGTCTCCCAGACTTCTGTTTACCACTTCTGTCTGTCCATCCATCTGAGGATGATAAGTTGAACTAAATGACAAGTTAGTTCCCAGCTTCTTCCATAACGTCCTCCAAAAGTGTCCTACGAACTTTGTATCTCTATCCGAAACTATGCTTCTTGGTAAGCCGTGAAGTCGAATGACTTCTTTGAAAAACGGGTTCACAATGTGCGTTGCGTCACTGGTTTTCTGACATGGAATGAAGTGTGCCATCTTGGAAAATATATCCACCACCACAAATATTGAGTCAAATCCTCTTTGTGTTCTTGGCAACCCCAATACAAAATCCATGCTAACTGCATCCCACTGCTTCTCAGGTATAGGCAATGGTTGATAAAACCCTGCATTTTGTTTCCTCCCTTTCGAATGCTGGCAAATTCTGCATCTGTCCACGAATCTCTTGACGTCTGCTCGCATCCCCGACCAAAAATATGACTCATTCAGCTTTGCGAATTTCTTGTCATGACCAAAGTGCCCGGCCAATCCTCCACTATGTTTCTCCTTCAGCAAATTCTCCCTCATGGAGCATTTCAAAATACATAGTTGATTACCTTTAAATAGTAATCCTTCCTGGATCATGTATTCTGTCCATTGGCTTCTATCTATGAGAATTGGACTCTCAGTTGCTTCATACGCCTCTTTAAAATCTAGATCATCTGCGTACATGTTCCTGAGATCATCAAACCCCAATGTTTTGACTTTGAACTCCTGCAATAGCAAACACTTCCTGCTCAAAGCATCAACAACTTTGTTAGCAGTACCAGAAATATGTTTAATCACAAAAGTGAAATTCTGCATATATTCTACCCATTTTACATGTTTCTGATTCAACTTCTCCTGTTGAGTCACAAACTGCAATGCATGATTGTCACTGTATAAGACAAACTCCTTTGGAATCAAATAGTGTCTCCACTTCTTCAATGCCTGAATGATAGCATAAAACTCCTTATCATAAGTGGAGTACTTCACTTTCGCTTCATTCATCTTTTCGCTGAAATATGTTATCGGCCTGTCTTCTTGACTTAAGACTGCCCCTATTGCAAACCCACTTGCATCGCATTTCACCTGAAATGTCTTCTGGAAATCAGGCAACACCAAAATTGGTTGTTCCGTGATCTTCCTCTTCAACAAATTAAAACTCTTTTCAGCTTCTTCTGTCCAGTGAAAAGACTTATGTCTCTTTTTCACTGTGTCCATCATCGCTGCACTAATTCCACTGAAATTCCTGATGAATTTTTGGTAGAAACTAGCCAATTCATGAAAACTTCTCACCTCAAAGATATTTTTCGGTGATGGCCAATTCTTGATTACCTCCACCTTATCTGGATCCATCCTCAACTTATCTGCGGAAATAAAAAATCCCAGATAAATGAGCTCTGTCTTCATGAATGAGGATTTTTTCATATTTATCAACAACGTCTCCTTCTATAACCTCTTCATCACTGTAGCCAAATGCTTCAGATGCTCTGCCACTATTTTACTGAAAATCAGTATGTCATCCAAATACACAATGACAAATTTTCCGATGAACTTCCTCAGGACTTCGTTCATCAATCGCATGAAAGTACTTGGCGCATTTGTTAAGTCAAATGGCATAACAAGCCATTCATACAATCCTTCATTTTTTTTGAAGGCTGTCTTCCATTCAACACCTTCTCTCATGCGAATCTGATGATATCCGCTTTTCAAATCAATCTTTGAAAAGAATTTTGCTCCACTCAAGCAATCCATTGAATCATCCATCCTCGGCAATGGGAATCTGTATCTGATAGTTATTTTGTTGATCGCCCTCGAGTCAGTACACATCCTCCAGCCTCCATCTTTCTTCGGACTGAGTACCGTCGGAACAACACACAGACTCAAGCTTTCCTTGACCAAACCTTTGTCCAACAAATCCTAGACTTGTCTTTTTACCTTGCGGCGTCAATCTGTACGCGGCTTTGTTTGGAAAACTGGCTCCTGGTATGAGATCAATATGATGACTCACACTTCTGATCGGTGGCAACGAACGAGGTAGTTCGTCCACTACTATGTCAGCAAACTCTTCCAGCAGTTCTTGAATCTCTTCTGGTAAATCATCTACCCTTGTGCTGGTCAAAACAATCTTCGGTTTTCTAACCATAATGAATTGTGGTTCTTCTTTCTTCTTAACCTCTGTAAGAAGTTCCTTCCCACTCATGAGAAGTACGGTGTTGCTTACCTCAGGTTTTACTTCCTTATCCTTGATCAAAAGCAACATGTGAGTTCTCCCATTCTTCTCTAGGGTGTATGTGTTCATTCTCCCATCATGAATCACATTCCTGTCATATTGCCATGGTCTACCCAGCAATAGATGACAAACATCCATAGGAATAACATCACAGAGTATCTTATCATTATATCCTCCTATCTTAAATTCAAATAAACATTGTTTAGTGACAGTTACCTGATGTCCTTTTTGTAGCCACGAAACTCTGTATGGGCTTGGATGATCAATTGTCTCCAGCTCCAGCTTTTCCACCATCTATGTAGAAACGAGATTATTCGTGCTACCACTGTCCACGATGACCTTGCATACCTTGTCCTTGGTCTTGCAAGTAGTCCGGAAATGTC
The DNA here is from genome assembly GCA_009831015.1 of Picea engelmannii. Classification (NCBI taxonomy): domain Eukaryota; kingdom Viridiplantae; phylum Streptophyta; class Pinopsida; order Pinales; family Pinaceae; genus Picea; species Picea engelmannii. The sequence goes on from ML787274.1 coordinate 54,124, forward strand.
TATTTCTTTGGACTGAACTCTCCACCTCCTTCTCTGGTGTCAAAAGAGCTTTTCGCATCATCAACGATCTTCCGCCTTCAGCATCTTTTGTCTCAACATCCCGCCTCTGTGCTTCGGCGATGTGAGCTTCTCCTCCTTCTCTCTTTTTATCTGGACAGTCATAAGACTTGTGCCCGTTCTTTCCACATGTGAAGCATGTTATTACTCCACCTCTTCCTCTTCCTCTACCTCTAGTACGAGGAAAAGTATTATTATCAGCATACTCTCCTCTATGTTCAGTATGCTGTCCTCTTTGTTCAGCATATTGCCCTCACTGTGAGGTCCCACCTCTCTCAATTTGAGTCTGAGGTTTCTTCTAGTCCTCCTTGGGCTTCTGGTTTTTATCTTGGGCAACTGACTTGCCTCTGGGCTAACTTCTGCCTCCGCCTCTTTGACCTTGCTTTCGGCTCAGGTTCTCTTCAGCTTTTAGAGCCATTTGATAAGCATCTTCCATCGTTCGAATGGTCAACATGCTCATCTCATCCTGGATTTCGTATCTCAGGCCATTCATGTATCTGGCAACCTTTTCATCATCTCTTTCTCGATGACCTGCCCTGATGTTCAGTTTGTAGAACTCTTCAGTATATTCCTTCACTGACATCAGCTTCTGTCTCAGGTTCTGCATCCTCCTGAACAAAGTGATTTGATAATCCCTGGGGATGAATTTCGCCTTCATCTTCGCGATCATTTTGTCCCAGCTTTTGATCTTCTGCTTGCCCTTGCAGTGTCTGTCAGCTTGTAGTTCATCCCACCACAATGCTGCATGTCCTTTTAATCTCGTGACAACATGCTTGACCTTCTTGTCCTCTTTGACATCTTCATAATCAAAGTATGTGTCCAGAGCTCTAATCCAGTCTAGAAGATCCTCTGCATCCAAGTTTCCCTCATAAACTGGAATGTCCATTTTCGCTCTTGCACCCATTCTTGCAATAGCTCTAATCAAACGTTCGTTTGCTGCATCTTCGACTGCAACTTCTTCTTCATGTTCTACTTCAATTTTGCTTTCGGAATCACTAAGATCCCTAGCACTGACTGTATGCCTTTGTGTTTTTTCCATGTCTTCGAGTCTGGCTCGTAGATCACACATCTCTCTCTTCATGGCTGGATCAGTCATCTGCCTTCCCCTTCTTCTCGGCATTTCCCTATCCTTTGGTGGATCGGGTGAGTGTCTATCTCTTCGCCTCAGCGGCATGGTGAATCTTCCTTTTCCCTGCTACAGAAAGTAAAGAAACCTTTCTGTGCTCTGATACCACAACTGACGCCACGCCCCCTCCTCAACCCGCAGGTCAAAAGGTCTGCGCACACAGGATATTTCCTCTTCATTGGCTTAAAGAGCTTTCGCAACGGCTCTTCTATTTCCCTTTCAGGAAATCTACACCCACAATTAACTTCGTGAAATTCCCCCTTTTTCTTCGGGAGATCAGACTTCGCACTCCCGTGAATCCGTTGGGCGAGCGTATTGTCCTTCAGCTTCCGAAACTCGAAAATAGTCAACGCTGACCTTTCTTCTCTATCCTTCAGACTCCTCCCTATCGCAGTTTCGACGGTCGCGATGTCGAGCGACTCGTCTCCTCGACTCCTGAATCTCGATTTACCGAAACGTCGATGCGCTTGCAAGGTTGACCTTTCAACGCCCCCTTTACTCCATCAGGACTTCAGACTTCGCGATATCACGAATCCAAATGTAATGAATTCAGGACTTTACTCCACGAAACCCCGAAATGATCAACGTAGTTGACTTTGCACCCACCATGCGCCACCTGTTCGCCTCGCTGGCTTCTATGGTCCACACACATGTTTCTCCGCCTTTCGCGGCTTCGCGCTTTGCGATCCAAAGTGCTCAACCTTTGGCCTTCTACCTCGCGATCCCTGAATTCACAAGATCTCCGGATCTCTGCCACTTGTCCCTATGAATGGATGGCTCTGATCCACTCGCCACTTCGCTGCTTTGCGAATCTTGATACCAAGTTTTGACCCTTCCACTCATGAATTCTCGATAGGCGATTCCATGAGTGATCTAATGGTCCCTGGCTGACTTGAATCAATGGCTCTGCCTCTTCTAAACTTAGCCTTTGGGAATTCTCACTGTAACTCCCCTGCTCCTCTATGAGATCTGACGGCTCACGGGACTTCACGAATTCTCCACAGAGAATTCTGACCATTTAATATCTCCTTCTTGACAATTTCTGCAAAAATGGACCAAGTATTCCTCCACGAACTTGTCCACCCATGGCACGAACTTATGATGCCTTCTCAACACTTCACAGTACAAGCTTCCCATGCTTTTCTTTGACAATTACTTGAAGGTCCTATACCTCCTGAGCTTTCTCTCAATTTTGAGTCTTAAAGAAGAATCTTGCATGCACTCCTTGCGGCAACTTTCAAACACTTCAAAGTGTTGAATCCCTTCGACTCTGCGCACACCTACAACAACAGTCTCTCAATGCTCTGCTCGAGTTCACAACTTTGAGACTTTACCCGGATTGCGCACTCCTTGCACGACTCCTATGGCCAACTGCACTTTCGAGGAAATGAGATAAAAGTAAAACTATCTGAGCTTTCAAAGACACAACCCTGAATTCTTGTCAACACACTCCTTGCGGACAACTTTCACTGCACTCTTGGTAGGAATCCTTGCTCAAATAGAGAAACAATTGAAACTCATTCCTACTTCCTCTCAGACTTCAAATTCAAAACATGAAATCACGTACACAACATATAAAGCAATTGTGTAACAGGAAGTAAACATCTATGAGCATATCATTCACCATCAATACACAGAGAACAAACACGACGCCATGAATTTGAATCAAAGCTCCTTCTATTAATTCAAATATCTGTACATGGGTGTTTTTTTACACAGCTCTCTGCTCCCTTCTATGCTCTTCACAATCTTCATACTTATGTTATAATACACAAGGAGGGTGTCTATATCCCGTTTCCCTCTTGCGCTCTCAAGCTATCCAATCTATGAATTAAATTCTATCTACTCTCATTAACTATTATAAATGCCTTCACCTACTAAGGACAAGAGCAGATCACTCAAGGTCCATTTACAATGTACAAGTGTGCTCCTTCTTAATTAACTCATTTAAGATTGGCGCATTAACTTTAAGAGGATTTCAAAAATTTTGTTGGGCGCTTGTCCAGCTGTCCGATGTCTCCACGCTGGCTCGCTTGAGATGCTCCTGCATCAGAAATGAAAGTGCATTTGAAGGAAATAGGAGCGGGTGTTTGGAAAACAGTTATTGGTGGATCAATTCCTTTGAAGAACAAGTCAAAGTTTGCATCTCAAAGGGAAGAAAAGACCATTCTTAGTGGACTCAAGTTCTATCAAAGAGAGCATGGGACAATGCACTTCCACCAAGGATCTATGGATAAATCTAGAAGAGACATACCAAAGCAAGAAGGAATACACTAAAGACAACTCCATCAAGAACAATGAAGGTAAAGAATCTCCAAAATCCTCTAATTGCAAATGTGATGATGTTGGAAAAAAGGAAGACCTTGAAGACAATTCCATCAAGATCAATGTAGGTAAAGAATCTCCAAAAACCCCTGATTGCAATATTTCAAAATGTGATGATGTTGAACATTTATCTATAGGTGAAGAAGAAAATATAGAGATAGTATGTGTAGAATCAAATGATATTTATCCCATGGAAGAAGTAGAAGAAGAACTATCAGAGCTTAAAAGGAAAGTTGAATGGGGTCTATTTGAATACAACTATGACCATTGTTACACAGAATATAGTTATCTTTCTGAGAACACTAAATAGTTTCTTAAAAAGAATCAAAGGCATATCTTGAAGTTAAAGGAAATGCTCAAGGAACAAGAAGAAAGTAAAAAGACTCAATTAGAAGAAAAATAAGAAGAGATCAAAAGACTAAAGAATGAAATAGAAGAGAATAAGAAGCTATATGATGATATTAGCAAAAGTCTTGAAGTTAATGTCCATCTCAAGACCCAAATTGAAGAAGCCAAAAGGGTAGAGGAATTACTAAAGAATCAAGTAAATGAAAAGGAAGAGTTATGTCATAAGTTGGAAGCTGAAGTTGTTGATCTTAGAAAGAAAGTAGAGAAGTCAAACAAATTCTTGAATAACTCAACAATCTTGAATGAGATATTGGATAGTCAAAGATCACCAAATGATAAATCAGGTCTTGGATACAACAAAGAAGCTACACATGTTGAAGCAAGCACCTCAAAGAAGCATGAGGTAAGTCCCTCACTCTCAAAAGATGGAAATAATGTTGCAAGTCAACCATCTACACAAGGAAAGGTAAGTCTCAAAAGAACAAAGCAAGGAAGACATCAAGAAGCCATCTTTAAACCTCAAAGAAGAGAGACACCTTCAAGATGGACACCAAAGGAAAGGTATGGAAATGTTTTTCATGGTCACTATTACTCATTGTTACTCATGTAATGAATATGGTCACAAAGATTTGGAATGCAGATTTTATGCAAGGAAAGACAATGAAATATTTTGTAACACCCTGAGGTGTTGGAGATATAATCAAGTAGGACACATTGTTGTTCATTGTCACACCATGAGATGCTACAACTATAGTGGATTTGGCCGCAAATCCCAATATTGTTGGAACACAAGAAGAAAGTCCATGATGAGGACTTCATATATCATGACTAGAAGAAGGCATGAAGTTAGGAAGGAAGACATTTTTGAAAAGATGGAAGCTCAGAGCTCAAGTTCTGAGAAGCTGGGACACGTTCAGAAGTGGGTGAAGAAAACTGAACAATCAGAATAGAATGGCAGCCTTAAGGGAAGATCAAGTTTGTCATCTTCAGAAGCATACAGTTGTGTACATACACAAGCTGACCTATGAATAGGTCGCGTACATATGTGAGCTGTCTATGCAGCAGGCCACGTATATGTGTTAAAGCCTTGGGAAAAAGGCTATGCATATGAGTTGCAACATGGTATGATGGTATAACTCTGTGTTGCAGGGTCTGACATGGTTTGTTGCAGGGTATGACATTGTTTGTTGCAGGTTTTCATGATTACATGTTGGCATACATAATTGATGTATGTATGATGGTGATATATGGTTGAGTGTTGAAAGACTATCTTGAATACATGGTACTAATCCTTGAGTATGGATTGAGACACTTTTCTATTGAGGAACACTATTGGTTGTGATAGTGAAGTTATGGCACTTTGGTTATGAGATATATCATGATGATGCTAGCTAGAGATATTGTTAATCTATCGAGGCACACTTCTAGTACATATAGTTTTGGATGCTTAGTATTTGCTAAAGTGAATGGAGGTTGAGGCAGATCTGTTAGGATACATGACTGATACATATTTGAGTTCCCTTGATATACCTTATGATGTATTATTGGAGGCATAATATCTTGGTGCATGCATTTGGCATATGGTTGAGCTACATATTGGGACATGTAGTTGATGAGTTGATCATGTTGTACATCATTGATGAGTCATATCTTGATCTATAGTTGATGCATGATTGGTACACTTTTAGTACATTGTTAGAGGCACCTTCTAGTAGTATTATTGGCACATGTTTTGTGGTGGATATGGCATACATGCATGAGGACACATCTTGATTGTAGTTCATCTTGTTGTGGTATTGGTGCATGGTTGATGCACTTTCTTGGTACAAGTGGTGATACATGTTTGGTGCACTTGTTGATGTATGGATGATATAGTTGAGACACTTCATTGATTAAGATACATGATTGTGGCACTTGGTTCTTGGTAGAGTCATATCATGAGTGATATGACACTTGTTTGAGGCACATGGTTGGCATGTTGGTAGAGGCATATGGTTGATGCACTCCATTGATGATATCTTATGGCATATGATATGGTATTGATGTACATGGGTATTGTGCATGGTTGGTGTTAGCACTTGAAGTTGCCTTCAGATTGCAGAAAAGGAAAGCCCCATACCCATCAGAGTTATATGGTAGATGTTGGTTTATATGGATGGAGGTCAATGGACAAAACTTAGAATCTGAATGATGTTCAACATCGAATCGGACAAGAAATGCACATGGACATGAGGGCCACATTAACTTTAGTCAGGAAATTGAGTTAAAGCGAGAGCAGAGGGAAGACTTAGTGAAAAAGATGAAGGAGATTGCTATGGGCATCAGGCCTTCCAACAGCTCTGAGAAGAGAGACCCGAGCTCAGGAACATTCTTGAGCTCAAGCTCAGACATTGAAATATGCCCAAATGACATAGTTACAGTTACAGAATGGTTAAACCTCCATCATCCTGCAACTGCAACAACTCGACTGGATCTTCCATGCCCGAGCCATTCAATGCGAGAAGGAAAAGATAACACAGGGAAATGAATAAAACTGACCATGATACTGCTATAATCAAACCTCCATTACAACAGCATAACGATCCTCGAATGGATCATCCATGCCTGAGTGTTTTACACAGCTTTTATAGACAAAATGAAAAAAGGGAAGCTGACTTCTATTAACATGAAAGTCTCAAATTGATTACATAACTAGAGAAAAGATCTAGCAGAAGAAACATTGCAGATGGGAGCTCTGCTCGACCAAAGACCATTACCAAATAACAAAACTACATACATATACTCAAACATTTCGTAAACAACAGTAGAGGTGTGATCAAGCTTCCATGGCATTGCGTCTTCTCAGTTAGACGCGATCTAAGCTCTGTTGGCCCCTTTGTGTCTCTTCGGTTAGACTGCTCATGCATCTTTGCTGTTAGACGCAACCTCAGACTGTCTGGGTTGACAGACTACCTTCACGGTCAGGCCATTTTGATTTTCCATTCATGGGGGAGACGATGTTTCAACCACCTCCCCGGCTTTCGTAACTGCTTCATCAGGATCTGGACAGGCGCAAGCCCACTTGGCACCTGGAAGACATGACGACCTCTCCTTTTCCACCTGGAGCTTCATTGGATGCTTGTAGGGGAGATAGGTGGGCAGACATGGATGGAGATGATGAGGACTGACGGACATAGGATAAAGCACATGAAGTGGTTTTTTTAAGCCCCTTTCTTTGCATTTTTTCATTTAGAGGCCAAATCCAAGGAAAACATCCCCCTTACAAGGATATGTGTTAACATTAGGCTCCACGACGGATAGATTCCTTCGTGCGAGGCTCTAAGATCTTCAGTAGTTCCAGTCACATTCTGCAATGGGCTATGAAGTCAAGCTCAAAACACCCTACTGAGGAATACAGGTCGATAAGTAAAAAATGAAAATAAACACACATGGGTTCCACAGGAGATTATTTATGTATAGTCCTAAAATAATTGATTGTTACACAGTGCTAGGTGAAAGAAAACTTCCACCATAGCCATTCGAGTAACTTCCTAACTGGAAGTTATTTTACTCTGTTAGCGACTGATAACAAACAATGCAACCGTGATAGCAGAACGATTACATCCTTCAACTTTCCTCCAAAGTCTGAAGTTGAGATAAAGCTAGGTGGCTCCAAGGCATGAAGGAAATGCAACTCCATGTACTCACTAATAGGCTCATAGAACAAGTGGAAAACTCTAGAAAATTTGTAACAGACAACCCGATCTGCTCCACAGCTGCTCACACAAGGCTGAATATCTCTGGTAATAACAGGTGGATGAGAAGTTGATGCAAGCTGACTGATATCAGGTGGTGGATACTCACTTACAAGCTCTGGGCAGGCTATAAAATGCACCTCCGACTGCTCCTCTTCTTCTTCATGGCTCCCCCAAGGATCAGATTCATAATCATCATACATAGGAACCATGAAAAATCTCTGCTCTTCATCACCTTCGCTGGGATATTCATCAAAGATGGGCTGCTCTCGGTCAGTATTTGCAACAAATTCTTCCTCGCAAGCAGGGATGCTCAAAACATTTGATTCAGGGACAGAGATATCCTCCTCATTTTCCTCATAAGAACAACAAACAACATCTGCCTCAGTCCCATATCCAGGAGAAATATCTATTGTAGAAAACATTTTCTCATAGACATCCGAATTTTCAAAAGAGACATGTTGGTCTTCATGAACATCTAAAAGAACAGATACATCTGAAATGATGCCAGATGTTTCTGCACTGCAACCATCATAATGAATATCATCCAACACCTCTAGACCTTCATAGCAAATTCTTTCCTCCACAGTAAAAACTTCATCACAAATATGGTTTTCATGGCTAGCAGAATCTTCATGAAACAAGGAAAACTCATCACAACAATTTTCATAAAGACACTCAGTTGGAAAATAATCTTTACAAAACAAATTGAAAGCTGCATGAAAACTGTGCAAAGAGTCGATGCTTGTAACATGAAGAGATCGACACCAATCAAGAGCAGCTCCTTTCAACGAATATCTGAAAAGCTTGATCTGAACATCTTCATGCACGATATGAAGCTGATGAATAAAATCATGAAAAAGGAGCAAGTGTTCAGCTGGTACTTCCTCCTCCTTTCCTTGAAACTTGGGAAGGCTACATTCTCATTCCTTTCTACTAGGTAGTGGGTTAGGGGAACCAACTATCTTTGAAAAATCATAGAAAGCAAACCTCCGTGCCAAGATTTTGTCCATTTCGAACTAGTGGAGTCGCCAATTGATTATTCAACCATGGATTTTCTAGATGAATGATGTGCATAATGAGTGTGTTTAGTCTTTGTTCACCATCAAAGACTGGATCTGATCGTTGTGTTCTCCCAGGGAGCTTCAGGTGTATCTAGAACCAGTTGCACTGAAACAATGGAGTCGTCAGGTGCAAGCATAATCTTCAAAGGTTCTTATATCTAATGCACCTTCATAATCAGAAGTTCGTTGTCGTTCTACCCAGGGAAAGGTCTTCAATTCGTTCCCCAACAACGATGCTAGAAATGTTAGCACCAAAATTCGCCTTCAGATTGCAGAAAAGGCAAGCCCGATACCCATCAGAGTTATATGGTAGATGTTGGTTTATATGGATGGAGGTCAATGGAAAAAAATCATAATTTGAATGATGTTCAACACAGAACTGGACAGGAAATGCACAGGGACGTGAGGGCCACATTAACTTCAATCAGGAAATTGAGTTAAAGCGAGAGCAGAGGGAAGACTTAGTGAGAAATATGAAAGGATACTGCTATGGGAATTAGGCCTTCCAACAACTCCGAGAAGAGAGACTCGAGATCGGGAGCATTCTTGAGCTCAAGCTTAGACACTGAAATATGCCCAAATGACATAGTTACAGTTACAGAATGATCAAACCTCCATCATCTTGCAACTGCAACATCTCAACTAGATCTTCCATGCCCGAGCCATTCAATGCGAGAAGGAAAAGATAATAGAGGGAAATGAATAAAACTAACCATGATACTGCTATAATCAAACCTCCATTACAACAACATAATGATCCTCGACTGGATCATCCATGCCCGAGTGTTTTACACAGCTTTCACAAACAAAATGAAAAAGAGGGAAGCTAACTTCTATTAACATGAAAGTCTCAAATCGATTACATAACCAGAGAATAGCTCTGGTAGAACAAACATTACAGATGGGAGCTCTGCTCGACCAAATACCATTACCAAATAACATAACATCATACATATACTCAAAAATTCTGTAAACAATAGTAGAGTCATGCTCGAGCTTCCATGGCATTGCGTCTTCTCAGTAAGATGCGATCTAAGCTCTGTTGGCCCCTTTGTGTCTCTTCGGTCAGACTGCTCATGCAACTTTGCTGTCAGATGCAACCTCAAACTGTATGGGCTCATAGACTTCCTTCATGGTTAGGCCGTTCTGATTTTCCATTCATGGGGGAAACGATGTTTCAACCACCTCCTCGGATTTCATAACTGCTTCATCGGGATCTGGACAGGCACAAGCTCACTTGGCACCTGGAAGACATAGATGCCTCTCCTTTGCCACCTGGAGATTTGTTGGATGCTTGCAGGGGAGACATGCAGGCAGATGTGGATGGAGTTGACGAGGACTGACAGACTTGGGATAAAGCACATGAAGTGGGTTTTTTAAGCCCCTTTCTTTGCATTTTGTCATCTAGAGGCCAAATCCAAGGAAAACATCCCCCTTACAAGGATATGTGTTAACAGTGGGCACATGATGCACTTGGTTGATGTTTTGTTCATGATTCTCTATTCATTGTTGACATATATTTTGCTTCATGATATATGGTATGGCACGAGTTTGATGCATGGACAGGTCCAAGGATTGTCATAGAAAGAACAATCGATCTATGTTCCAGTTGAGCAGTAACATTTGCAGAAGAATCATATTGCAGTGGTAGCATATTGTTCATATTGTAGAGAAGATAGGAGGAGACATACCCGTAGGGGGAGTCATTCTTCTTCCCATGATTCTAGGAGGAGAGATTTATCAGATGCAAAAATAAATATTTGAAAAAAAGACCTATAATTGGAGAAAGAGCACAGAGGCATAGTTCCAGGGGGAGCAATGGTCACAGGGGGAGCATGAGCTATATATCTTCAACATTACATCAAAGTGATATCCCTTGTTCAAAAGGCGAGAGGTTATTCATAGGAAGATCAAAGGCATTCAGACAGGGGGAGCAACCCCAAGGGGAGAATGACCCTTTGCCATTGATGTCAAAGGGGAAGAGATAGTCACATTGATGTGATTAATATGACTATTGATGTATATCAATGCCTTGTCTACATGTTGCCATCAATGATTGGTGTTTACATCAATGTTGGTATTTTCATCAATGCCAAAGGGGGAGATTGTTGGATCATGTTGTCATTGACTCCAAAGGATTGATGTCAAAGGAACAATGTCTTGTCATAGTATATTGATGGATCATGTATTTTCCTTGATTTCAATGGATTGATGTCAAGTGGAATCATAATCATATGATGTCATTCATAGATGAAGATGGATCAATGTGGTTTCATTGATATATAATGCATAGTTGGATTGATGTAAAGATGACTCATTATTGTCTTATCATGGTTGATAAGGAGTACAAATGGATGAACTCCAAAGTGGTCCCCTTATGGTGAAAGCCATCACGGGAAGACGCTTTGTGGTTGAGTTATCCTAGTAGTAGTACAAATGGATGAACTCCAAAGTGGTCCCCTTATGGTGAAAGCCCTCATGGGAAGACGCTTTACGGTTGAGTTGTCCTAGTAGTATGGTTATAGAACCCATGCTTAATTGTGGAATAATGAGATGAAGATCAATGAATTTTCCAGTGAAACTATCCTATATGAATAGTGCTTGTCAAGCCATTTCCAGTGGTATGTGGAACGTTGCATAACTCCTCACGGTTTGAGAGTTATGGCCTTACGAAGTTGGAGGACCCTCATATGTTGGATTGAAGCCCCAAAAGGTCAAAGAAGTCAAAGTGTTTTCAAAGAAGAGGATTATTTAAATAATAAAGTGAAGTGACAAAGTCAAAGAGGATTATTTAAATAATAAAGTGAAGTGACAAAGTCAAGGAGGATTATTTAAATAATAAAGTAAATGGGGAACTTTCTAATTATGGAAAGTGGTTATAAG
>ML787274.1:71790-181623 GCA_009831015.1 Picea engelmannii
GTTTTAATTTACTATTTAAATCCTTTAAGAAAATGTCAACTTTACTTTTGTCAAAGCACAAATTCCTTTGATTATCATAATTCTCTTCAATGGTGCTCCTATGCATGGAAAAATTTAGAGTTAGGGTTAAAGGTTTATGATCAGAGTTAGGCTCATGGTCATTTAAAAGGTCAAAAGTTGTTATTTGGTTGGAAATGAGGATATCAGATATCACATAATCTACAACACTACTACCTAGCCCATGAATACAGGTCATTTGGTTGGAGTTTGGCCACTTCATTACTCCATTGCAAATTATTAGGTCTTGAGAGCTGCAGAGCTTGACCAATTCAGTACCAAACAAATTCTCAATTAGGTCTTCAAAACTTCTTTTGTAGCTATTAGATAAAACAAGGTCCTCATCTAGCCATAAAAAATTATGGTTGGAGTCATATATATATATATATATATATATATATATATATATATATATAGGAATGTTATTGATTTTACATCTATAATAGAGATTGTCATTATACATAATAAAAAGATGTATTTTATAATTTGGTATGAATGAGATATGTAATATAATTTAATTTAATGTTCATAAATTTTAGAAAAAAATATATTGATTTTTTAATTATTGAAAATTTTAAACTATATTTTATTTTATATACATATAAGTGCTTAATAAATTTAGGGTTGTATTCATGAATACACTCTGAAAGTGTATTTACAAAATGTAATTTTGTTCTCAATTGATGACACAATATTTTTTTTTTTCTTAGAATCTTTTTTATGGTTTTATATTTAGAAATAAATTTAATAAAATTGAAATTTTAAAATCTAAAAATATTTGAATTAAGTGAAATTTATATACTTGTTCCACTTTAACAAAAATAATATAATAAAACAAAAAGACCTAAATAAATAAAAATTAAAAAAATAGTAAAATTTATATACTTGTTCCACTTTAACAAAAATAATATATTAAGACAAAATTTCCAAAATAAATAAATTAATATAGTAAAAGAAAATTCCAAAATAAATATGGAATAGAGAGTATACACAAATTTTATTTTTTTTTTCTAATTAAAAATTTGCTCAATTATATTAGTGAAAATATATTTTTTTACATCTTGACCATACAGATGCTCATAGCAGAAACTAGTCTAAATACCATGCTCATAAACATAAATTACTACATCCCCAAAGTAACTAGAAAGTCACCAGAGAAGATAACCATCACACAGGCTGCAAAAGGAGAATACGAAAACGGGTATAAACCCCAACAAAACCCATAAAAGAAACTAAACCAGAAGCCGCAGACCCCCAAAGGACCTCAAAGTGTTTATCCAACACTGCATGCCCCCAGAGGACCTCAAGGTGTTAACCGAAACACCGCACGCCCTTAGTGTGGACCTCGAAGCTCTGGTCCAAATCCTCTTCTTGCCAAGGAGGAAGAGCCAAGAGGGTCCAGAAAAACCGAAGAGAAAACAATACACCCACTGCAATAAACCCCCGAAGCCTCCACCACCGCAAAAACTCAAAAGATAACAACTTGAGATGAAGCTTGGCCCCGAACAGGGTGACACAGGCTTTTGTTTCTGCCAAAAATCCACGCAGAGCCCTCACGCACCCATACTCGCCGCATAGACACCGCACCGCATAGCCCACAGGGTTCTGTTCCGTGGACCCCCATTCGCCCTTCCCCTGCCACGCTGCAGAGCCCGCTTGCCTTGGTAGTGGACCCTCGTTCGCCCTTCTCCCGCCATGTTGCTGGACCTCGCACTCGACCTTCTTCATGGAGTTTAGGAATGCGGCTAGCGATAACCTACCCACAAAGCCCCCTTGGCAATAGAGCTCGACTCTCAAACCCTATTCAGGCCGCGGAAACACTCACTTCTACTTTCCGCTCGCTCTCAAACCTTATTCAGGCCGCAAAAACATTCGCTCCGAAAGCAATGTTCGTAGAGTATACACCAACTTGTTTTAGAAACAAATAACATACGTAATTAAACCTACTAAACACCTTTAATCTTTATAATAATCTAGCATATCAAAGTATAATAATAGTTAAAATAGGTAATTATCTTTATTATGTACCTCACAATATAGGTCAAATACGATAAAATGCAAGGGTGCACTAGTTAAGCATTGCCCTACTACTGTGGGGGTTTTATATTACTTAAAAAGTTGAGTAATATATTGCTTGGTAATAAGAGGGCGAGAGGAATATTTTAATATACAAGTGGATATAGGTATTGGGGGTTGTTTTTTAGTTTACCTATGCATATGGATATAGGGACTTTAGAATGTATATTGGGGAGGAAGCTCGATAGAATTTAAGCATGGTTTGAACAAGCAAAATCACATTGGTTTTTGAAGGAATTATGATGAAGACTAGTAGGTGAAAATCAAATAATATATTGGCACCAACAACTAAGAATATAAATTAAAAAGGATATATGAAAAAAAGTTAGAAAAATGAATATATTAAGTGTAAATAAAAGTTTTTTTTAATTAGAAAGGTATCCTGAAAATGAATTTAACAAATAAGTTTAGTTTTGGAAGGTAGAAAAAAGAATTATAAATACTTTTTAATATGCTATGAATGAAAATAGCCCCATGTGTTAGCTCAAGTGGTTGAGTGTTGTGATATACAAGGAGGAGATAATGGGGTTAAGTCCTTGGGTTGGTTGTCTTTGTAGATATTATTGGGCCTCACTCCATGTCCCCACCAGGTTAGGTTGCCCAAAATTCAATCGGAGGGAAAGCACCTAGAGGGTTTCTTGGGATGTATATTTCATCGGAAAAAAATGCTATGAATGAAAATATTATCCTATATGTTTATTAAATTAATCTTTATTAACAAATAAAATTGTATTCTAATCTAAACACTTAATATATAACTTATAAATTAAAGTGATCTATACCTAATATGATCCTATGATGATAATAAGGGTGGATTTAATAAGGGTGGATTTCTTGGAGATACCATTTAAGTTGAAACCACCTGTTGATCTTAAATTAAGACCTAAAATTGATTTTAATTAGTTAAGAGCTTATATTCTTTAAACGTAAGGAAACATGTTAACTACCCAAGACTTGGAAGTCTTTGGCAATAGTGAAAGTCTACCCCCTTATGAATCACTAGTGAGTCATTTTAGGTGGTGTGGTTTTCCTTAAATATCCATGATGAATCAATGCACATTCGTCAATGGTAACCAGTAATCACTATCTTCACTATTGATTAACAACTAAATTATGATAGGTTTTACCACCTTCTAATAAAAACAAAACCTTCAACTATATAAAATGATAACATAAATTATAAGAAAATTGACTTTTAAATACATCGAATTCTCATTTTCAATGTGAAAATAAATATAATAATAATGAAAAATGATGATAGAAGTTTTGAGAAAGTTGACTTCTTAAATAGTGTGAACAATAATATCCACATGTGAAAATAAATATAATAATGCTGATATCTTCATTTTCAATGCGAAAATAAATATAATAATAATGAAATTTAATAAAAACAAATTTTATAATTAAGTTTAATATTTTAAAAATAATTTTAAATAAAAAATAAATATTCTTCACGGTGGAAAAGTGTTCATATATAATTATTATTATATTTTTTCTTTATTAATAGTATAAGGTATTCAAATCTAGGGTGGGTGGAGCGATTCTAAGCTTTGGGGGAACAATAATATTGATGTATGCTTGGGGCCTAGGCATTGCATCTAATAATTTTGCAAAAGCTTATGCATTAATGCAAGGGCTAAAATTAGTAATTGAAACTAATATTTTCTCTTTGATCATTATAGGGGATTCTAAGCTTTTCATTGGACAAATGGTTTCAAATATCGTTGTTGTCGATTATACTCTAGATGCAATACTTGAATGTGATAAAAAAGAGGTCATTAACTTCTTCAATATAAACTTCTTCCATGTACTCCAAGAGAACAATCAGGTTGCAAATCATTATACTAATAAAGCCACCCTCTTAAAAGAGGGGATTATTAGCATTAATGGAAACCAAGCCAATCAACCAATTCCATAGTTTATCACGAGGTATAAGTCATGTATCGAAGAGTTAAGGTGTCACATGGCCAAGCATGTAGTCATCATGTCGTATTGAAAGAGATGTTAAGAGATGAGACATGGGGCTCATTTTGGCATACCCTCAATTACATTGTCACACGTTTATGAATCTAAGAATGGTGTTATCCTAAGCTCTGGTGGGATTAATCGGATGGCATTGTGGAGGAAGCAACCCTGAATCGCCAATGCCTTGACAAAGTGTGCGTTAGTGTTTGGATTTTGGCTATAGAAATTTGAGGAGCCTCATCCATTCAGGTTTGGAGAGTTCTCGGTCTTAAAATTTGTTTTTTCTTTAGGAATCTCTATTGGTTCAACCTTACTTCATTTCTTGTGATTTCCTGCTTTGTTATAATGGTGCATTTGAGTTTTGTTTCTGGCTCTAGGAAAGCATAGGTTTTCCATTGGTTGTTTGGTTTTGGTTGGTGGTGGTTTATCTATGTTTCTAAGGTGTTTTTTTAACTAGTCCTCAGGGTGGAGGTTTGTTCTCCAACACTTTTGTGAAGGCCCACCTTTCCCTTTGGTGTGGTATTTTAAACCTTTATTTCTTCTCTTTGGTACCTCGTTCTTTGTTGGGTTTGGATTTGGAATGTTATGTGGTGGTTAAGAAGGAGTTTTGTTCTATTTGTCTCCTCATAATGGACTACTAGGAGTTAAGGGAGATTAGGAGGACCTTGAGAAACCATGAAGAAGCTATACAAACAAACATGTCATCAATCTACACAACAAATACAAAGATTCATGAGTATGCACATAATGCAATATCTTAGGTAGCAACAATTATGGGCACACTTATACAACTGAGTGTCAAATGGCAGCCTTGGAAGCAGAGTGTAATATGCTAGAAACTTTGGTGATTAACATGGGCAAGGGAGATCATTTAGGGGCATCAAACCAGGTCCAATTAGTGAATTCCAATTGTGGTAAGTTGAATGAGGAAGTAACAATGCACCAACTTGATGATGTAATGGAAATTAAGTTGCCAACTCCAGAAAAAGGAAATGCAACAATAGAAGAAGCGACGAGTAGACATTCCTTTTATCAGTTTTCATGTTTTATAAGGTTCTTAGATTATCTGGTTTGTTTTGTAGAATATACACTTCTCATAAATATTGGATCATTTTCCCTATGAACATCATTAAGCTAGGTTACTGACATATAAATAGTATAAATATTTTCTACAATTAAACATCTATGAATCACTTTTGAATATAATATCTCTGTAGTTTGGTGCAATGTTTTAATTTAATATAATTCTATTAATTACTCTTAAAGAAAATATAAAATATAAAATCATTTTATTTTTGATAAAAAAAATTAATTTTGTAAATTAAAAATTGTTCATATAGTAAAATTTGGATTGGAACTTCAATTTCATCCGTTTAGATTGATTTGAAAACTCTATCATACTATAATATTACAATATATAATTTAAAACTGTTTATTTTCATTGTAGAGATTTTTATATAAGGGGTAGTTTGAGTGCGACTTATCCCCAATAAATCCATCAACACTTTAGGAATATTTTATTTGTTTATGTAATTATGATGACTTTTTAAAATTAAACATGTTATTTCTATTTTAAAGAATTAATTTTGGATATTTTCTATTCAAAATTAACTCTCAAAAATAGAAAATATCGCTAATGGTACTTGACAAATTAATCAATGTCCAAATAACTTATATATCATGACTAACCAACATGTAACATGTAAACATTATCTGGAAGAACCTGTTATCTGGAAGAACCTGTACATTGAGATAATCACTAATTTTTAAATGTTTTAGAAATATGTCTCAAGATATAAAATACTTTCATGTTAGGATTACGTGTTATGTCTTTTACCAAATTTATCCCATACTTGTTTATGTTGAATAATAACTCTTTCTTTTTAAGGATTATATTATTTATTTTTTAGAAATTAAATTTTGGTGAGAAATTTCACCAATGTTATTTAACCGATCAATGATTATTCTAATGAATCATGAGTATGATGACTAACCAACATGTAAACATGACCTAAAACAACTTGTGCATTGAGATAATCAATATTTTCCTAGGTATTTTACAAACATGCAAATGTAGAAATTGCACCATGTAATATATTTTTTTAGCTTACATATCATGATTGAACATTAATGATTTAACCAAATTTATCGAAGACTTGTTTTTATTTAACATAATTTCATTTACAATATTATTTTCTTTATTACACTAAACTCTTAACTCTTAAACTGTTCAACTTAGAAGCACATGTCGAAAAGTACTAAACTCTTTAGATGTTCAACTTAAAGCATATGTCGAAAAGTTCTCTCTTTATATTGTAAAGAACAAATTTGTATAAACTTAAAATTGTTTTTTTAAACCATAACAATTAAGATTTTGTATTAAGTTGTCATGTCATATAATAGAGTTACAAAACTGACATATTTCTAAATAGCGATAGGTTAAATTCTATTGATAAGTACACATCATTCAATTTTTTTTTATGAGTGCTCATTAGTATTCTACAAAACATACATAAACACTTTATGTTATTCAAAGAATTCCTCATATCCAATAAGAGAGCATTGGTGGGTAGACCTAGGGATAAGGAAAAAGATCATCTTTTCATATTTTCAGCATTTGTAATTCTTGAAGATAAAATCATCGAGTGGTTTGATGGGGCAACCCATCAAATTGGAGATCAAAGTGGTGCAGGTGGAGTGATAAAGATCAATGATCACACAACTTATAGATGGACTTTAAATTGCGGTAATGAAACTAATACCAGGGCTGAAATTTTGGGAGTTTGGGCCTCTCTAACCCTGGCCTCTAGGATTTCCATTACAGATTTTCTTGTTCTAGGGGACTCAAAAATAGTCATTGATTGGATAAATAGGAAAGGCACTTTACAGGTTGTTACTTTAGACCATTGGAAGGATAGGATTTATGAGCTCCTCAAGTGCTTCAGGACTCTATCCTTTGCTCATATTTATATAGAAGAGAACCAAGAGGCGGATAGATCATCAAAACAAGCTCTTCAAAAACATCCAGGGAACACAACTTACAATCTTTGGGAAGGCGGCCATGAGGGCCTTACTATGTTTTTAAAGCTGTTTTAGTTGTCTACAAGGGGAGTTTACATATTATGTTTTTTGTTATAGTTGGGTGTCTCCGTAAGTGCAACCTACATCTATGTTCAAAAGGTTCTTATTTTCTTGATAAATGTCTTTTTTGGACTCTTAGGAGAAGACAAAAGTAATGTGAGGATTTTGAAAAACTCTTGTGTAATTTTGTTTGGAATAGTCCTTGAAAACAAAAGGATCTTTTGATGTAATGACTGTTAAGAGAACATATTATATTTTTCAATATAAATATAATGTGAAATTTTCTGTGGAAAAAAAAAACAAGAGAGCATTGGTAACCTAGGGCTCTATTCCATTCAGTTTCTCTTTCTCCATGTTTCCGATTGGAATTTTTTTCCCAAATAAGCAAGGCAAGTTGAAATATGGTGTTGTCTATTTCCTTAGTGCCCCGGCATAGAAGGGGCTTGCAACAATGGGGACTACCAGTGATGGGGGAGATGGAAAGATACCACCCTTTAAACCTTAGGGCTCTCCTTTCTTTTCCAAGGCAAATTCCTATATCTAGTTCCTTGGATTTTTTGTCGAGATTTTCCCTTGTTCTTGGGTTTGTTCCAAACTCCGAGTCTCGGTTGTTGGTAGTGATGGAATCTCTTTAGACGAAGGATGTGATTTTGTTTCTTTTCTGGGGACTTCTTCTTCCATCTCACTCTCCAAGGCCACAAACTAATTCTAAATCGTATTAATTTTTTCTTCATATGTGTTGAGAAGTCAAACCATGTTTCCTCCTTCTTCTCTTAGGGATATGTTTAAATGATTATTATTTTGTTGAGGCATAGGAAATTTTCTTTAGGATGCTCTAGTTGAAGTGACCATATGCATGGTTACCATTGCATTTGAATGGAATTTGTTCATAGTCCAAGGGTTGGACATGAATCTAGTTACCAACTTAGAGTTTGATTGTATCTGGGAATCCTTGTTCGAGATTTACCTCCACGTAAAGTTGACCACAAGTAAACAACCCCTATTTCATTTCAGTGATCTACTAGCTTCCCAATCTAAGCTTGTTCTTTATGGCCTTAAGCATTTTTTTTGCCACAAAGGTTGAGAGGCATATGCAGGAGTCTTACCCATACATGGATTGAGGATGGGGTCTCGTATTTATTTTTAAAATCCAAGGACCAATTATTGAGGTATAGTCCCACTAATCCAATAAACCAGGGGACACTACGAAATATTATATCTTAGTCCTCTTTGATATGAAAGTGGATTCCAAAAAATATTTTCTATATAATTACAATTGAATTCCTCCTTTCAAGCAATGAACCCAATAGGATTGTATCTCTAGGTCCTTATACTAATTTGTGGGTTCACCTTTTGAATGCACCTCGACAACCTTAGTAATGGTCTCCATGGAAAGAGCACGATGTCTTGAACCCATGTTGTTGCAAGAAGTAATCACCTTGAGTGTCTAAGTCATGATTAGATGTATTCACTTTATTTTGGTTATTACATTTATGTTCTAATTATTTTGCACCAGGTCTCTAATTATGTTCTATTTGTGTTATTGGTTTTTTATAGATAAGAGTTCATGTGGATTTAAATTGGGAGGTTATGATGATGATCATGAGAGAAAGGATAGGGAAAAGTAAAAGGGGGAAAACAAGTAATTGTAGACAAAGATGAAAAAAAACTAAAGATGAACAATAATTACCTATCAGATTTCATATTAATCATGAGGATTGAATCATAGTTGATGGAGAGCCCTTGAATCACCAATGGAGTCAGTCAGTTGCTACAACTAAAGGTAATTTTTATTTTATCAAATGGAGTTCTTCATTTTTTTTCCAAATAAAGGGAAACATCATATTTGTAAGTTATGGTTTATAAGTTATAACAATATTCGTTGTGGTTCTCTCTCGTGGAAACAAATAGGAGGAGTATGGGTGTGAGTCAACCAATGAAGTATTGAAATACACCCTAAAGAAAATCTATGTAAAGATGGTGAAAAACTTGCAACTAGTGGAAGCCAAGGTAAATTATAATTAATTTGGTCTTTAAGTGTGAGAATTCATTATTTTTTATTCATTTTGTTTTTAAGCGTGACACTTTTTTCCTTATTGTTAATTGCAAGTGTGTCAATTGCAAATTACCCTTTGATTATGTTCTTACATAAACCTTTATAAGAAGATGGAGAAGAAGAATATTGTGGTGTGGTTTTGGATGATAATTGTGACAATGACAACATATCGAGATCTAATAAGCTCAGCTCTAGTCAAGATATTTGATTTGACTTGTGTACTCTTGTAATTAAGCTTAATATTTCCTAGTGTGACAATATACCACTTATTTAGGGGGAGAACATATATTACTATGTACATGTACATAATATTCTCATTTCCTATGGGGTGATGGTAGACCATGTGTTACATGGAGAAAAATAAGAATTGTGTATCAATTATGATGAATTTATAAATGCATTTTTCCTTATCTTATGTATTCATGTATATTACAATATATTTATTACCTAGAACAATGAGAATGAATATATTGTTTAATAAATCATTATTTAGTTAATTAAGATTTATTTTTATTTTTAATAAATTTTTTTTTTTAATAAAATGAAATTTACATTATAATACACCACAAAACATGATGCAAAATGAAATTTGCATCACAATATGACACAAAACATGATACAAAGTGAATTTTGAATTGTAGTGCGACACAAAAACGTGATGCAAAAGGCAACACATTGAAAGATGTGATGCAAAAATTGATGCAAAATGCTATTGTGACGCCAAAAACAACATCCATATGCCATTTTGATGCACACAACCAATGCAAAGTGTCATTTGAATGTATGACCACGATGCAAGATTCGACACCCCCCAAATGCATAAAGTTTTCTATTATATCTTTAGTAGTAGTAGTAGTAGTAGTAATAAGTGTTAACACAAATTTCAATGTTAAAACTCTATGATTTAGTAATAAAAACCAAATAAGATTTAAAAGAAATAAACAATAACAAAATAGAATTACCAAAATGGAAAAACTTAAGCTTCCCTACAAAATAAAGGGAAGTTAACCATTCTTAGAATAAATATATTCAAAATTTTAATCTCGTGGTACAATTTAATAGGAAGAAGATCTAAAACAAATCTTATATCTTCTCTTCCCCAATTGCAACGAGGTCTCTAAATTCCTTCAAATATTTAAAGTTTTTGAATCCCACAAAAGTTTCAAAAAGAAAGTTTGAAAAAAACTGCACTATAGAGATTGAAGAAATACCCCACCCTCTTGAAGGGAAGGGGATCATGATAGAGAATTACCATTTGTTTTAAAAAACCATTCTCCTCATAACGTTAAAATTAGATCTATTTGCAACAAGATGAACTATATTTCATAATGTTTGAATCAAGGGATAAGACACAACCACAAGAAAAGAGCTTCGTACACAAACATAGTTTTGATCTACTAAAAGAAAGCAAGAGGCAAAACTTGTTATTTGTTTCCACATTATTTGTTATATTTCAACAATAGAATAAGTTTTTTAAGACCTCTCAAAGTAGGAAGTATCTATTTATTTTAAATTAAAATGAGTTAGGAAGTATTTATTTATTTTAAATTAAAATGGCTTGATTTATATTAATTTGTTTTTTTTTATATAAAATTAAAAAAAAATTATTATATTTAAAAAAAACATATATTAAAAACTTATTATTAAAAAAAAAAATTCAATTATTTTATATTTAAAAAAATAATATATTTTTAATAATTTTTAAATTTCAATAAAGCAAATTTATGATTGGTAAAGTAAGCTATTGATAAAACCATAGGCTTCTTGAGGAGGGATATCAATTATCAAAACCAAAACAATTTAAAATTGGACTATGAAACGTGCATATGGTTCCTAGGATAGAGGTCGGGGGCTCTCAAAATGCCCGAGTCGAATCTCATTGATCATATCGGTCTTGTTGCACTACGAATTTCATTTAAAAATAATAATTTGAAATATTTTTATAATAATAATTTCTTAAATTATGATTTTTCAAAATTCATATAAAACATTCAAATTTGATAAACATATAAAGTTGCATCATGTACACCACGGAAGTCTATTAAAGATTATAAATAACATCTTAATCGATTGTAAAGATTGTATTGATTTGATTTGAATTCGTTTGTTTCTTATTATACAATAAGAAGGATTGCTAACAAATGAAACTATCATACAGTTAGCAAAACCAAATTATAAAAATACTTGATATATGTTGATTGCTGTAATTTTCTATTTTTTAAAAATTAATGGTGTTGATGAGTATATATCAATCGTTTTTATAATGTTGTTGTGTTAATTGATAACCAACATATCATGGGAAGATTAAAAAACCATGATTGCATACATAAATAATCTATTAACACAATGATACAATTATTAATTATTAAGTATACTAATTATATTAATTAATATATTTGAGTAGATGTAAATAATGTATAAACATTAATAAATATATTAATGTATTATTTCATTAATGTATTAATCCATAAATATATTAATACATTAATGGATAGATTAATGTATTAATACATTAATCCATTAATGTAATAATACACTAATGTAGTAATGTCTACATTAATTAATACGTTAGTTTATGGTCATGAAATTGGGCATGATGTTTTTGTTCATCATAACCTGATGTCATTTTATGATCTTCACATTGCAACGCTATATATGTTCGTCACACTGCAACAATAGATATGCTCGTCATGTTGCAATGTTAGGTTTTATGTTCATCACATTGCAATGTTGGGTTATATATTCATCATGTTGCGACGTGGGGTTTAATGTTAGTCACAATGAGAGAACATCGACAAACTACGACGTTGGCCTTTGGTCATCACTTTGCAACGTTGGAATATGTTCATCCCTTTGCATCGTTGGGATATGTTCAAGTCATTACGACACCAAGATGTGTTAGAGACATGGTGACGATAGGCAATGTTCGTTGCATTATGACATTGGGCCTTTACGTCACATTGTGACATTGGGTATTGTACATCACATTGTGATTCCAGGTTATGTTTATCACATTGCGTTGACGTGCAATGTTTGTCACAATGTGACGTCAATATATGTTGGGTTGCATCATAATGGGATGTTGGTGAAGACTTATGGTTGAATGCCACATCAGGATAAGGCGAGATATGTTTGTCAGATCGACGACATCGAGTTTTTGTTCGAGATGTTGAAACATAGGGATATATTCGTCACATCACAACATCAGGTTAGGTTTGTTAGTTTGCAACATTGGTCATTGTTCGTCACTTTGGGATGTGAGTATTTGTTCGTCAAATTTTTACATAGAGTTATGATTGTCACATTTCAAGGTAAGTTTATGTTCAAGACATTGGAAAAAGGAATTTTTTGGCCATAAATAAATAAATAAGAAGTTTTTTTTCGGGTGTCAGAATGATGACATAAAAACTTTGAACTATGCGATGTAATGCAGGGAAGGAAACTTCCATATGATGTGATGTGTAAAGAACTAAAATTTAGTGAAGACTTATCATATGGATTAATTACAATAATAATAGTATGAATCCATATCAAATATGAATGACAACCATAATTATAATTCATAACAAGTAAAATTCATAATTAATTGTTGTAAAACATAAATAAGTATTATTAAATAATTTATTAATAACAATGAATGTATTAAAACAATTATTAATATATTTTAGTTTAATAAAATTGCACTAATGTATTAGTGTAATAATAACAATCAATATTAATGTATTAATACTGACTCATAATTATGAATCCATATTAATATAAATCAAAATCATTAATATAACATGTGTTTCCTCTTAAGAGGTCACAGGTTCAAATCCAGAGGGGGGTAGGGTATGTATACCTTCGTAGACTTTACCAGTCAAATCGCTGGGCGGAGGGGGGTCCCTTGTCCCACAAACAAGGGGGTCTCATACACCAATTTGGTGTGCTGGCTTGGCCATGACCTTAAAAATAGATTATTATTATTATTATTATTAACAAAATTTATAATTAATATTTAATTGTTATTAATATTTTAATAATTATTACATTGTATAAATGTTTTAATCCTTCGTAGACTTTACCAGTCAAATCGCTGGGTGGAGGGGGGTCGCTTGTCCCACAAACAAGGGGGTCTCATACACCAATTTGGTGTGCTGGCTTGGCCGTGACCTTAAAAATAGATTATTATTATTATTATAATAACAATTAATGTATCAGAAAAAAATTAGGTTACGCACTCCTGCACTCCTAGACCTCCTGCAGGCCGCCGGCCCTGTGGCCCTCCTCCTCCCTCCACCGACACTGCAGCGAGCTCCAATGGCGCCCCCCTCACCCTCTGCTCAGAACAACGGTGCCCCTCTTGGTGTTGCTGCGGTGACGACCCCTTCAGTCTCGGCTCCCCTTCACAGCTGCGCTCCCCCTGGAGCTTTGTCTGCGTCGTTCTCAGGTCTCCCTCCGGTTCTGGGCCCCTCCTTCAAAGAGGTAGCTTCACGAGAACCCTCCAGTCTGCATGCAACGACCCATGAGGGTGCCTCTCGTCAGGGTCGACCGTTCGGGCTGCATGCAACAGTTCCTGAAGCTCCGACAGTCTCAATACAAATGCCTCAAGAAGCCCTAACTCATGCTCGACATTACGACAATCACGCTTTGGTCTGCAGGTTTAATGGATTCTGGCCCAATCTTCCGGATCTTCTCTCCTGGATCTCTTCCGACTGGTACCTACTCTTAGATGGAGAAGTCACTACCTGCCCCTATGCAAAGGGGTTCTTTGTGGTAGTTTTCGAATCTACAAGCGATAGAGACAAGGTGTTTAACTCCGGACCGTGGTTCTGGGGTAGAGCAAGTCTGTCCATGCAACTATGGACCCCTGCTTTTGACCCTTCCACGGACTGTATCTCTTCATCTCCTGTCTGGGTGAGACTTTCGTATTTGCCCCTGCACTTCTGGGGGGATGCGTCTCTTCAATCCATTGGCAATGGCCTCGGTAAGTTCCTCTGCAGAAGCTCGGATTCCAGGCCAGCCTTCTCCACCTTCACGCGAATCTGTGTAGAAATGGACTTCACCAAAGGTTTCCCAGCTGAAATAATTCTTCAAGGCAAGGACTACTCAAGGAACCAAAAACTCGATTATGAGAATCTCAGTTTCAGGTGTAGGAACTGCTTTGCAACGGAGCATATAGCCCGAAACTGTGACAAACTACCCGGGAAAAAAAGGGCGCCCAAGAGCCAAAGACCCACCTGGTGGACGGGAGCTCAATCGGAGTTGCACGCTGAAAGCAAGGCCCATGGAAAGGCAAAAGAAGTAGAAGCCGAAGCCGAAATCAAAGACCCCAATAAAGGGGAAGCTCAGGCAGAAGCCAGTCCCAAGTCGTCAATCCAGCCAGACCCCCAGAACTCAAGCTGGGCTGATCTAGCTGACGAGGAAGATCCTCTAGGCCCAACAGAAAATCACTCTCAGGACCAAAGCATGGAATGGCGGATGGTGTCGAAAAAGAAAAAAAACTTCCAAGCTAGAAATGATGTAATAACGCGAAGCCGCTCTGGATCGCTAAAATAGTTTTGGCTCCCAAACTTTGTCCTATGTTAAGATCTTCAGGCATTTGGTTTCCTGTTTACAAGAAACTAGTTTTCGATGTATCGAACCCAGTGGCATGCCCACTGTTTTTAATATAAAAATATCCTAACCGTTTCTATCAAAAAAAAAAATAACAATTAATGTATCAATGTAATAATAACAATTAGTAAAAACAATGTACTAAAGAATTAAGAATTAATGTAATAAAAATAATAGATGGGGGTTTAAAATTAATGTATTAATAACAATTAATGTATTAATGCAAGAATTACAAATAAAGTTTCAGTAATATCAAGAAAAAAAAAAACTACACAACAACATAGATTGCAATTTCTAATTAAAAGATAAATATATTAAATGCTACAATGATATGGAGTTTAATCATTGTTCTAGTTTCTTCCTAATTGTAATATATGCACTGCTTTTCATCTTAGCATAACGTTCAAAAGCAAAAGGTGGTGATATGCGTAAACCATCTATGGATTTGACTCTTGATATGGTTGTGAAGGTCAACCCTTGCCTCTCTGTGTTCCCAATATCAATAGTAGCCCATTCTAAATTCAACCCCTGTGATTTGTGTATAGTAATGGCCCATGCCATCTTCAGGGGTATTTGTTTATGATTTCCTCTAATAATAAGTGTTATTGGAACAATGTTGGGAGAATTTATACCAAATGGAACACCCATTACTTATAAAAAAATAGTAGTGAACATCGGAAGCTGAGGGGGTTTCGAGCTAGGCATAAGGAAAATATTTTGAATATAACCAAGTGGTTCATTAACTAAGCCAACTTCCACTCACAAGTTACATGTCAACGCGACACATTTTCTAGGGCATAATAGGACTTAACGTTCCAATTGATTATCACCACCAACAACAATTTATGTTCTTCTTGTATGCTCTGCAACACATCTTGCAATTGGAGAATTCAAAGATTTCAATGTGTACCTATTATGCAATGTGAACAAATTATTTATTGGGAACAAGTGAATTGTTGAATGAAATAAACCCTTTTCCGCAAGAGGAAAACTCATATCAACACGTGACATGAGAAGATCTCAATCATCAAGAATAGGTTCTGCATTTCTCATGTTAGTTAAGATTTATGAAAAGAGGATTGTTTCAGATCATTTCCTTGCTAGCAAATATTGTATCCAAAGTGACAACAATGTTGAATTTTCCCACAAAATTTTCCTTATTGTTTTACACGCATACAAAGGAAATTTCTAGCAAATCAGCTCCATATTAATATGAATCCATACTTAATATGACAAAAAAATATGAATCCATACAAAAGGACATTGCTAACAAATCAGTTTTTTTACCTGCATACAAAGGTTTATCTCTGACATGAGGTAATTGACCAAGGCCACCCACAAGAATGATGAATCTACCACCAAAAGGGGTAGAATTTTTATCTGGAAATGCTTCTTGTAAATGGGAATCCATCTATATGAATAACCTTGGTCCAAGAAATCTTATTTCATCAATCAAAATATATCAAATATTCCTAATTTATTCTTGAAATATTGCTAGAGATTGCCCATGCTATCAGTGTTTCATGGAAACCTGCATAGGAGATCTAGCTAAAGCATACACAAACAAAGCTTATCAAGAAAAGGAAGAGAGATACACAATGAAGAATGAGAATCAATGCATATTATGATCTTCAATGAGTGAGTGATATTCACTCATATAGACAATGACATCCTCTAATTAGGAATGCATGCATAATAGTGATGGTCTAAGATTAGAAAGTCTAAAATAGAACTAGTTAGTTAACTCCCACTGAACTAGTGTTACTCCCACTGAACTAGTGTGCCGAAAATAGAAATTTCTCCAACACATGCAATGGTCACATATCTTTAATAGGAAGTTTCAGAGCAGGGTGTATTGTTTTTGCATGTATATTAAAAGAAACAATACCAGTTGGAGCTAGAAAAAAAAAAGGACTATTACCATTGGTTGTTGAAGCAAAAAGAGAATGAGAAATGCAATGAATAAGATAAGACTTTCCAGTGTCATTCATTCCTTGAATAATCATTTTAAGAGGATCACGGTTTTGATACTCAATTGAATGGCATAAAATGATCTCAAAAGCAATTCGTTGTTTTTTAGACAGGGAAGATGGTGACACAAATGTTCTAAGTGAATTTTCAACAACAACACCAATAGATTGGGAATTTCTTATAAAATCAACAACCTCTTCTACAACACCGTCTTATATCATTGTTTTCTCTGAATTAAATGATGTATAAAAGTCCCTTTGGCCAAGATTGTGAAGGTTCGAAACATTGACATTATTTGGAGGAATTAATCGAGACAAAAGTTTCCATTCTTCAAAATATTTTTCAACATTAACTACTTGTTTGAATGAATCATCATATTCTTCAGTAATTTCAGATGACAAAGGGGCTCGATCAACATGCCATGGTTGATATCTAAATTTCCTCCAATTTTAAATCATTGTTTCACTTGAAAGGCCTATATCTAATGGAATGTTCCGAAATAATTTGTACAAAAGCAACTCAGTCCAACAAAAAGTCTCAAACTCTTTTGAACCCACATTGTGAATGGAATAAAATCATGGCCAAACTCGAACAATGACATCAACATCTCTATGTTTCCATGGCTCTTTCTTACATTGGGCATCAAATGTCCAAGATCTTGTTGTTTCTATCATAGAGAAATGCTCTAGAAAATCAGGTCGATTTTGATATATTTGAACAAAACTATTTTGGAATGAAAATTGATTGACATCCCTTGATAATTTCTTGAAAAAAATTCTTCCAACATTTAAGTAAACAAATTTGCGACTACAAAGAACAAGAGGTATCTTTAGCAACATATGGCAGGTTTCTTGTGCTCTAATGTCACAGTCGACTAGGGTTTTTGCAAGGAACCTTTTGTATGCACACAAAGCAAGATCTTCACAACCACTTGCATTGGAAATTCTTCTCAGCATATCTTGATAACTTTCTAACCTATTTTATGCTTTTGAAGCATACTTTGCAATATATTTTAAGACTGTATGTCGATAAACAACTAGTTGACAATACACATTAGCACACTACATTGTGAGAAGATCAACATTGTGAACATTTATCCTTTCATCATTGTGTGCAAGCTCATATTTTTTCGTCCCTGTTCATCTATGAATAATATTGATTCATCGTGAACTTTCCATGGAGTATTGTAGCAACATGCAATAATAGCCCCTGTTTTGCAAGCTAGAATCTTCATTTCACTTTGTATGTCTTTGAACATGGTTCAACAAATGCTCATAATCTTCATGAGGATTGCTGGAAAAAATATGTGTGGTGTTCAATAGGCATGGATAATCATTTAGGCTTCAAGGAATCAATATGTTTCATCGATGGATGGCACGTGGATTCCATGTTGTCACATATATATCAAAGAATGTCTTCGCAACATGCACATTGGAAGGGTTTGACCAATCCAATGTTTCCATGTTAGGAGCACCTGCCAACCATAAGAAACCATGGATGTGGTTTGAACCTTTATGTTTCCACTCATACCTAATAAAAAAATAAGATACAATAAATATTGATATAAAAACACAAAAACACAAAAACACAAAGATGTTCCAAAAGTTACAAGCATAAAGAAAAAAAAAATGAAGACGAACCTATACCAGAAGTCTTTAGCTCCAAGATATTTTTGCAAAATAAGTTCACGGAATATATTGAACCTATGGTGCATATACATGGAAAATATATGGAGGTACTGGATAACATTTTCAATTTTTATACGATGTTCATTTTGTGCAAGAGAATGTGCATTTCTAGGCATGAGATTATGTAAGTTAGGCCACTTTGTGTCATCAACACTCAAAGTAAAAAATAAAGTTGGACAACCCAATTGGGTAATCATGTCAGTGAGTTCAGTACGACACCTTGTCCAATAGGCCCGTGTACCTCTAAGAGAAGAACCAAAATGCATAAGTTTCTCAGACAACTTATTGTCTAGTAAATCCCTTAGTTATTGGTGCAAGTCTTGAATTGTTGTTAGTTCATTGTCATGAATATTCTTCTGTACAAAGAAATAAGTTGTTGCTTGTCTATGTTGGTGCATAATCATTGTCAACAAGAAATAGTGAAAGAAAGGATGGATTCCAATTTGTAACTTCCCCAACCACCAATAGGTCGGGCATTGTCACTGAGTAATATCGTTTTTCTCTGATACCAATTTGTAACATCCTCGACCACCCAGGTCGGGCCATGCTACTCCAGAAAATGCTCTTTTTCGGAAAAATTCACATATAAACTTAACAACAATAAATAGAGATAACATGAAAACAAACATGCAGTGAAACACGTGATATTATTACAAGAATCACATATATGCACTAAAATAAATTATTTAACCATTAAGCACATAAATGATACTTATATCTTAATTGGAGTACAAAAACTGCGTGCAGAACTTCCATGAACCTCCCAACCATAGACCAAACTACTCACTCTAAGCAGGGTCACCCCCGAGCTGAGACTAAACTCCACCGGACGAGGGATTCCTAGGCTAGGCAGGGACAACAAGAAGTTGCACAATACAACAGGAAGGATTTCCTCCAAGGAGCCACTTACTTCCAAAGCTCATAGAATCTCATTCCCCACATGCATGTCCCACCCCAGAAGTGTACACCTTCATTGTCACACAGTCCATCGACTGCTACACCTCCCTTTCCGGGGCTTCAAAAACAG
The DNA here is from genome assembly GCA_009831015.1 of Picea engelmannii. Taxonomy (NCBI): domain Eukaryota; kingdom Viridiplantae; phylum Streptophyta; class Pinopsida; order Pinales; family Pinaceae; genus Picea; species Picea engelmannii. The sequence continues at coordinate 91,307 of ML787274.1, forward strand.
GCCGAATCAATAATTCTCAAAGCTTTGTAGCTGCTACTGGACTCCCTCCAGGAGAACTTACTTCCTTAGCAAACTATCTCACCTGGAGAGAGTTGCTCACATGCCTGAAAACCTACTTCTTTTATCCACGGGCCTGACAACCCGCTTCTTCACTCTCGCTCCTCAACACACGGACATGGTGATGGCAAAAACAGAAGCTGGACATGGGGAAACGATACTAACAAGACAATACACAGGAAAACCTTAGGGTACAGGTACAACAAGGGTATCAATTCGACTTGTTGCATAGGTTCAGGGTGTTTCAGGAATTCCACAATGGCATTCCAGGGTTACTGTGTGCTTGCTAGGTGCGCTGGTCAATTGGGGTAACAAATGGCCATCCTGGTTAGAATGGTCCAAGAAAAAATGGTGAGAATGGTGAGAATGATGAGAATGGTGAGAATTCCCCCCCATAAATCTGCATGCTTTTTGGATGACACTTGGCTCTCTAGGAGCATGTTCCCCCCACTTGGAACTTAGAATAAATTAATATCCTCTTTACAACTTTTAGAATAATAATATATTATTCTAGTAGGCTCTTAATCTTATCCCCTTTTCCTCAATCTCTTAGCCTCCTCCCTTGCCCAACCTAGTGGAGTTCAGTCCCCCATACTCTTTCTTCATGGTCGATCTACATGCAACGATGTTGTTATATTGATAATATGAATAGTTACATGTACAAAACAAGCTCCTGGCCTTTAACATCTAGGTTCTCCGGCCTAATAAACACATAAGCCTACTAGCTTATACTTACTTGGCTCACCAGCCTACAAAACATGTTACATTCATAATTACAACTGGGGCTCGACCTTGGGATATTACAAGCCCCTCCCCTTATTTTTGCACTGTCCTCAGTGCAACTCACTTACACAACATCAACAAGATTTTCAAAATATTAAAAAAGATGCAGGTATTCTGCCCGCATATCATCTTCTTGCTCCCATGTTGCGTCCTTAGGACCGTACCAGGTCCATTATACCTTTACAATCCCTATGGCTCAATTCCAGAGATGCTTGCTCTTCCGGTCCAGGATGCACACCGGATGCACTTGTAAAGCGCCTTCTTTCTCCACCTGAATCACATTCCAATCAATCACATGATTAGCATCAAGTATATATTTCTTGAGCAATGAGACATGAAATACATTATGAATAGTTATGCATGAAGGAAATGCAAGCATATAAGCTACTGGTCCAATCCTTTATAGAATTTCAAATGGTCCACAATATATGGCTACCAACTTGGAACAATTTCCGAGCTTGATGGAACTTATGTTGGCTTTCACTTTCAAGAAAAAATGATCACCCACTTTAAACTCCCCGTGGGTTCTGCCTTTGTCAGAATAAATTTTCTTCATGTCTTGGGCAACCTTCAAATTCTACTTTATCTTTAACAATTGCTCTTCCATTTCCCTGAGCAAATCTAGCCCAATTATTTCTCTATCAGATGGGTTGTCCCGACTTATTGGTGTGTTGCACTCTCTGCCATAAAGTGCCTCAAATGGGCTCATCTTCAACGATTCTTGGTACCCATTGTTGTAAGAAAACTCTACCAAGTGTAGGTAGTCTTCCCATCTGGATGGTTTGTCCATCACATACATTCTTAACATATCTTCTATCACTTGATTTACTCTTTTTGTTTGTCCATCAGACTCACGATGATAAGTTGTGCTGGAGTTCAAGTTTGTTCAGAACCCCCTGAATAATCCTCTCCAAAACTTTGAGGTAAATTTTGGGTCTCTATCAGACACAATTGTCTTGGGAATTCTGTGCAATCATGCTATTTCCGTCATATAAACATCAACAACATTAGATGTCGTGTGAGTAATCTTCAATGGAATAAAATGGGCAGCCTTCATAAGCTTATCCACCACCACCATGATGGAATCATGTTGCTTGTTTGTTCTGGGTAATCATGTGATGAAATCCATTGTCACCACTTCCCAATTCCACTCAGGGATGGGAAATGGCTGTAGCAACCCAACTGGGTGTCTATGCTCAGCTTTTTCCTTTTGACACTCCATACATCTGGTGATGTACTCTGCAATTTATTTCTTCATGCCTAGCCAATAGTAATGGCTCTTGATGACTTCCACCGTTTTTCGATATCCAAGGTGCCCAACATAAGGCACATTATGCATCTCTTTCAATATCATACTCCTCAATTCGTGAGAACTGGGTACATAAATTATGTTACTGTACAGGAGTATTCCATCAACTTTCAATCTATAATCTTATATTTTCTGTAGCATCTTGCCTTGTTGTGACCTTGTTACCATTTCCATGTACCGCGTATCCTCTTTTGCAACCTCCAAAATTCTGTCTTTAAGATCGGTTTGATACATGATGATGGTTGTAGCATGTAGTTCATGCACTCTCCTGCTGAGTGCATCAACCACTTTGTTCTTCTTTCCTTTTATGTGCTTGATATCAAAGTCATACTCACAAAGGAATCCCAACCATCTACTCTGCCTGGAATTTAAAGTAGGTTGATCAAACAAATATTCCATACCATTATGGTCTATTCTCAACTCGAACCTATTTCCCACGAGGTAGTGTCTCCATTTCTTTAAAGCATGTAATATGGCTTCCAACTCCAAATCGTGAGTGGCGTAGAGCCTTTCACACTCTTTCAATTTCCTGGATTAAAAACATATCACAAACCCATTATGGCTGAGGACTCCACCCAGTCCTTCTTTGCATGCGTGTGTGCAAACCAAAAATTCTTCATCTGGATCTGCAATCTTCATAATTGGAGCACTGGTTAACAATTTCTTCAATTGCTAGAAGCTCTTTTCACATTCTTTTATCCATTGAAACTTTACCCCTTTTCTTTGCAAGTAAGTGATTGGGTGAGAAATCCTCAAAAATCCTTCAATGAATCTCCTGTAGTAACCAGATATACCCATGAAGGATTTGACTTCTGTCACATTCTTAGGTGTTGCCAACCCTTTAATGACTTCAATCTTTTCAGGGTCTACTGCTATTCCCTCTTCGGATATTATATGTCCCAAATAATGGATTCGATTTTGTAAAAATGAGCACTTTCTCAACTTAGCAAACAATTGGTGTTCTCTTAGAACCTGTAACACCATTCTCAAGTGATGCTCGTTCTCTTCCTCTGTCTTGGAATATACAAGGATGTCATCCAAAAAGACAATGAGAAACTTGTTTAAATATTCTCGGGAAACACCATTCATTAAGCACATGAAAACAACTGGTGCATTTGATAACCCAAATGGAACCACTATGAAATCATAATTACCGTACCTTGTCCTGAAGGCGGTCTTGTTGATGTCTTCATCTTTAATCCTTACCTGATGGTATCTCAACCTGAGATTTATCTTTGAAAATATCCTTGCATCCTTCAACTGATCGAAGAGATCATTGATCCTTGGTAGAGGATACTTGTTCTTTATAGTTACTTTATTTAACTGCCTAAAGTCAATGCACAATATCAAGGTCCCATCTTTCATCTTCACAAATAATACTGGGGCACCCCAAGGTGACACACTTGGGTGTATGTACCCTTTCTTTAAAATTTCTTCAAGCTGCATTTGCGGTTATTTCAGTTCTGGTGTGCTCATTCGGTAGGGAGTATTTGATACTGGAGCTGCCCCAGGCATCAAATTTATAGAGAAATCAATATCTCTCTTTGGAGGTGGCCCTGGTATCTCCTTGAACACATCTTCAAAATATTTCAGGACTACATGATCCTCCAATTTTGGCACCTTATCCTTAGGTTCTTCAGCCATATGGGATGAAAATATTTGACATCCCTTCCTGTAACACTTGTTTAGCTTCATTGTTGAGATTTCCTGGATAGTAACTTCCCTAGGAATTCTTTGGACTGCTCTCTGATTTCCTTCCTCATCCAAGCAAGTGAATGCCTTGTTATGACAGTCTAATATGGCATGGTGTTGGTCCAACCAATCCATACTAATTAGGAAATCATATGATCCCAAAGGAAATATGTTCAAATTTTCCTTGGTACTCAGTCCATTCATGCCCACTGGACATGGTTTAACCAACTCAACAACCTTTCTCTTAGCTCCTGTAGCCAGCTGTACCAACCAAGATTTCCCATGATTTCTTCTTGGTAATTGAAATATTTCCACTACCTTAGGATATATATAGCTATGAATAGCCCTTGAATCAATTAAAATAGTAAGGGCATGGTTATTGATCATACCTTCAACTTCAATCATGTGTGATTGAAACTCAGCTTGCTTGTTGTCTAGGGATGCATAGATTCTTGGTACTCTTCTGCCCATGTCCTCCACTATTTCTACTTGCTGAACATTGTGAACAGTTCTCACCTTTTCCTTTCTGTGACGACAATTTCTATACTTATGATCTCCATTATAGCCCCAACATTGCATAGGTGTCTGCCTTGGCCTTTTCCCACCTACTTCAGCTATCATGGGATCCCTCAAAACTGGTTGTCCTTGAGGACTATTTATGAAAAATGGTGGCTTGCTCCCCTTCTGCCTCTGCTCCTTCTTAAACTTCCTCTTGTCTTCCCAATCTCTTTGGAAAGTAGGCCTTCCCCTATGCTGATCATATAAACATTTTTCCTTCCTTATGGTTTCTTCCATAGTTTTAGGATCATCATACTGGATTTTTTCACTGATAAAAGGTGACAACCCATTCAGATATCTCTAGATCTTGACTGTCTCATCCTTGATGAAAGGGACATACTTCAACAACTCTATAAATCTCCTTTCATATTCATCTATAGTCATGCTGCCCAATTTAAGTTCAAAGAACTCTTTCATCTTTTTGTCATAGTATCTCTTGGTTAAGTACTTCTTTTCAAAATATTTCTTGAATTCCTTCCATGTAACATTCTTCTCTCTGATGTGTTGCACTTGCACAAGCTGATCCCACCACACAAATGCCTTTCCTTTCATCTATAGACTGTGATTCTTCCTTCTGCATGAGAGGAATAATTATGCAATTGGAAATATTTCCTCATGCCAAGGAGCCATGTCTCAGCCTCTTCATATTTCTTGTGCTCTCCATCAAAAGTAGGAGGTTTGAACTTATTCATTTCACCCTTCAGTTCATCCACTTCAGATCTCCTATGCTTTCTGTAGGTGATGGACTTGAACTACTGTGTGGCCTCCTTTTGGAATGCCTTTGGGAGTGCGGGTGACGTTTGTTACCACTTCTTTCTCTCCTTTCCACATCAGGAAACCTGTGGCTCTCTGATTTGCTAGATCCACTTTCCTTATCCAACTTCTTTTCAATTCTCTCCAGGCTATGTATTAACTTCATATTGAAGTTTTCTTGTTGCTCCTTAGCTCTCTTAAGCCTTTCGTAAATCTGCCTGGTGAATTTGGATATCTTTTTGCAAATTTTTAATGATTTTCATTATGCTCACGTCTTTATCTATTTCTTCTCCATGCCCATTGGAGTTTGTTCCTTCAACTCCCAAATGGACATCCATTCCTCTAACTTCATACTATTGACTGTAAGCGTCATGTGCCTCCTCCATTTCTCTACACTATGTGACAATCCTGTTTAGTTTTGACAATTGCTAACTCTGCAAAATTTGTAGTCAACCGAATTTTGTCAGCCTATCGGTCTTTAATAATTTTCCAGAATAAATTAAACAATATGATTCAACAAAAGAATATCAGACTCCATTTTATGTGGGTCTTTGGTCGATCAAGAATCCCCATGACTCTATCTCTGAGCCATGTTATGTTCTACAATTCACTTTTGGGCGCTAGCCCCTTTTCCTTCAGCCCTTAATTCACATGTGACCATGACTGTGACCAAGTGCTAATAGTTGTGCGCTTATATAGAGACTTGAAAATTCAGGGCTCCGTAGCTTCGAAGGTTTCCCTTTTTTCACATCACAAACACCACAAAACATTGAACTGGAGAAGTCGTGAAGGATGGTGGATCTGCGGTCCACATTCCATGTTCAGGTCTACGGTTGATAAGAGCTCTGGGACTCCAGGATTTGGCGGTTTCCAAGGCACATCACAACAAATATCCCGGAGTGCCGCATTGGTGAACTTGCGAAGTGGGTTGGATCAACGGTCCTCGACTTCCCAACATCCAACGACTTATATTTACTACAGAACTCCGAGCTTCAGGAGTTCCGAACTGTCCATACTCTCAATCCTTCCATAGTGCCAAGTCTCCGGACTGGTGCAGTTGTTGCCAAGTACAAGGTCCCATGACACCTGGAATTCCTAGGGGAGATCCATGTCACACAGGTGATGTCATCATTCCACGTCACATCTGTTGCTTCAGGACTTCCTGGCTCCGGGACTTTGGAGCTTCAGGGATTTCTTCCTCCCAATCAATCATGAACCATTTCTTCTAGAGTGTCAAGTATCTAGACCTTGGGATCTGATGCCATGCGTCCCCTGTGACGAACAATTGAGATTAACTCTGGCCTTCAGGAGTTCTCTACTCAATGTTAACTGTAATACCTTTCCTCCGAAGTACCAAGTCTCCGGACTTCACGGTATGGTGCCATGCGTCTACTGGGGTCATGTTATCGTGGGCCCAGTCTAGTTAAATTCTTCGCCAAGGTTTTAACTACTTTATGTATTCATCAAGGGCCCCACTACCCATGCTCGAGAGGAGTTCCATGTGGCAAGATACTAGAAGCGGACACGTGGCCCTATATGATGGGTGACACATGTCACATTCTAACTGGTATTTTTATCTTCCAAAGGTTCTTAAGTCACTGAAATGTGGCACAAATCCCATGTGTCCACATCATCCCTGGTGACGTCAACATGCCATGTCACTTTGGGACTTCGGGCTTCGAAATATTTTGCACTCACACAATCCAATTCTCCTGAAATTTGAACTCTTGAACAAGCTAATCTTCTGACACGCGTCTCCTTTTATGAATGGTTTGGATGAACTCCAGACTTTGGGAGTTTTCACCCTATCACACCTTGTTTCTCCTGAATGCTAAATTCCTGAACAAGCCAATTTTCCGACACATGTTTCTTTTGAAGAACGATCCAGATTAACTCTAGACTTCAGGACTTTGGGAGTTTTCACCTTAGCACACTTTGTTTCTCTCGAATGCTTAATTCCTGAGCAAGCCAATATGTCGACATGTGTCCCTTTTGATGAATGGTCTATATTAACTTTGGACTTCGAGACTTTGGGAGTTTTCACCTTAGCACACTTTGTTTCTCTCGAATGTTGAATTCTCGAACAAGCCAATCTGCTGACACGTGTCCCTTTTGATGAATGTTCTGGATTAACTCCGGACTTCGGGACTTCGGGAGTTTTCACTCTATCACACCTTATTACTCCCGAATGTCGAATTTCCACATTGTTGTGAAATCTACGACTCACGATCATTCACGTGAAAATATGTCGGTTGAGATCTGTTTTTCACCACTACACCTTACCTTCTGCTTTTGGCTTGATTTAACGGTTCTGATATGTCTTTGGCCAAAACCAATGGTCAAGCACTTCTCCCCGGATCTACGGTGTAGATCCACTCCGGGACTTCGGAACTTCGAGCTTCGACTCCTTTTTCTCTATAACACATAGACTTTGCCGAAGTCACAAAGTCCGAAGGACTTGGAGGTTAAATCTCATGCACCTTTTTCCATATCTGACGACTGAAAAAAGTTGGCCTTTCCTTGCATAGATCTTACACCCCAAATTCAAACCTTGCGACCCAACACAATGGTTGTTGTGGCTTCTTTCTCTGTTTCCATTCCATAAACCGTTATACCTCCTAAGCTTCATAACACGACCAAGTTATTCTCTTGGCAACCAGGGACGCTCTTAACTCATATTTTATCCATTTCGACAACAATTTCTTTCCGAAACTTTTTCTTCAAATTCCACTAACATGGCCCATTCATGATTAGTGTTGAAACCACGACTCTAATACCAATTTGTAACATCTCCAACCACCAATAGGTCAAGCGTCGTCACTGAGTAAACATATTTTTTCTTTGATACTAATTTGTAACATCCCTGAGCACCCATGTCGGGCCATGCTACTTCAGAAAATGCTCCTTTGCAGAAAAATTCACATATAAACTTAACAACAATAAATAGAGATAACATGAAAACATACATGCAGCGAAACACATGATATTATTACAAGAATCATAGATATGCACTAAAATACATCATTTAACCATTAAGCACAGAAATGATACTTATCTCTTAATTGGAGTACACCAACTACGTGCAGACCTTCCACAAACTTCCCAATCGTAGACCACACTACTCCTCACTCTAAGAAGGGTCATCCTCGAGCTGGGACTAAAATCCACTGGGTGGGGGATTCCTAGTTTAGGCAGGGACAACAGGAAGTTGCACAGTACAATAGAAAGGATTTCCTCCAAGGAGCCACTTACATCCACAACTCACAGACTCTCATTCCCCACATGCTTGTCCCACCCCAGGAGTGTACACCTTCACTGTCACATAGTCCATCGACTTCTACACCTCCCTTTTCGAGGCTTCAAAAACATGCCGGATCAAGAATTCTCAAAGCTCTGTAGCTGCTACTGGACTCCCTCCAGGACAACTCACTTCCTCAACACACTCTCTCACCTGGAGAGAGTTTCTCATAGGCCTGACAACCCGCTTCTTCTATCCATGGGCCTGACAAATCGCTTCTTCACTCCCACTCCTCAACACACGGGCATGGTGATGGCATCAACATAAACTAGATGTGGAGAAATGGTACTGACAGGAAAATACGCTGGAAACCCCCAGGGTATAGGTACAATGAGGGTATCAATTTGACTTGTTGCAGAGGTTCGAGCTGTTTCAGGAATTCCACAATGGCATTCCAGGGTTACTGTGTGCTTGTTGGGTGAATTGGTCAATCAGGGTAACGGATGACCAACCTGGTTAGAATGGTTCGAGCAAAAATGGTGAGAATGGTGAGAACACCCCTTATAAATCTGCATGCATTTTGGATGACACTTGGATCTCTAGGAGCACGTTCCCCCCACTTGAAACTCGTTCCTCTCCCTAAAGGAACTTAGGATAAATTAATATCCTCTTTACAACTTTTAGAATAATAATATATCATTCTATTAGGATCTTAAGCTTAGCCCTTTTTCCTCAATCTCTTAGCCTCCTCCCTTGCCCAACCTAGTGGATTTCAATCCCCCATACGCTTTCCTCGTGGTCGGTCTACAAGCAACGATGTTGTTATATTAATAATATGAATATTTACATGTACAGAACAAGCTCCTGAACTTTAACATCTAGGATCTCTGGCCTAATAAACACATAATCCTACCAACTTATACTTACTTGGATCACCAGCCTAAAAAACATGTTACATTCATAATTACAACTCGGGCTTGGCCTTGGGATATTACACAAATATTTGATCAAAGTATCTGAGTAGATGCAATCCATACTCATGCATTTCAATGTTACATATTCTTGGATGTAACCAATCAACATCATCAGTGGGGAATAATGTGGGAAATTCCATGTCTAATAAGCCTTATGTATTATATTCATTTGTGGGAGAGGAACTAATATCTAGCCAATCCAATGGCTTAGTAGGTGTAGACTCAACATTTTCAATGAATGTTCTTATGTCTTCCACTTCTATCCTTTCATTGGGTAGTCAAGCAACAAAAGATGAAGGACAAGAGCGAAAATGATCAGTGGCTAACCCTTGAAAGTATGGATCATTTGGTTATGTTTCATTAATATCACAATCAACAAATTGAAGCCTAGTAGAGACATTAGTTGGTAATTCAGTTGGAATCCATGTCAATTTCAACATCCCTATAATATTTATCCCTTTAAATTTTTTAAAGCAAGGCATCCATCACCCTTGATCTCTTGACATAAAATTCATAATTTTTAGAATGGGCACCACGTCTCCTCACAATTAGGAAGTCAATTTGTTCAACATCGCATGGAAGGTTTTTTTCAATCGTAGATATATATGGAGGAAAGCTGACAGTGTGGAAACTATATTTATGTTGCCCACCATGAGCATGTGTGAATTGCAATATTGGATTGACCTATGCTATTAGTATCTCTTCAACTTGGGTGAGTACTCTAATAACATTAGGTTGTTTATTAGGATCCGTGTTATTCAAATGAGAGAAATTATGGGAACCTCGCTCATTCTTGCACCTTTTAAAAATAGGTCCTTCAGACCCTCTAAGAACCTGAATACTGGGATAAGTTTCATGGAAAACATGGCATGTTTCGACAATAGAGAGGTTATCAATTTTGGAGAGGATTTTTTTGTGAACTTCAATCATGTCTCTATTAAAATGATGGAAAGTACTATCATTAGGTCTAGCAGTAGGAACTCTGGGTAGAGCATAATTTAGAGAATCACTTTGAATTAGACCACTTATTTCCAAAAATTGATGGATTTCATTTCTCTAAATTGATCACATTGAATGGTGTCATGCTCAGATAGTATTAGAGACATTGATGTCTAACAAAATCGTGCTTAAAATGACAATTGTAAATGTAAAACATGAACATGAAATAAAAAAAAACTATGCTTACTTGTGCCTTCAGTCGTCATTCCTACAAATAGATACCAATAATTAGGAAAATATAAAATAATGTAAGATGCAAGATACAGGAAAGTAAAATAAATATGACAATGAAGTGGATTAATCCATATGACAACAATTTTCAAAATTTCTGCAAGATACATGTATTACATTGTGATGTTGAGTTTTGTACATCACATTCAAACATAGGGTTTTGTATGTCACATTTCATTGTTGGGTTTTTTACATGAGATTGTGACGTCAGGGTTATTTACATCAAATTGTGACGTCAAGGAATGTTCGTCAAATTGCAAGATCATGATATGTTTGTCACATTGCGTCGTAGGGTTATGTTGGATTGCATCATAATGTGATGTTGGTGAAAGGTAATGTTCGATTGCGACATTGGGATATGTTCCTCACAATGTGATGTTAGGTTATGTTCATCACATTACGACATCAGTTTATGTTCCTCACATCACATTGTGACATCGGGTTTTGTTTCTCACATTGTGATGATAGGTTATGTTGACACATTGCAAAAAGGAAGTTTTGACCAAGCTTTTTGAAAAACATTCTAGTGAAAATTTTCCTTTGTAAAAAAGATAAATTTTTTGAAATGAATATTGCATGGAAGGAAACATCCCTATGATGTGAAGTAAATTAAAAATTTATTATAGTTTATTGGATTATAAGTAAATTAAAACTTTATCATAGTTTATTGGATCAAAATTAAATCAAAACTTTATCATAGTTTAATTATATTAGAGGTAATTTAAAACTATATCATAATCAATAAAAACTTGTAGAGAAGTAAATTATATTACAACAAAAAAACTTTCCCCAAAATCACCTACATTGCAACCACAAAACCTTCACAAAAGTCACTTAAAAGATAAATTATTAAATTAATTAATCAATTACTATATTTATAATTTGTATTGATGTTATCATATTTAATATTTAAGAAGGTTTTATAAAACTTACATCTAAACTAAGATAAGAAAAATGGTTTGAGGCCAAAGGAAAGTAAATAACAAAAGAATTTACAAAGAATAATATTTGAATAATAGATTATGATATATAATTTTAAATTATTGATGATGATGATGATGATCATGGTGATGGTGATGGTGATGATGATCGTTCACTAAGATTGAATTGGTCTATCAGACCTTAAGAGGGTAAGTGAATACTTGCGATTCTTTATAATGTATTTTGAGTTCTTAAAATACATAAAGGGTTATACAATGTTCACCAACTATAGCATGATGTGATAATTGCACCGACATATAAATATAAAAAATATTAATATATTACAATTTGCAGATAAGAATCACCATCCCTATCCCTATCGGGATCAACATATTAAATGTGCATAACTTATTAAATTTGCATAACTCAGGAAACAGAACAAGAAACACTAAAGTTCATAAAATTCACTGTCAACATCTCCACTAATAATATGGATGAAAAACCACTTGGCTTAGTACACCATTTTTGTTCCACGGCTTAACAAATCATATAAAATATTTATATGATGATCCTACACTCAACGTTGTGTAAACAACACTGGAACCTCCTTTTCCATGACTTAACATATCATTGTTGATCCTAAAATATACTAAGTCACAAATCTCTCTCTTGTATATCTTGTTCCTACACTTAGAAATATTTTCATTTTTATGGTGGGTTCATGATTCTTGTTGTAACTCCCTCCATCCCCAAATTGCACCATTATGTACCGTCATAATCAAAATGCACCAACACTTAAAGCATTCTTGAAGTATATTGCAGGTTCACGCATATTTCCTTGCAAGTCTAATTTTTCGTCGTCATCAGAATGCACTTCAATCTTCCACTGTATCTATTTTCCCACCAACACTTAGTTGATTTTGGGTTTCTCGCGGTTTGCTAGATTGTCTTGTTAAAGTCCAAAACTTCTCTCTCATTTTGTGTTTCTTGCGGTTTGTTGCATTGTCTTGTTAAATTCCAAAACTCTGCTCTCACCAAAATGCACACCATTGTAACATCCCACTCTTGTGTGCACATGATATGACTTATTATTTGAGGATGTTTGCGTGTAAGTGATCTGGTTCAGTATATGATTGTTTGTTTCGCTTATGGAGTTTGATGATGATGTTGTGGATATGATGTTATGTTATTTTGATATCTATGTGTAGACAGGTGCTATTGACAGGTTTCTCTTGAGTGTGCAGAACACTTGACAGATTGAGGATGTTGATGACATCGATGGACCTCCTTGGACTCCGGATCGAGTCAGGGAGTGAACTGTACATGGTTTGGGTATTTATGTTTATGCATATGTGACATATGATCGGGTATATTATGATGTTGTTTTTGGGTCGCTGACATGTTTCTTTGATGGATGTAGGCTGAAAATTGCTTGCTAATTAGACTCACATGAGGAGTAAAGGGGCCATGCACGACAACCAAATATATTGAGGGAGAGGTGTGGTAGCAGCCCTGCCATAGCCTACTAGCACTCCCACCGTGGCTCAAATTGTAGGTTAACGATTACCTAGTTCGAGAGGTCCATGATGCTGTGAGGGAAGACTGAGACAATCGTTCATGAAGATTCTAAGGGGCGCGCAATAAGGCAAGCTACTTATTCCTTATAGGCCCTTAGTCTCCCACAAGGTCGCCTAATGTAGTATTGACTCCAAGGGTTGGATGTCTACCAAAATCAGTTAAAGGTGAGTGACACCCTTGGAGCACGCAGTGCGTCTTGAAGGGCACGTCACATAAATAAAACATGAACAAAGGCGAGTGACAACCTTGGAGCACGTAGTGCATCTTGAAGGGAACACCATGTTTTTTAACATAGATGAGTGAATGAACCTAGGTGCCTAGAAAACACTATTTTATTTTGACGTGGTCAGCCTTAAAATAAATGTTGTATGAGTAAATTTTATTAATTATAAAATTCCCTTAAAAAATGCTAAGCCTAGTTGAAATTAAAGCCTAGGTCTAAATAGGGTAAGAGGACTAAAAACTAATTAATAAATTAATAAAAAGGGGGATGAAGAAAAATCAAGTTAAGAATTTAAAAGAGAAATAATTCGTCTAAGAATTAATTACTGTTTATGTGCATGACATGCTAATTTGGAACTTAAACAAAAGGGGAAATGAATGCAAAAAGGAATGTGGAAACATAGAAAGGAATCTAGTCTAGAGAAATTTCCTAAATAAAACACAACTATGTTTTAGAAAGGCGTTAGTCATAAAAGGAAATATAGGGAATAAAGGGACATCAAGGAGCATTTTTAGGAGCTCTTTTAGGATGGGTGAGGGAAATTGGAAATTAATTTAATTAAATAAATGATTTTTTGGCGCAACTAAGGGATCGGGTGACAAGTGTATGGGGGAGAGTATTTCCTAATTAATTTTTAATAAAAAGAATTTAACGTGCAATTGGCATGTGGTCACTAAGAAGAACTCTGTAAAAGTAATCGCAGGGAAGAGGAAATGATCATGACTGGTATGCGTAAGGTTATGATGTTGAAATTTCTTTGACTGGTTTTTCTTGTGGGAGTTGGGATACCCATCTCGAAAAGAGAGTGGTAGATTGACCTTGCGAGGCGAGTTGGGAGCTAGATTTTTCTCTGGTTTTGTGTGCGTGACTCATTTGTGGCTCGGGGGGCTAAGGGGGAAGAAGAGTACCCCTAGCGTTGGTTGGGAGGTATCGTTGAGGTCTTCATGGTTAGCAAGAAAGAGATAGGAGGGAGCGCAAGTGTGGAACAACAACTTCAGATTCTTCGCCTCTAGTTACAATAATTCTAAACTGAGATTGCGCTCATAAGTTTCAATTAAAATTGTAGTTTAATTTCATTGCATACCCGTTTTTGGGAAATCTATTCAAGATTTAATGTTTTTGATGAGATTCAGTTAAGCATGTCATTGTGGTAATTCCCTATTGTATTTATTCTCCATGAGATATTTTCCTAGCCTTAGGCTTCATCACAACGTTGACTGTTCTCTGTCCCATTTTAAGTTTTTAACTGAAGTTGAAACCCCAAATTGATCTGGAAAGCATTTGTTGCACCTCTGCATTTTAAATTCTTTGGAGCATGTTTCCTTCTCCTCAGCCTTGCAATTGGCCTATGAGATTGTTTTCATTTTTCACAATTCTTTTCATTGGGCACAACGTTTTTTTTTTTTTTTTCTCTGCGCTTTGGTGTTTTTATCTCTGCACTTTGCTCAGCTTTTAAATCTTATTTTTATCTCTGCGCTTTGGTGTTTTTATCTCTACACTTGGGTGTTGATATCTCTGCGTTTTTAATAAGTAAATCGTGCCCAGCCTGTGGGGGAGGCTAGAACGAGACTTTACATTTATTTCTCCACGTTTTTAATGAGTAAATCGTTCCCAACCTGTGGGGGAGGCTAGCACAAGTCTTTAGATTTGTTTCTATGTGTTTTTATTGAGAAAATCATGCCCAACCTACGGGGGAGGCTAGCACGAGTCTTTACATTTGTTTCTATGCGTTTTTATTGAGCAAATCATGCCCAGTTTGTGGGGGAGGCTAGCATGAGTCTTTACATTTTTTTATATGTGTTTTTATTGAGAAAATCGTGCCCAGCCTGTGGGGGAGGCTAGCACATGTATTCACCTTTGTTTCTATGCATTTTTATTGAGCAAATTGTGCCCATCCTGTGGGGGAGGCTAGCACGTGTCTTCACCTTTATTTCTTTGTGTTTTTGCTGAGAAAATTGTGCCCAGCTCGTGGGGGAAGCAAGCCTGCGTTTTTCACCTTTATTCCCTGCATTTTGCTCCCTTTTCGCCCAACAATTTCAGACTGATACCTCNCCCCCCCTTTTTATCTCTGCGTGGGTAGGAGTCCTCCAACTTGTCATAGTTTCAATTACATAGTAAGAAGGTTGTTTCTTATGAATTATGAATTGGAGTAAAATTACGATTTATCTTTTTACATATAGAGTTCCTTACTGCTATGCTCTCCTTCATGCTATATCATTAATGTTATTTACTGCTTTATTCTTTTATTTAATTCTTCTTTCTCTCCTTAATGCTATATTCACTTATTCCATATTCATAGTCTTTAATACTTATGCTCTTAACGATGCTACATGCTATCCTTAAGGTTATATTCACTAATGCTGTATTCATAATCTTTAATGCTTATGCTCTTAACGATGCTACATGCTCTCTTGGATGTTATATTCATAGTCTTTAATGTTTATTCTCTTATTGATGCTATATGCTCTCCTAGACGCTATATTTCTTAATTTTATATTCAGATTCCTTTAATGCGATACGTTCTTCTTTGAGGATAGCATAAACTATTGTCTCGATGTGCCTTAAGACTAATGATGGATTAACCACTTTACTCATGCCTTTGAATTTATTAATGGATGATGGATTAACAACTTTACTTGTGCCATTGAATTTATTTATAAATGTTGGATTAACAAATTTTACTTGCACCATTAAAATGTTAAGGTATGATGGATTGCCAACTAGATTACCGTTACTCCTTTGATTATTGATGTTGTCGATTGAATTAGAATTGGTTACCATTGCACCTTTAATTATTGTTGAGGTATGATTGTTTTTTAACGATATTATGTAGCACCTTGCGGAATAAAGTCGATATCTCATGCGTCATTTAATTGTTGATGAGTACATAATTAAGTGATTGGGATTTGCGCCTCAAATATCACTGATACTTACTTTCGCGCCTTGGTTTTATTGTGGTCTAGTATGTGTTATGTGAATGATTACCCTTGCACCTTGATTAATTAATATTTAGGATTAATGGATTGATGAAATCGATGATCATAGGTTCTGTTGATTTAGCTAGTTGCTTATATTGATTGTGTTAGTGGGATGTAGACACCTCCTTGTTCCTCAGAATA
Organism: Picea engelmannii; assembly: GCA_009831015.1. Classification (NCBI taxonomy): domain Eukaryota; kingdom Viridiplantae; phylum Streptophyta; class Pinopsida; order Pinales; family Pinaceae; genus Picea; species Picea engelmannii. Next base: position 107,742 of record ML787274.1, read on the forward strand.
GTCGTCATCCCTGAGACCTTAAATGGTTAAAATCAATTGGAACCTAGGCTTGAGCATTGCTTATGTGTCCTGGAGGTCCTAACCTTGCCAGGTAGTTTGGGCGGGTAGTATATTATGTCATTTTATGATTATATTTATGATCCTTAAGTTAGCATTATGTTATCTCATGTTATCATGGCGTTATATGATGATTATCCCGATGAGAGGAGTTGAGCACCTTATGATTTGAACTGTTTATGCATCATCATTTATTTTTATGAATGCAATGATTATGGGATGCTATTTATATGTGTTAATGCGTCGATATGTGTATTGTTATTCATGGTAATAATGTGTCGGCTTTATGTCGCGAATGATTGATATTGTGTTATTATTGTTTCATTAATATATTGGATGATGCATCAATGATGTTGTCATTAATTGTGATGTATATTTCCTAATACAAACAATTTTTTTTACCTATTGTATGTCGCTTTTGTTGTCGTAATGGCGGGATCGTTACAACCATGCTCCACAACCCTCATATTGCACTATACTTAGAATATTTTCGAGTTTTCACAGCCGGTATGAAACACTTCCCCGATTCATTTGATTTTCATGAATACAAGTATAACCAACTGACTTACGACACTTAGTCATTTTCTAGAAATGTTATTTACTCTCTTGGTGAATCAATACTTAGTTGATTTTTTATTTCACCGTGGTTTCACGGGTCATAACTCTTTAAAATTCTCTTCTCCTTCTGACCGAACGATGTAGCCCCATACTTAACCATTTCTTGAGTTTTCACCACAGGTTGACGAACTTGTGGGTTTGTCTGGATTCTAATATATCTTGACATGCACATCTGATCCTCCCTTGTAATATGTGTATTATCTTATCACTTTCCGAAAGGTATATTTAATGCTAATTTTACTAAGGATAACAACTAATTAAAATATTGAAAGGTCGTTATTAATGGAAGTCTTTTTGAGGCAATTCTCCATTAACTCGAATTTAATTCACATTAATCCTTCCTTTGAAAGAATAGCTTCGAGTTACAATAACGAAAAAAGAGTTTAATTTTAAATTAACGTCTCAAAGTGACTATACAAGAGTCTGCCAACTTCATCGAACATGACAACAAGAGTAAGAGAACAATTCTACGAGGATACTTTAAACTTGTTTGGGCGGGAGGACTAGATATTCCAGTGATCGAGGTAATATTGGTATTATTCATGACTGCCATTTCCAGAAAGGAATGAAAACAAAGTTTGGACATTAGGCATCACCTTAGTAGGTTGCATACCATAAGTTTTTGATTATAGAGATATACTTTCCTAGTGTGTAGACAAATATGATTAAAATCAGAGGATAATACAACTCCAAGGAGAATCTATTGTTTCTCTATCACCATTAGTTTTTAAAAGAATGTTAAAACTTCCCGAGCCAACAATTTTCAAAGGAGATAGAGCCAGAAGCTTCTTGAAGGAAATAAACAGTGGAATGGAACTTTTGCAACAATATCTTGAAGATCCTGCAATGATGCTTGAAGACTTATCTAATATTCAGGTCAGTTTATTAAAAATCCCTTATCAAGAGATATCATGTCTTTTCACCAGATCAGTGATAGGTTAAGACTCTACAACAATTATTCCTTGGTTGGATATTTATATTTTACATTTTATCATTAATGAAAAAGCAATCTTTGATTGGGAGAGGATCAATTTTGGAGAAATCTCTTCGTAATTATCAAATTTCAAGAAAAATAAGAGATTTCATATGTCTTCATATTTAATATTTGTTATCACCTATTGTCATGTTTTTAAGGGTTTGAGTGTGGGAAGACGAGTTGATTGTAAAATCGATCCAGTACATATGTGGTACCAAGCCTTATGGAAACAAAAGGCTACATACCATTTTTATGAAGTTTATAACGCTTTTGTCTCTTCTTTTAAGAAACTTATCTTTGGGCCAAAAACATCCAAACTATCCTTGGAAGCATCAACTTTCTTGGATAAAAAGGGGAGCATTGAAAGTATGGAACACTATAGTGTTGTTAGAATATATTGTTCTTGTGAAAGGCCTCTTTATATCCCATACTATGTTCCTGATAAAATGTTTGTTATATAGGTTTCCAAAAAATACATATTTTGGGTACATTTATTTCATAATAAAAGAAAGAATCAATTAATTCCTTTACCGTGGAAAAATTGGGGAAATCCAGGTTGAGAGGTATTTCAAAAATTGATGAATTCGCAGTGCATCTTGACCAGTACAGTTTAAAGTTCATAGAGGAAATCAGGGGGTTTGACCCCAACTACTTTTTCATGGACCATATGACATCTGTTGGTTTCAATATTTCACTTTCTAGTACATTTTTATTTGGAGAAGAGGAAGGTGATAGTCAAGACCCACAAGCAATAATTGTTGAAAACAAACCAAAGGATATTGAGACTCTCATTAGTACTACAGATCAACATAAACATATGGGAAGAGTGGTTAATGAAAAAATTACTCATTATCCCAATGTTTCATAGAGAAGCAACCCACAAAATAAAATTTTTCAATGAGAGACACTAGAGAAAAAGAAGTCTTCGACCAATAATTCTAATGATGGAGGTGACCAAAACCCTCTGAAGTAAAAGTTGGAGCGGTATCATAAGAATCCGGTTAAAATAAAAAGACAAATCAGTCAAAAATAGGTAGAGTATCTCACACCTGAAGACGAGGTTATTCTTGAAGACTTGGATCTGGATGTTGATATTGAAATTATATAATTTCACGATGATGAGCATATACTTCAAGAAAGTAGGGAAGTTGCAGTTGAACTGGAAACTTGATGAAAGAGCATCATGCCTCCAATATCACACTCATTTGATAAGACCTAGGGGGGGTCTTCATTTACTAAGGGAGTTGGTTCCCGTAGTGTTCATTGATGTATCTTCCTATATTTCTATGGAAAAACTAGAAGGATGTGTGTGTGCTTGATTTTGTGTAATAGACCTACTTCTAAGAAGAAGAGGTCCTGAGAGTTATGATTGAGTTGAGAGATCTTAGGTTTGTTATAGATCTCATGAGGATTGTGAATCCTAAGGATAGGAGTTGAATGAGAGGTTTTTGGATCTGAGAGGATCCTAAGGAACTGTTAATAGTAGTTTGGATGTGAACTAATTTTAGGTCAGAATCCTCTTGTATAAACATTGTGAGCCTAAGAGGCATTTAGGTAGGCCCGGAATGGGGAAATCAAGGCAAGGAGAGGAGAGGCCATCAAGAGAGGAAATCAGGCCAGAGAGAGAGGCCTAATGAATGTAATTCATGCCAAAGAAGGCATTGATATGCCTTATGTAAACATTATGTACAATGTATGTGTACAATGAATTAAGTGAAACAATCTAGTTTGAGTGTTATGTGGAATTGCATGGTGAAACCCTTTGTTCATTTTGGGTATTTTAAATCTCTTCCAAATTGAGTATTGCAATTTTAATACTAAAATAGTGAAGAATTCCCTTCACAAGTGGTATTTCATGTCTGTGGTGATTGTGGTCAAAAGTTTCGGTATAGATTGTGTGTTTGCAGGTCTTGAATCTATTTGCAGGTATGACTATAGGCTTTATTCTAGATTTATAGGTGAGAAACAGTTCCCCTTGAAGGAAATTTGAGACAATATAGAGTTTGAATCCATTAACGACTAGAATAAGAAATCTTATCTAGTGATCATCGATCACTATAAGGGTCGATGATCCAATCCTTGCTGTAGGTATAAACTAGAAGGATAAGCTACAAAAATTGTCGATCAAAAGAAGGTTAAGATATCACTGTTGGTTCTATAAGAGTTCTGGATCATTAGATCGGGAGCCAGATTTAACGAGCATCGTCAGTGTAAGGCCTCTTCCAACAGAGCCTTATAAATCATAAATTAAAAATGAGACATGCTAACTTAACCTTACACTATTTCTTATACATCAAAATAATCCACTACATAATTAGCATATTAATATTTACGAGCATATTATAAATCAATTTCATAACATAGTAGAATAATGAATAATTTACATACCTCTAACTGATGCTACTGTTGTCCCCAACTCTGCTTGATGCACTGCCCAAAACCGTCTAACCACCCAGCCAACTAGGAACATAGCCTATCCGTCTCCCTAGCTCCAGGATTCCATGAGGATTCCTGGCCCCCGAGCCCAAAACTCCCAGCAACCGATGCTCCCCTGTAATAGTCCACCCAAACTCCCAAACCAGAAAAATACAGTCCCTAATCTCAAAATAATGCTTCCTTCCCCCCAAAACTCCAAAAGTCCCTCTCCCGAATGCCTCTGCCCCCTCATATCCTCCTTCCCATTCACTGCCTCCTCCCTTCATTCAATGCCACCCACCTTATCCCTCCATTCAATGCCTTATCCCTCCATATGTTAAGTTTTCTATTAAATAAATTAAAAATTATTAAACTTTTAATTCGTTACCCAAACATTAAATGAGTTAATTAATTAATTAATTAATCAACATATATTAAACAATAAATAAATAAATAAATAAATAATATTATTAATAACTAATCATTATTTAACTAATATACATTAGGACAGTTAATTATTAATTAATTATACTTGATAAACCTTAAGCAATTATTTAACTAGGGTTGTTACAGTCAGATCTTATTTTAAATCTTGGAGTAATCTCGATCATCTACCCATATTTTGATCAAGTTCTGACCAAGGATCATGGACCATTGGTAATCATCAGATCACGATCGAGGAAATAAACAGTGGAAATATATTTCGCATTTGTGGTTACTCGAGGTTTATCAACAAGGTCGATCTATGAAAAGTGGGGAAATCATGGATCCCAAGATCCACATGTTAGCATTAGGTGATTTCACGCTTAATTCAACACATGATGAAAATGAAATTTTGAATTTGCGAAAAGTAGCCTTGGTTACAAGTCATGGTCAAATGGTGGAAGGAGGCCATGTATTTGGAGACTTGGTGCTAAAATTCAAGTGGGAACTTTCTGGGTAAGCTCATGGTTCAACCGTTGGTCATGTGGAGAAAGTAGTAAGGCCTTGGAACCTTACATTCACATCTTGTTAAGCACCCTTTTCATTGAGATATGTTCACGAACATGGTCCCGTGAAAAATGAATTAGAGAGGACAAGATAAAAAATGTCAATCCACAGGTGTGATCGACAGATATTTGGGATATAAAGAATCTGTCCATTCGAGACCAATAGGACATGTTTTTAAAATCCTTTGTTGATAGTGTATTCACTGTGTGCATGCAGAACCAATTAATTGAAAGGCCTATAATATAAAAGAGGATGACCTATAGAACTTGAGTCCAGTCAAGTCATTCAAAAACTAGATCCTTGGACAATCCCTTTGAGGACTTATAGAGCATCCTAAAAGTTAAAAGATTCCTAACTATGGGTAATGTGAGATACCAGGTAGGGTATCTCTATCAGGTGGTATCAAAGTAATTAAAATACCCTTTGGGAATTAAGAATAAGATCAGAGCAAGTTATTTTATCATTTGAATGTTGCAGGTATTGTTACAACAACACTAGTGCAGAGAAATCAACAAGCACTTAGGCAGAGTAGGATTGAGCTCTTGAAGGAAAAGAAAGCACACCGACGTTATTTAAGGATACAAAGATAATCTCTTACTTTGGAAGTATATCATAGGGGAAGATGCAATAAGACATTGCAACCAATGAACTGGAAGAAAAAAAAAGGGTGGGAATTTGAAATTCCTAAGTATTGATTTCAGATAATTCTTGTGAAGAATTTCAGAGCAAGTGTACTTTTGAATGAAATTGAGTAGAGCCATTGTACATAGGATTTCAGATTTAGTGAATTATGATAGGATTTAAGAGTTGAATTGATTAAGAGAATGGTTCAAAAGGAGAAATGTTAGAGCTCAAGTTTATGAGGGGATCTTGAAGGTGTTGACCAATTGAAGATTTTATTCTCATAACAGAGAACCAAATTATGTTATGAGAATTTTGTTTTCATGTTGGAGCAAACAAGAGAGAAGCTATGAAAACTATAAAATTTGTAACATAGAACCATTTGTATTCTTGAATGCAAAAAGGAGAGCATGTGATCTCTTAGAGAAGAGAAAGATAATTGTGGCAAGGAAACTGATAATTCTAGATGATACTCGATGAGGAGGACAAGTTGAATGTTTTTAGAGATGTGGAGAACTATAGAAGCCAAGAGGAGAAAGGAGTGCTTGAAGGGGGTTATAAGAGATATAACCATAGGAATACCAGAAGACTAGGCTAGAAAGAGGCTTAGTAAGGTATTGGATAACATGCTGATGGAGAGAGCTTGTTACATAGGCTTGAGTGAAGTCTTCAGGTAGACAAGGGAAGTTCACAAGAGATGGTGAATATGACTATTGATATTTATAGCATGGGTTCATAGAGGAGCCATAGTAGGGAAGAGGAAGGTGTCAAATCCATTGGCATAAGGAAGAATATGAGTCAAGACGAAATTGACCAAGATATGTCCTAGTTGAAGATGCAACTCGATTACATAGCGCAGTTGCTACAAAGGAAGATCGGAGAGAACCAAAGACAATGATGGAAAGTAAAGAAGAGATTCAAGTGGCCAGTAGTGCATTTATTTACAAAGAAGTTGAGACAAAGCTTGAGAGACCTAAAGCATAGGATGAATGCTTGGGTAGAGAAGGAAAAAATCAGAAGGGATGATTTTGTTATAACCCTATATTTCATAGGATCACTTGGTGATTAGAATTTCTTCCTATAGTCATATTGTGTTGTAAATAATATTTTATTCTGCAAATGATTTACAAAAAGAATAAATAAAAAAGAAAAAGAAAAAGAAAAAGAAAGAATAAAAATATAAAAAATGAAAAGAGGGTATTAAAAAAAAGAAGAGAAAATATAAAACCCCATGAAATAAGCTTGGTTTGAATCATATTGTATAATCCTGATCAAACCTTTTAATTTATGGTGATAGGTTAGTGAATAAATTTGGTCAAACAATCTAATCTTGGTAAAATTAGTTAGGTTAGTGAATAAATTTGCTCAAACAGTCTAATGTTGGACAAATTAGTTAGGTTAGTGAATAGATTAATCCAATAGTCTAAGATGGATTAATGTGGTAGTTAATTGGGCTAGGAGTTAGGTTATTGTTGTCTATTTCAATAAAGATTTGCAAAAGATTGTTAAAAATACCTTTATTTGAGTTAATTTGGTGTTTTTAGCCTAGGAAATGACACTTTGGTGAAAAAATAAAGAAGGGAGAGCTTAGCGCTACCCACAACATGATTTTATCCTAAGTTCTAGCATGGATATGACATTTTGTTGTTATGAGACCAAAGGGCGCACATTTTCCATTGACGGATCAAGAAACGCTCTGATCAACGACCAATAGTGCTTTTCAGACCTCCCTGACCTTTCTGCCTTTAACGATGGGGGGGGTGGGGGTCCGAGAAAGTGGTTTTCCCAATGTGGGACCTGTATAACGTGTTAAACTCACTTCTTAACGAACCCCCCCTTCTCAATTCCACTTACCATTTACTCCCCCCCTTAGAATCCTGCCTAACCGCTTATCCAATACCGCCCACCTCACTTTTCCACTATACCCCACTAAACCCTGTCACACGTCACACCCCTCATACCCATTGGCCAATCAATGCTATCCCTCGTGACCTTTATTTGTATAGTCACCACCCATGCTATAAAGGACACCTCCGTGCATCGTTTAACCCCGTTTCTTCACCATTTCCATACTGTTCGCAGATCCAGACACTGTTGACACCACACTAAATCCATTTTTGAAGCTAACTGCCACCAAGATACACCGTCGATAGGCGCCATTAATCCAGGTAAATACAGTCATCCATTTTTATCCCTTAGATCTCTGTTAGCCATGGCGCCCAAAACTAAATCCATTGAAAATGCTGAAAATCCTTTTCTCCCCCTTCCCATCGACCTGGATCGTGCTCCCCTGGCTGACAAAGACTACAAAATTGCAAAGCTGAAGTGTGAATTCAATTTTTTCGAATTACACTTCTGGATAAAATACATTTTCTTAGATCAAAGAGATGAAATTGGACTATGGGAGTCCAATTTACCCTTATAATTGTTTCCCCAGACTTTTCATTTCCTAGAATTTTTCCTTAAGTGTCAAGCTCATTATCTTCCTGGCCAAAGGGCCATCGTATCTTCGTCTGGTGAAACCCTATTCACCATTACCCCTAAATCAATAATCTAGATGTTACAAATCCCCATAATTCACTCTACCAACCCTTTCTCCATTGAAATCCTAAATGATCTCTATAAAAAACTCTCCTTCCCCAAAAGAGCCCAAATCTTTGAAATCTTTCTACTAGAAGATACGGAGTTGCCTAAGAAAAACCGTCCCTATCTGTCTTCCATTTTCTATGTCAGGGAAAGTCAAATTATTTCCACCCTCTGCTACCTATTAGGATATTTTTCTGATGAATGGGTAGATGAACCTATCCTAGGTTTTCTATCCATTTTCTCTAGAGAAGAGAAAGCTACAGTCCAGTTTGATTTCAGTCAGTTTCTGGCTGACAATATACATGAGAAATTTTTCAAATTCTCAAGAGAAGGAATATTTAGGTATTCCTCGGTGCTGGTGTACCTATTCCTTTACTTTTAGGCAGACAGATTCTCATGTGCTCTCTAGAAATTGAATCAGGATGGAAATCCTCAATCAGTGACTTCATGGACCTCACTAGTGAGGAAAAATTACACTGAGTTCAGCTTTAGAGATTTCATTGATCAGTTTTATCATCCAGTGGTGTGCATGCTCAGAAGCATAATGGAACCTAGAATTAATGAAGAACTCCAAAGAATTATTCACCTCTTTGACTTGGCCAAAATAGGGGATTGATATCTTTACCAAAACCATACTGAGATCATAGTATATGGATGTGAATTGCTACCATACAAACTACCAAAATATCTCCCTGTCAGGATCTTTGCATTGGAGTATATCAGGCAGATGATAAACTCTAATGACATCCATTTTGTATCAATTAATAAGAAACAACAAGTCAGAATAAAAATCCAAATTGGTTCTTTCACATGCAACAACAGAGCTGCAGGAGAAGAGGATAACAACCTATTGAAACAGACGAACTTCAGTCTAAGATTCACATGGAATTATGACCCATTTGGTATCATATCATAACTCAAGGTCAAACAAAAGAACCCTCCTTATGCTCATGTACACAAGACTGAAGTAGAAAATCATATGAATCAAACTGATTGGCAAGAAAATACATTGATGGAAACAAAAGAACAACCTCCCCCTATAAATATTTCACATACCAACACTCCTCAAATACAAACAGAAAAGAGATCTAGGAAAGAAGTTTCACCTTCAGTCATCGAGGTGTTAGCTGAATATTTTCAAGTTTACAGGAAGAGGGATAAAACTAGTCACACACCAGACATGCTTAAAGAAGGAGAAACACAGTCCACCATAGTCATGGAGGGACCACATTCCTCAACATTCTCAGGCAGTCAACACATAGTGTCCACATATTCATCCAAAAAACAAATGAACACTACTCTGTCAGCCGAGTCCTCTCATGAGTCATTAGGGTCAAATATCTTTGACAAATACAAACAAATCAAGCAGAGGAATGAACTCCTGAATAGAAGTACATATGCCCAGTTTTGAAAGTAGACCTCTACTACCCAACATAGATTACTATCAATATTTGACATAGAGAAGGGATGAATGCACATGGAATTCCTACAAGCACAAGTACCTCATCCCAAGACAACTGCTGACTACAAGAAAACTTCTTTTGAGTTTGATGTGAAGGAGGTCCATCCAACGGACCAAATGGACATGCACAGGAAAACATGGGAGATGATTTTCTCCACCTTGACAAACACATCATTTTCTGTTTCAAAGTTGCAGTTGTCTCTGAATAATACCCAATCTCAATTGAAGCTGGAAAATATATCCTCTTTGGCCAAAGACAATAAGATCAAATCCCTAGAAGAGTTAGTGTCAAAGATTGGATATGATCCATCGAATGTCAAGGCAACTGAAGAATTGCTGAAGAAGAAAAACGCTGATATAGCCTCCTTGAGAAAGAAACTGAAACTTCCAGCCACTGAGGATTCACAAGAAATGGAGATGGTTGAAAGTGAAGGCCATAAAGAGGAGATGCTAAAGTTGATCATGGAGCAAAATGCACAGATAAAAGAGATGGAGTTTGAGTTAGACAATTTGGTCAAAGAGAAAGAACAAAGTGTGCAGATGAATGTTATTCCACTGGATGCAATTCCTCTCATAGGAATTATTACAACAACTACAATAGTAGAGATTCCGTCAACTATCCCAGTGAAAGTTCCATATGCTTCTGAGATGCTAGTGAAGTCTATGGAAGATATGTCCCTTCAAGGGGAATAGATTAGAAAGTTGCAAGAAGAGGTAAAAATCCTCCCAGACCTGAAGTCCATGTTCCAGTCCAGCTATCATGCAGAAATGCATAAATCTCAGAGACTCAGTCAACATCTACAGAAGCTGCAGAAGGAGACTGTCATGGACAAGACATTATCTGAGGCCAAGGAAAACATCTGGATGAATATCAACATATCTATGGCAGAGATATGGTCATTCATACAAATTATTTTTGAACAACATGAACTGGTACAGAATGCCAGAGAAGCAATTGAAAAAATTAGGGAAGAACTAGGAGAAAAACCTATAGAGGCCACTGAGCTCATTAGGTTCCTAAACTCCAAGAACAAGCATGAGTTTGAAGCATTGGAGATTGAAGATAGAACATAGACCATCCTTGAGGTCAAGAAGGTCTTGACCAAGAAAGGATTGATGTTGCAACTGGAGGAGAAATCTCAGGTAATGGACATTGGAGTGCAAAGATTTTTCAGCAAGATTGAAGTACTTCACAAGAAGGGCCTCCCTATACTGCTGGTAATAAATGAAAAGCTCATCACTCTCTCAGATTACAAGAAGAAGATCAACACATTCGCAAAGGATGGTTCCAAATTTGCAGGTACACAAGGAATAATTACTGGCAATGCTTTCCGAGAAATATTATAGTTGGACCTGAGCATCCAAGATGAGATAAAACACATTTTCATCAAAAAGACCACTTTTTCCAAGTATACTGAGATGGACGAGATACACAAAAAGTTACTCAAGGTTGCCATCCCTAGTAAAAAGAGATTGGAATATTTGTGTTCTCTACTTGAGTAAAAGTGATGTGGAGTTTTGAGTCAGCATGGAGTAGACAATCAAGTCAAAGATTATGAGTCATCATCTGCTTCCACAAAATCAACACCAAGGATCCGAATAGATCAACAAAATTCCTATAATTTGTAATTTGAGATCTAGTTAGTTAGATATTTTCTCCATAATATCTTGATCATTTATGACAGGATTAAATGTAAACTATTGTATAAATACTTCTTCCTTCGAAGTATTGAGGGTTGATTTTTTCACCCAAGGAGCTATTGTGTAATATTTTCAAAAGGATCGACCAGTAATAAAACATGTCAATTTACAGGATTCTCGTGTCAAATTGTTGGTGATGTTTCTCTTTCTCTGTTAAATGTTTTTCTTTTCTCTGTGATCATTTATGTATTTCAGATTCTAATCATTAAAAGGAAGTCAATAGAACATAATTTACCTTGCATACTCTGTTTCTGGTCTTTTAATGGTATATATGTTTTTCATCTGATATTAATTAAGGGAATTCTTAACTGCTCCTTTGCTTGGTAGATTTACTCATCTTTTCTATCTTATCCATCTCATTTAATCTTTATAGATCCAACAATTTTACTTTCTTTCCCTGTGAAGAAACCTCATAAAAAGATGAATCTGATTATGATCTTTAATACAGACCCCATATCCCAATGGAAATTTAATGCGTTCCTTCAACCAACTTTTATAAACAAACAAACAAATTCAGACTATCACAACTAGCCTAATATCTAAAAACATAAACAAATCTAAATCATACAGAGAGATCCCTCTCTGAAACTGGCAGGGCTAGATCCCAGTTTTAAAAGTGGTTTTTATAGTTACCTCTATCAATTTCTTCTACCCTTGACAACCTCTAGGAATTTCAGAGTGCCAACATAGTGGTGGCCATACTAGGGAACTGAACAAATTTTCCAACTTTATGAATTGTCTTCCCTAGATAAGAAAACTTTATTTCTGAACAATAAAAGATCTAACTTTCATGAGATAAATGTTCAGAGGTTGTTAAAATTTGTAAATAGTTAATTAGGTTTCTAAAAGTTTAAGTTCTGGCTACAAAAAAAATTCATACCAGATCTCACCCTGATCTAGAATCTGTAACAATAGTAGATAATCCATAAAAATTAATCAGAAAAAGAAGCACATCAGAAAGTCAAGGGAGTACTAGTCCTCTTCCTAGGGCCACTTCTCTTCTAGAGAAGCTTGTCACAATACAAGACATCAAGTTTGAACTACCTTTTGAGCATAGCCTTTTCAGAACCAAATCTGATAGCTTTGTGGGTGAAATAGCCCTAGATCAAACAATCCTCCAACCTAGAACCCCTGAAAGACTCTCTTCTGGAATAGATTTTGATCAACTGATCCTTCAAGATTTCAAGAAATTACAAGATTTAGCATCAAACCTTGACCAAGCTTTGTATAAATCCCATTTTCAATAGTCTATTGAGATTTCTTCCCTCTCCATCGCTGTAGCTTCTATCAATCCTCAAGTAACTCATTCTATACCTCCCAGTCCTTCTTCTTCCACAACTTATGTTACTTCTCCAACAGTTATACAGGTCAAAAACTAGTCTTCTATAGGAGTTCCTGCTAACCAACCTCCTCCACCAATCATGGCAGCAAGATATGCTCTCTTGGGTTTGGCTGCTCCCTTACATAACATGCCCCATGAATATCAAACTAGGATTCCCTAGTTTGATGGCACTAGAAGACTTAATGCAATCCAACATGTGGACAAAATGAATGACTTCTTTGATTTACAGGAAGTAGATGAGGCAGATGTCCAAATGAGACTCTTTGCACAAAGTTTAACTAGTGATGTTAAGAAATGGTTCAAAGCATTACCTGCTGCTAGCATTGCTGAAATTGCTACCTTTCACCAATATTTTCTTAGTAGATGGGAGGTAAAGAAAAACCCACTCCAAATTTTATTTGAATATGAAAATATCAGAAGAAACCAAGGGGAAACTGTACAGGACTATTGCACTCGTTTTAATAATATCTATAATGCAATTCCTTCTAACATTAAACCTCCTCAAGGCTTGGCCTTGATCAAGTTCCCTGATGGGTTTGATGCTGATTGTCCTACCAATTGAGAGAAAGAAACCCTGCAACTCTAGAAGATATGCAGAAATGTGTTGTGAGTGTTGAAGCAAACCTTCTAGCTAGGAAATCTAGGCAAAGAGCATAAATGAGAGTTACAATCAAGGAAGAACCTTCCACTTCCACTGTAGATGCCAAAATAGATTCTTTAGTTAGAACTATGGAAATAATGATGGAGAGATTAGAAATCACTAAAAAGAACCCACCTAGAGAGAATCAACGTGCCCCATAAATATGAAATCCCAATTTCAGGAGAAATCCTCCCCAGATCAGACAAGGAGAGCCTAGAGAACAACGAGAACAGAGAGGCCCTGATAAATAGATTAGGCCACCCTTTCAAGAAAACTATGTTGATGAGGGGGAAGAAAATATTGAGGGATTAGATGACATTCACATAAATCTTATGGGAGTTAATGACAATGATTCCATCTTTCTTACTCAAGAAGAGTAAGACCTCTTTCTCTTTTCACAGACCGAAGTAGACGAGGAAGAATCAGAACAACAAGCCTTCAAAAACACAATAATGGAAGTTCATAGGCAATACAACTTAAGAAGTAAAAATTCTAATGACAACCCAACCAAGAAAGCTTTTGAAATTAAGAAAACCTCAGATACTCTTGCCAAGAGAGTTCCTGAAAATAAAAACTTAGAGGCCTCTACAAAAAGAACACCTGACTCTATACCAAAGACAACTCAAATTGAGGCTTCCTCCACTAGTCAGCCCAATCCAGCTATACAGAAGAATGTGGTTGAGAAATCATACCTTCACAATCAAAACAGAACCCCTACCACTTTTAGTCTAGAAAGTGATTTGGAAAAATTGAAAATACCTATTCCTCTGTCAGAATTGATGAACAAGAATGATTACAGATCACAAGTGATCAAAGCCTTGAACATAGAACTAGGAGTAGGCACAGACACTGTGAACATCACTGATGATCAACGAAAACTGTTGTTTGGTCCTGAAGTTGAGGGAAAAGATGAAGGTGGTTTCGTTCCTCCTTTTTACATCAGTTTAAATATTCATGATAAGACATTACAAAATGCCATGCTAGACTCTGGTGCTTCACATAACCATACGCCTATGTCCGTGATGGAAAAAATAGGGCTTGACATTACCAGGCCTTACAAGGATTTATACTCCTTTGATTAAAGAAAAGTTAAATGTATAGGTCTGATCAAAGACTTGTGTATTACCTTGGCACAAATCACAGCTAGAATCATGGTAATGGATATTTTTGTTGCAAATATTCCTCCAAAGTATGGCATGGTGTTATCTCGATCATGGGGTGCCAAGTTACAGGGTACCCTACAAATGGACATGTCCTATTCCACCATTACTTTATTTGGTCAGCAGAGAAGGTTGTACAGAGAGACATTGATGAAATGCATGGTCAGTAGTCAAGATAAACCACACAACTACCCTTTATACTATGTTCATTCTGATCTGGACTGTTTTATTTTATATAATGATGGTGACATGGATAGTCAAGTTACACAATTGGAAGATGATATGTATAACCTGGAGGAAACAAAAACAACCCATGAATAATATAAAACAGTGACAATACAAATCGATGAACTAGTAGAACCTCTTTGGAGTTTAGATTTTGATGGTGCTGTTAGTAAAGAAGGATCTGGAGCTGGGGTGTGGGTTCATAATCCAAAATCAAGGTATTCAAAAATCCATTCTTATAAATTAAATTTTCAGTGCACCAATAATATAATTGATTATGAAGCATTAATGCTTGGCCTAAAATTGTTGAAAAATCTTGGTGCCAAAAGAATTTTAGTAAGAGGTGATTATGAACTTATCATTAAATAGATCAAAGGTGAGTATTCTACCAAACACCCAAGACTAAGGGCCTATAGAAATGTTGTTTTGGATTTTTTGCAATGTTTTACTGAAATTGATTTGTAGGTGATTCCCAAAGGCCAAAACATACTTGCTGATGGACTGGCTACTTCAGTAGCCACTTGTAAAATATCGTTTCATCCAAATTTCCAATACACAATGGAGGTGAAATGCAGACCTACTGTGCTAGACAATATCAGGTACTGGAAAGTGTTTGGTAATGATGAACAGATTGATGATTTACTGCAATCCAAAAATGAATTTGAATGTGCAAATATTGATGTAGATAGTGATAATGAAAGTGTAAATAAAATAGATTTAGAAGAAATAAATGAAAAAGAAGAAAATTTGGATTTTTTGCAATTAAAAGATAACATCTTGCCTAGAGGGTTAGTCCCATTGGAAGAACTGTTCGATTTCAATGATGTAGCCAAAAAACCAAAAAATGAATCTACTGGAAAAGATGTTGAGGACTGTAATATAGGGACCGATAAAGAACACAAAATGATTAAATTGTCCAAATCCTTACCTCCTGCCCAAAAACAGAAATATGTTGAACTTTTCAAAGAATTTGTAGATGTTTTTGCATGGATCTATGAAGACTTGAAATCATATGATACCAATATTATTGTCAACCCTTGACCAAGTCTTGAAGAATACTTGGTCATATTTGACTGTTTTTGGGACTGCGACAGCTTGCCAAAGATGGAGTGCAACGCGAAGCGGAAGTTAGGGAAGCACGACCTATTTTTGGGTCCCTTTTAGGGTTTTGGGTTGATGGAAAGGGATGCCGGCCCGTGGGTTTACCCATGCTTTAGACCATTTTGTAATCTATAAATAGATACTTAGGAAATGTAAGTAGAGAGTAGTAGTACATCTATGTGATGTATAGCTAAAGGCTTAGTGCTAGTAGCTGGATATGTGTGATTGGATGTATATTGCAAGTGCTCTGTGCATGATTGTAAGGAGATTGGAAAGCTAAGTGCAAGTTGTTGTAGTTTTGTGCTAAAGTGCAAGGAAGAAGGATCTAGCAAGCTGCAAAGATCTTATTTCCTATGCGAAGTAAGGGTCATTTAAGCTCTGTGCTGTAACTGCTTGACCAGGATAATATAAAGAAGAAGACTTTGTGGATGTAGCCCGAGGGTGGGGGTGAACCATGGTAACTTTGTGTATTGTGCTTTGTGCTTTGACCTAATGTGTTTATCTCCTTCTTGGCTAAGTACTTGCTATGATTAAATAGATATAGTTATGCTCTGTGCTTATGATATATGAATGAATGTTAGATTTGATATATAAGATGCTTAGTGCTTGATCTGCTGAATCTAATCTATATTTCTGTGGCTAAGTACTGAATCATGTTTAGTCTAAGTATTCGTTGTGATGCTCTGTGCTATCTGTGAAGTACCATAAGGGTTAAATATTGATGAATGATCTATGTTAAGTGCCCTGTAAAATATATAATCACAGATCGGTGTCCCAGCTAAGGTTGTAGACATCTGAGTCATGTAACCACCCCTGCCTCTACCTCGGGTGAGACTTCATCTGCTTCACAAGTGTTGCCGAAAGGGATGGTATTTAGGGTTTTGTTGGTGCGCTCTTGAGCGTTGAACCCTGGGTCTACCCCTGTGCCAACAAATGGTTTCATTTTCAGGACCTGGAACTGTGGTTGTTGGGAACTAAGGAAGAAAAAGCTTTGTGCGAAATAAGCTCTGTGCATAGATCTGTTTCCGTAGTGCGCAGTATTCTACTTGACCTACAAATCTTTGTGCTGAGAAAGAAAGGTCAGATCTGAAGGAAAGAGGTTAGATTTGCAAGAAAGAGGTTGATACTGAAGAAAAGAAGTGAGATCTGAACACTTTATGCTCTAAGAAAGGTAAAAGTAGAAATTTCTGCAGAAAAGAGGTAAGATCTTTAAGCTCTAGCTTCTAGTAAAGGTAATAATAGTTCAAGTTCTAGATCTGAAAGCTTTGTGCTCTATATAGGTAAGATAAGTGGAAATTTTTTGTTTTGGAAGCATGAATTTAGGTATGCTTGATAGATTTTGTCCTAGACTGAAAACTAGAGCATTGTTAGATAAAAGAAAGTTTGATATGAATAGTTTTGATAGGAATAGTGAAAGATATGTTATACCTATGCATAGAAAGAATTTTTGGACTAACCAATGGATGCAGGATCCTAGAAAGAAATTTTTGTAGGCTAGCCATCATGATCCTAGTGCGCAGTACAAGAAGAGTTGGGGATCATGGACGAGAAAGAGAGGATTCACTCTTTGTTACAATTGCATAAGACCAAGACATCTTGCTAAGGAATGCCCTGGGAGAAACCCTAGCTGCCTCTGTTGTAAAGCTATGGACCATGAAGTATTGGATTACCCTAGAATGATTGCTAGACTTGAAAAACTGAATACGGAACAAGCAAACTCTGAAGGAGATCAAGAGACTAAAATTATGGAAGAACCCCAGAAAGAATTAGAGATCATGTTACTAAAAATAAAAGAAACCCTAGATGATCATAAGGATGTCAGTTTGTCAGAGATCTTCAAAGAAAAGGAGAAAATTGAAGTAAGAATAGGAGACTTCGACATTGACTATGCTATGGATGAGGGAACACCGATGAACATTATGACAACAAGCACTTGGGAAACCCTAGGAAGGCCTGCTATGGTCCCTTCACTAGGAACCATCAGATTATTTAAAGGAAAAATGGTAACCCTATATGGCAGAATTACCCAGATAACTATGAATACCCATGGAACTTTGACAAAGGAAGAGTTCGAAGTCATTAGATTTATTGAGGACCGTGCCCCATTTCCATCTTTGTTAGAAAAGATATGGATTGAAAAAGACCAGATCCGGAGTAAAGAAGAAAAGGAAGCCCTAGAACAGAAGAAGCAAGAACTCATGGAATTTATGACTAGAAGGATCGCCTACTTGATGGAGGAACAAGAGAACAAATATTAGTTGTTAAACACCAGGGACCTGGATGTCGAAGCCATAAGAGCATTAGAGGAACCACAGAAGACCAAAATACCTAATCCATATGATGAAGGAGTATTACCCTTGGATCTGAAGAAAGAACCTAAGAAACGCGAAGTGACTATGTCGAGAGAAGATCAGATTCAGAATGGAAAAAGGATGACCGAGACTAAGCTCACTGGGAAAAAGGCTAGGAAGCTAAGTAAGAAGAGGGCCAAAATCAGAAATTTACAGAAGACTACAGAGGAAACTACGCAGAAGGAACAATCACAAGAATTGAGCTTCACCGAGATATCAGAACAATGACATCTGGCACTTCGCCATGGTGCAACAATATAGCCGTTGGACCGATATACCCATTCGAATTCTGCCCCGAACGTGTCAAAAAGAAATTATGGGTTCCCACTAGACCGTTGGACAACACCAGAATGGATAGAAGGAAGTTAATGGAAGCCCCATATTCGTTGCAAGCAAACCATTGCTAAGTTTCCCTACTTAGTCCGTCATGCCACGCACCGTGAATACTTTTTTCTAAGTGAGAATTTGAGTTCAAAACTTGAGATTACTTCAGCCTGTGATCATTGCCTTATTCCCATACTGTTCATCGTAGTCTTTGAATTCATTTTCACACCTGAGCTAGTGGATCCAAGCTTGTATGTCGGACGAGCTCAACGCTATTGAGAAAGCAGTTGAAGAAGTTTTGATTGACCTAATGGCTGAGAGAGTCATGCCAGAGAGAAGGATGTCTGCAGGTGTGCAAGCATCATCGACAGGAGGAGTCCAAGCTTCTCTCTCCACTTCTCGCGGAGCAAGACCTTCCAGAACCACGACCAAGACAAGAACAAAGCACAAAGACGATATTGCAAACACCAAGATGATCCCGTGCATTTTGTCGGTTTACATACCACCTTTGAGCGGCAAGATTAACCATGACAGTGTACCCAGAGACTTTGAGTACACCTTGGTCACTGCGTATCTTCCAAAAGGGGTGTACGCAGTACATGCTGACCAGGATAAGCTCGTAGCACTGAAATTTAATGATTTTAACCTTGGAGATCGCAAAACCTACAGCATGTTAGCTCCACATAAATACTTAACCAAGACCAAAGGCAAAAATCCTAAAATTGTCCCGTAGTCCTGGACCCAGAACCTCGCGTAGTCCACACTACTCAACGTAATGAAGATCCCTCACTTCGACATACACCAGGAAGTCAACACATGCGTTAGGTTGCTGCTGTTATACTACCACGATAGATACTTATGGTTGGACTGCCACATCACTGTGGATCCGACTCTGATCAATTGGATCATAGGACTTAGAATGCAAGGCCTTGACCCACAGGACTTTTACCCATTCAAGACCTTAGACTGAGCACTAGCACAGCGGATAAAGGAAACTTATGGCGATGTAGAGAAGGGTATGTGAAGCTACAAGGTAGCCTCTATCCAGAGTGGCGCAATGCGCCTTACATGTCAGCTGATCACGGGCAAGATAGTTCATATGAACAGACCAACACAGGTGACTGGCTTCATAGTTGACCTTACAGGGAAGTGCACCGAGGGACTATAGATGAATTGGGCATAGTATCTTGTAAACTAGTTAGAGATGGATTGTAGAGGAGTGCAAGACCAAGGGTATGAGTTCCACTTTAGTTGGTTGCTCATACTCATTGCTTTAATCGCTTGGGAACTGCCAGAGGGAGCCACTTTTCCGGAGATCGAACCTTTCGAACCACTAGCCGTGAAGTTTTGTACATTGTGGTACTCCAGTGACATGAACAAGCAGTGGCAGTCCAATGATGTCTTCCACACCTACTTCAACCAACTGAAGAATGCAATTCATTCTACACCGTGAATCACCCCAAACATACTTCATAAGTTTAGACCTTTGATGAAATTTAGCGCGGACTTCCACTTCACCTATATTACAGCGCGTGGTGATGAGCATAAACATTAGCTCCAATCCTACTACAAGCTAACAGAAGATGACTTGGAGGAGATTACCAAGGAATGGTCGACGAACCTCCTTGTTGCAGTGGACCCCGCAGACATGTCCGACGAGGAAAGCCATGAAGCTATGCTGGATACACCTGGGCCAAGAAGGATTAAGAAGGATGATGAAGTTGAAGATGTCCCTAGCACGTCCATGAAGACTACTTCGATCTCACCTGCGCAGGGAGGTGATGGTGATGAGCTAGGCGGTACAGAAGTTGAGAAAAATAGAGGCGAGGTTACTCCACCTAGAGAGGAGGAGGATCCCTCCATGAAAAGAAAGATGATGCCACCAAAACCCTCCTCTCGAAAGAAATCTAAGGCCACCCGGACCATGCTTAAAACTACCCTTACCCCGGATGAATTTGACTTCTTAATTTCCGTGCTAAATGATGTTTCATTAGAGCTCACAGAAAATCAAGAAGAAAAGAAAGAGGAGCTATTCAACCGAATCAAGGGCGAACTCAAAGAAGTGAAGCAGGCACTCCAGTCCATCCAAGCAGTTTCTACAACGCCCTTGATAAGCGGAACATTAGGAACAGCCAATGAGCCCACTCAATTACACCAGATCACTGATCAAGTCGAAGCTCACCTTTGACGAGCTCAAGAAGACACAACACAAGCCACCTAAGCTTTGATGCAAGAACAAAAAGCACTTCTAGAACAATAGAATGAGGAAGAACGGGAAAAGCTTACCTTGAAAGCGAAGTGGGACGAGGAAAAGACACAGTTGCTAGCATAGAAACTTGAAGTACAGGAAAGGGTTCACAAGGCACTGCACTCTCTGACAGTCATAGAAGTGAATATGGAAGACCATCTCCCACAACAGGTGACCCAACTGGAAGAAGTAATCCAACAAATCCAATAGTGCATCACGGATCTGGAGCTCCGCACCATTCCCGAGACCCCCCAAGAAATAACAGATCTAAGAAAGGCCACTGCTCGAAGCGCAGTTGGCCGATTAAAAACCTTTTCCTTGGAATGCAAGTAGCTGAGTGCTCGAAGCACCCAGACTTATGAAACCCTCGCAGAGAATCCATAATTGTAGACATTAGAGGCACATCTCCAAGAAGAAAAACAACATGCAAACACACTACATGCGCAGATAAAGACTTTGACCCCAGTCGAAAGAATGAAGAGGTTCGCAAAACAACACACAGCCCAACAACAGGTACATATGCTGCAAAGTAAAGTGATGGAAGTCTCCCAACGACTTCAACCGATCCAAGAAAAGGCATGCCAACTGTTCACTGAACTTGAAAGCCAGGGCGCTAAACTCAAACAAGTTGTCATCACTGCAGAACAATTCCTAGAAGGACCGCTCAATGACATAGTGATCCAGGAATTTACTTAGCAAGAGGTTGTCACACTGCAGCAGGTCGAAGCAGCTCGAGCCAAGCTCGAGGCATTCGAGGCAGAATTGATCAGACCTGAGTGACTTGGGATGAGTCACATGTGAGTGTTGGGGGCCTGTTGGCCCTTGACCAAGTCTTGAAGAATACTTGGTCATATTTGACCATTTTTGGGACTGCGACAGCTTGCCAAAGATGGAGCGCAACGCGAAGTGAAAATTAGGGAAGAAAGACCTATTTTTGGGTCCCTTTTAGGGTTTTGGGTTGATGGAAAGGGATGTCGGCCCTTGGGTTTACCCACGCTTAGGCCCATTTTGTAATCTATAAATAGATACTTAGGCAATGTAAGTAGAGAGTAGTAGTACATCTATGTGATGTATAGCTAAAGGCTTAGTGCTAGTAGCTGGATCTGTGTGATTGGATGTATATTGCAAGTGCTCTGTGCATGATTGTAAGGAGATTGGAAAGCTAAGTGCAAGTTGTTGTAGTTTTGTGCTAAAGTGCAAGGAAGAAGGATCTAGCGATCTGCGTAGATCTTTTGTCCTGTGCGAAGTAAGGGTCATTGAAGCTMTGTGCTATAACCGCTTGACCAAGATAATATAAAGAAGAAGACTTTGTGGACGTAGCCCCAAGGTGGGGGTGAACCAYGGTAACTTTGTGTATTGTTATATGTGCTTCGACCTAATGTGTTTATCTCCTTCTTGGTTAAGTACTTGTTGTGATTAAATAGATCTAGTTATGCTATGTGCTTATGATATATGAATGAATGTTAGATATGATATATAAGATGGTTAGTGCTTGATCTGTTGAATCTAATCTATATTTCTGTGGCTAAGTACTGAATCATCTTTAGTCTAAGTATTCGTTGCGATGCTCTGTGCTATCTACGAAGTACCATAAGGGTTAAATATTGATGAATGATCTATGCTAAGTGCCCTATAAAAGATATAATCACAGATCGGTGTCCCAGCTAAGGTTGCAGACATCTGAGTCCTGCAACCACCCCTACCTCTACCTCGGGTGAGACTTCATCTGCTTTGCAAGTGTTGTTGAAAGGGCCGGTAGTTAGGGTTTTGTTGGTGCACTCTTGAGCATTGAACCTTGGGTTTTCCCCTGTGCCAACAATTATACAACACAAAATCCCCATAAAATAAGATCATAATCCTTTCAAACAAAAACTTAGGATAATTAACCCCAAGTTGATGCCCCTAATTGAAAAGGAAATTAAGAAAATGTATGATGCTAAAATCATTGTCCCACTAAGGTTGTCAAAATGGGTTTCCAATCTAGTTCCTACCAGAAAAAAGAGTGGAGAAATCAGGATCTGCATTGATTTCAGAAACCTCAATAAAGTCTCCCTTAAAGACAACTATCCTTTTCCCAAAATGGATCATATTTTATAGAAGGTAGTTGGATCCAGTAGAATCTCTTTGTTAGATAGTTTTTCTGGCTACAACCAAGTCTTAGTCCACCCTGATGACCAAGAGAAAACACCATTCACTACACCTTGGGGCACCTTTTATGTATGTGAAAATTCCCTTTGGTTTAATGAATGTCGGTGCCACAGTTCAGAGAGAGATGGACATTTCTTTTGTGGATGAACTTGGAATATTTATTGTAATATACCTAGATGACATAATTGTCCTTTCAAAAATAGATGAAGAACACTTACTACACCTTGGAAGAGTTTTTGAAAAATGCAGGAAATTCAGAATCTCACTAAATCCCAAGAAAACCTTGTTTGGTTTAGAGGAAGGTAAATTATTAGGACACATCATATCTAAATATGGAATCAAAATAGATCCTAGCAGAATTGAAGCCATTAAGAAAATATACCATCCAAGAAACATAAAAGAATTGCAGTCTTTGATAGGGAAAATAAACTTTATGAGAAGATTTATCCCTAACTTGGCAGAACTCCTCAGAAACATAACAAATATGTTGAAAAAAGATACAAAAATAAAATGGAACACAGAAGCAAAGCATTCCTTTGATCAGGTGAAAGATGCCTTGACACAAGCCCTTGTACTTATCAGTCCTGATTACACCAAAGATTTCCTCTTATTTTCTTTTGCCTCTGAGCATACCATAGCAACAATCCTTTTGTAGAAGAATAGTGAAGGCCATGAACAACCTATAACATTCTTTAGTAAATCATTAAGAGATGATGCATTGAATTACAACATCATGGAGAAACAAGCTTTTTCTTTGGTGAAAGCAATTAAATATTTCTGAGTATATATTCTCCACTCACATATTATTTCTTATGGTCCTAATGTTGTGGTGAAAGATATTCTGAACCAAGACAATCCATATGGCAGAAGAGGTAAATGTATTGCTACGATCCTTGAGTAGGATATTGAGATCAAACCAACCAAGCTTATTAAGGGTCAAGGATTAGCCAAACTGATGGCTGAATAAAAATTTCATGCTTTGGATATTAATTTTCTAGCTACAGTTGATGAACAAGAAGAGCAAGAGACTCCACAAGTTAAAGAAGTTTTCTCAAACTCTCCCTGGTATGCATACCTTATTTATGTTTTACATCATCTACAAGATCCTTCTGGTTTGACAAAAGATAAAGCTATATTTTTGAAACTTAAATCTTTGAAATATTGCATTTTGAATGGAAATTTGTATTGGAAAGATGCTGAAGGTATTCTAATAAATTTTTTGTTGAAAGATAAAGATGACAAATCTTTACAGGAGTTCCATGAAGGATATTGTGGTGTACATTTGAATTGGAATACCACTGCCAATAAAATTCTTAGAGCTAGTTTCTACTGGCCAAATTTGTTTGCAGATGTCCACAAGAAAGTGACCTCCTGTCACAAATGCCAAATCTTTGAAGGAAGAAGGAAACTTCTGCCTTTACCCTTGAAGACAATTTCAGTTGAAGCTCCATTTCAGCAATGGGTTTTGGATTTTATTGGAGAGATTCACCCACCTTCATTAGTCCAACACAAGTGGATCCTCACAGCCACTGATTATTTCACCAAGTGGATTGAAGTTGTACCAACCAGGCAAGCCACTGATGTTGTGATCATAAAAATTTTGGAAACTAACATTCTTTCTAGATTTGGATTCCCTAGGAAAATTATCACTAATAATGCAACAACATTCAAATAAAAAAATATGATAGAATTTTGTAGCAAGTATCAGATCACCTTAGGACACTCTACAACCTATTACCCTCAGGGCAATGTATTAGTAGAGTCTTCAAATAAGATTTTGGTCAACATTATCAAGAAGATGCTACAGGAAAACAAAAATCATGGCACAACAAGTTGGTACATTCACTTTGGGAAGACATACTTACTACAAATAGGTCAATTGGTATGTCTCCATATCAGTTGGTCTATGGAATGGATGTTGTCTTTCCTACTTCTTTAGGTGTTCTTGTCATGAAGTTATTGCAGGAATTATAGGTAGAACCAAATGGCATCCAAAGGATAATCAATCAAACCATATAGATACAACAATCGAGAGAAGAGGTTTATAATCAAACTCAGGTGATTCAAGAGAATATCAAGAGAATCTATGACAAAAGGAAAAAGACTAATGATTTCCAGCTAGGAGATAAAGTAATGAAGTGGGATTCAAAGAATGAAGAAAAGGGAAAACATGGAAAATTTGACAATTTATGGAAAGGCCCATTCATAATACATGCCTACAGAGGAAACAATGCATTTTTGATCGAGGATATGGATGGAGTAGATATTTCAGGAGGACCCATAAATGGAAGAATGCTCAAGCATTATGTTTCACAAGAATGATGATTTTTCTCACTCATCTCATTGTAAATACCATTTTAATTTTTATGTCAGGTATGGATGATTTTTATCAATGGTTGAAGCCCAGAGAGAAGGCCCTAAGCCATTGATCAGGGTCACCAAATTTACAGTTATAATAAAACAAATCAGAATGCATAAAAAGTATTGGAGAAGAATATTCAAGGCAATAGGTAGTTGGTTCTTGACACCTCACAAGGAGAGCACCATCCCCAAGTGGAGCCACTGTTATAACCCTATATTTCATAGGATCACCTGGTGATGAGAATTTCTTCCTCTAGTCATATTGTGTTGTAAATAATATTTTATTCTGCAAATGATTTGCAAAAAGAATAAAGAAAAAAGAAAAAGAAAAAGAAAGAATAAAATTAAAAAAAATGAATGAAAAGAGGGTATAATATATATATATATATATATATATATATATATATATATATAACCCCATGAAATAAGATTGGTTTGAATCATACTGTATAATCATGATCAAACCTTTTAAATTTATGGTGATAGGTTAGTGAATAAATTTGGTCAAACAATCTAATCTTGGCCAAATTAGTTAGGTTAGTGAATAAATTAATCCAACAGTCTAAGCTGGATTAATGTGATAGTTAAATTAGGCTAGGAGTTAGGTTAGTGTTGTCTATTTCAATAAAGATTTGCAAAAGATTGTTAAAAATACCTTTATTTGAGTTAATTTGGTGTTTTTAGCCTAGGAAATGACACCTTGGTGAAACAATAAAGAAGGGGGAGCTTAATGCTACCCACAACATGATTTTATCCCAATTTCTAGTGTGGATATGAATTTTTTTCGTTATGCAACTAAAGGGCACACATTTTCCATCGACAGATCAAGCAACGCTCAGATCAATGACCGACAGTGCTTTTCGGACCCCCCCGACCTTTCTTCCTTTAATGGTGGGGGGGGCGGGGAAACATTTTTCTCGGTGTAATCCCCACATAACGTGTCAACCTCACATCTTACCGAACCCCCCCGCTCAATTCCACTTACCAATTACCCCCCCCCTTCCTGAATCCCTCCTAACCACTTATCCAATACTGCCCACCTCACTCTGCCACCGTACCCCACTAAACCCTATCACACGTCACACCCCTCATACCCGTTGGCCAATCAATGTTATCCCTCATGACCGTTATTCATCCAGTCACCACCTGCGCCATAATGAACACCTCTGTGCACTATTTATTCACTATTTCCATACTGTTCGCAGATCCAGACACTGTTGACACCGCGCCGAATCTAGTTTTCAAGCTAACTTCCACCAAGATACACCGTCGACAGACGCCATTAATCTAGGTAACTACAGTCATCCATTTTTCACCCTCAGATCTTGGTTATCCATGGCGCCCAAAACTAAATCCGCTGAAACTGCTGAAAATCCTTTTCTCCCCCCTCCCGTCGACCTGGACATTGGAGTGCAGAGATTTTTCATCAAGATTGAAGTACTTCACAAGAAGGGCCTCCTTGTACTGCTGGAAATAAATGACAAGCTCATCACTCTGTCAGATTACAAGCAGAAGATCAGCACAGTGGCAAAGGATGGTTCCAAATTTGCAAGTATATAAGGAAGCATTACTGTAAAGGCTTTCCTAGAAACATTATAGTTGGACCTAAGCATCCAACATGAGATAAAACATATTTTCATCACAAAGCCCACTTTTTCCAAGTATACTGAGATGGACGAGATATACAAAAAGTTACTCAAGGTTTCCATCCCTAGTAAAAAGAGATGGGAATATTTTTGTTCTCTACTTGAGTAAAAGTGATGTGGAGTTTCGATTCAATATGGAGCAGACAGTCAAGTCAAATATTATGAGTCATCAACTACTTCCACAAAATCAACACCAAGGATCCAAATATATCAACAACATTCCTATATTTTGTAATTTGAGATCTAGTTAGTTAGATTTTTTCTCCATAATATCATGATCATTTATGACAAGATCAAATGTAAACTATTGTATAAATACTTCTTCCTTTGAAGTATTGAGGTTGATTTTTGCACCCAAGGAGCTATTGTGTAATCTTTTCAAAAGGATCGACTAGTAATAAAACAGGTCAATTTACAGGATTCTCGTGTCAAATTGTTGGTGATGTTTCTCTTTCTCCGTTAAATGTTTTTCTTTTCTCTGTGATCATTTATGTATTTCAGATTCTAATCATTAAAAGGAAGTAAATAGAACAAAATTTACCTTGCATAGTCTGTTTCTAGTCTTTTAATGGTATATATATTTCTCATATGATATTAAGTAAGGGAATTCTTAACTGCTCCTTTGCTTGGTAGATTTATTCATCTTTTCTGTCTTATCCATCTCATTTAATCTTAATAGATCCAACAGTTTTACTACCTTGCCATGTGAAGAAACCTCATAAAAAGTTGAATCTGATTTTGGTATTTAATACAGACCCTATAGCCCAATGGAAATTTAATGCATTCCTCCAGCCAACTTTTATAAACAAACAAACAAATTCGGACAATCACAACTAGCCTAATATCTAAAAACATAAACAAATCTAAATCATACAGAGAGATCCCTCTCTGAAACTGGCAAGGCTAGACCCCAGTTTCAAAAGTGGTTTTGATAGTTACCTCTATCAATTTCTTCTACCCTTGACAACCTCTGGGAATTATAGAGTGCTAACCGAGTTCATATTGAGGCCATTGATAGAAGAAAATGTTCACTATTGTGAACCAAAGAAAGGAGAAATCCTTCGAGAGGAGAATGAAGAAGATGAGAGACTTGCAAGACGTCTCTTGAACTCTTTGGAGAGTTCATATCAACATGAGGATGTGATGGAAGTGGATTCAAGTGAGGCTAAGGAGCCTTATGATTTTAAAACTAACGATTTGTGTATGATTGTAGGTTTTGCGGGTGATGGACAATCCTCAGAAGTTGTCATGAAAAAGAAGGAAGAAAAATAAATGTATTATTACATCCCTAATAGAGGACAAAGTCAGATTGTTTTTTTCAAAATGGAGGATGAGACAACATTGTCTCACAAGGACAACCAAAAGGGATCCCATACAAATTTTTCCAAAGAGATTGTTGAAGGACAGTTGCAGAAACTTGTTTTTGCAGAAAACGAGGAATTGACTCATGGAGATAGTTAAGAGAAAGCTGAAGAGAAGAATTCAGATGAAATTCTTACCAAATGAAATGAATAAATTGAGCCACTGGAAATATTGTTGATGGAACCTCAGTCAGATAAAGAAAGTACATTCAAAGAGCATACATGTTCACAAGTGCCTAACAATGAAGAATATGCGTTTTTAGTACCTAATGAGGAAACTGTAAATTTTAATTCTCAATTAAATTGAAGGATGCAGGCATAGAAGAAAGTGATGAAAATGAAATGGTGATTAGAGAAATAGGAACTGAACTATTTATTGAAGAAGACGTATCTAAAATTCAACACTCAGAGTTGATAAAATTTGAGGATGAGATGAAGTTTCTGGTGGAATGGCTGGCTAAGGATGCAAGAAATGAAGACTACAAAATTGCATACCTGACTCAAACTGATTTTGAGGAGAAAATTAAAGTATCAATCAGTAAGAGCATCAAGGAAGATGAGAGTAAGAATATTGAAGATATAACTAAAGGAAAGATGCAACAACCAGTGGACAACAACAACAATAAAGTTCAACAAGGGAGCAATAATAAATTGCAGAGTATTTACCAGCCAAAGGACAAGATGGACATAGAGATTGAGATGATGAGGAAGTTGGTGATGAAAGTGTCTCATAGGAGACATACTGAAGTGAAGAAAACATTCAACAACACAATTTAGATGACTGTTGCAAAGAAGGAGGAAAGAAGCAGAAATATATTTGGGATCCTAGAAAGTTGCAGTCAACAACAATGCAACATGACAACAAGGAGACATTGCAACATAGCAAAAAGACAATTGTAGTATTATGTTTGGAAACTAGGAAGACTTTAGCAAAAGTAACTCATGATCAAGAGATCATGAACATTTTTTTTCTTGGGGAGTCTGATGAAGGAGCATCCTTCCTCCAATATCAAACTCATTTGATAATACCTAGGGGGGTCTTCATTTACTAAGGAAGTTAGTTCCTTAAGTTTCCATTGATGTATTTTCTTATATTTCTATGGAAAATCTAGAAGGATGTGTGTGTGTGTGTGTGTGTGTTTGATTTCATTTAATATACCTACTCCTAAGAATAGTTCTTGAGAGTTTTGAGTGAGTTGAGAGGTATTAGGTTTGTTATATATCTCATGAGGATTGTGAATCTTAAGGATAGGAGTTGAATGAGAGGTTTGTGGATCTGAGAGGATCCTTAAGAACTGTTGAGAGTATTGTTGATCTGAACTAATTTTAGTTCAGAATCCTCTTGTATAAACATTGTGAGCCTAAGAGGCATTTAAGTAGGCCCAGAATGGGGAAATCAGGCCATAGAGAGGAGAGGCCATCTAGAGAGGAAAGAAGGTTAGAGAGAGAGGGCTAATGAATGTGATTCAGGGCAAAGAAAGAATTGAGATGCCTTATGTAAACATTATGTACAATGAATTAAGTGAAACACTCTATTTCGAGTGTTATGTGGAATTGAATGGTGAAACCCTCTGTTCATTTTGGGTATGTCAAATCTATGTCAAATTGAGTACTGCAGTTTTAATACTATAATAGTGAAGAATTACCTTCAAAAGTGGTATTGTAGGTCTGTGGTGATTGTGGTCAAAATTTTCGGTATAGATTGTGTGTTTGCAGGTCTCGAGTCTATTTGTAGGTATGAATGTAGGATTTATTCCATATTTATAGGTGAGAAAGAGTGCGCCTCGAAGGAAATTTGAGACAATAGAGAGTTTTAATCCATTAACAACTAGAATAAGAAATCTTATTCAGTGATCATTGATCACTGTAAGGATTGATGATCCAGTCCTTGTTGCAAGTACAAACTAGAAGGATAAGCTACAAAAATCATCGATCAAAAGAAGGTTAAGATCTAACCGTCGGTTCGAGAAGAGATTAGGATCATTAGATTAGGAGCTAGATTTAACGAGCATCGTCAGATATTATTGTAAATATTGGAGTAATCTTGACCATCCAC
The DNA here is from genome assembly GCA_009831015.1 of Picea engelmannii. Lineage (NCBI taxonomy): Eukaryota > Viridiplantae > Streptophyta > Pinopsida > Pinales > Pinaceae > Picea > Picea engelmannii. The sequence goes on from ML787274.1 coordinate 138,131, forward strand.
CCAACGTTTAATCAAGTCCTGACCAAGGATCGCGTTTGTAGTTACCCGAGGTTTATCAGCAGGGTTGATCTGTGAAAATTGGAGATATCGTGGATCCCAAGATCCACGTGTCGACATTAGGTGATTTTGCATTTCATTCAACACATGATGAAAGGAATTTTTGAATTTGGTAAAATTAGCCTCAGTTACAAGTCTTGGTCGAACGGTGGAAGTAGGCCACGTATTTGGAGACTTGGCACTAAAAGTCAAGTTAGCACTTTCCAGGCAAGTTCGTGGTTCAACCATTGGTCGTGTGGAGAAAGTAGTAAGGCCTTGGAACCTTACATTGACATATTGTTAAGTTCCATTTTCATTGAGATATGGTCACGACCCTGGTCTCATGAAAAATGAATTAGAGAGGATGAGATCAAAAATGTCGATCCACAGGTGTGATCGACATATATTTGGGATATAAAGAATGTTTCCATTTGAGACCAATAGAACCTGTTTTAAAAATCCTTTGTTGAAATTGTATTCACTATGTGCATGCATAACCAATTAATTGAAAGGACTTTAATACAAATGAGGATGACCTATAGAACTTGAGTCAAGTCAATTCATTTGCAAACTAGATTCTTGGACAATCCCTTTGAGGAATTATAGAGAAGACTACAATTTAAAATCTCCCTAACTGTGGGTAATGTGAGATACCAGGTAGGGTATCTATATCACAACTCAAGAACATTCCTTTTTAGAAGAGGAATATTTCATAGTACATAATTCCCTGTTCGATAAAAGTTCTAAAAAAATAATTTTTGAAAGACTCCATTCAAAAAATAAAAGGATTCAAGGAAAATCCAATTTAGAGTTATATCTCAATAGTGTACCACCTTCCATAATTTCTCGCATTCACAAGGATATATGGGAAGCACTTGAAGTGTCAGTCAATGAGATGGAAAATAAAAACGCCAATTTGAAGGAAAGAATCAAATAATTGTAAACTACATTGATTCCACATCCAATATTTGCAATTCCAATCACCAGTATGAAGCCATGGAAGACTTTGGACGACACACCAGAGTCTAGTTCGAAACTAAAAGGAACATCAAGCCTACTTGCGGTTGTTATATAGTCTATTGGAATGAATATTCAGAAGATAATGTCTCTAATTCTTGACACATGGGAGTTAATGAACATTTTTATTTCTTTGGCATCAAAGATGACAAATTTGAAACAATACCTGGAAGCTGATTTGCACAATGATGAAGGGTTTATAAATAGGAAATCACTACTTTTGTGATTAAAGTTTCAAATATGACTGAGCATAAAAGAGAGGAAGAATACTTAGCCTCCCCGGCTCACATTAAACAATTAAAGGCTTGTTGGATTAAAATAAATATTGGATGATCTTGATACTCTAGGTGTCAGAAGGGGTGAATGTTATTTAAAATTAATTGATTTTGAATTAGATGGAAATACAGGAGAGGTTGATGACACAAAAAACATTTTAAATTCAATGTTTATGACTAAGGAACAATTTGAGGAAAAATTGGAATCATTAAAATATGCATCGACAGTAAGGTTCAATGTTTTAATGGAATACTCAGAATTTTATCTAAAAAATTGCTTAGTCAATTATGTGAACAAGAACAAGGATATAGACGATACATTACATCATGTTTCAATTGACTACCGAGTTATAGAAGATTCATTGTTTGATAGAAGAGAGATAAAAGAGGTAATTGTTTCTCCCATGAGGGATTATGTTGAAAATTTGTTAAAGAAAGTTTTAATCAAGATAACTGAAGAAAATCAAGAAGTGGCAGTTACAACTGGCCCAAGAACTGCAACTCAGGAGAATACAAAAGGAACATTGGCACACACACACACACACACACACACACACACACACACACACACACACACACACACACACACAGCACCATCACAACCCAACCATGTTCCATTCTTTCATTTTATGGTCCATGGGAGCCCAATCCCAGTTCAATTTTGGATGAATGCATTTATTTTTAAGACTATCAAAGACTATATTTATTTTTTGAAAAAATCCAAGAGAACTATTTTGGGGATAAACTTTAATGATACCTTTGAAATCTGATTTTTTAGCATAAGATATTTAAAGTTTTCTATCATATTCTATATTGTTTTGAATACAAAAACTCTTTTAAAGTTATCTCATTTATGGGCCTTGTCTTTATTTCCTTGAATGTGAGAAAAATTTATGAACACTGTGATGGATGTGCGAATCTTGTTATTTTTCTTGTAATTGTTATTTATTTCAATATAATACTTGCGCAAATATTGTCTTTTTTTGAGTGAATATTCCTGGTCCTTTTCTCAGGAATTATTTGGTGTATGAATATTATTTTCAATCAACAATATTTTTACATTTTTATTGAGTGAAAAAGATTTTGGGTCTGCTATTTAGTATTCTCTCATTTTCATATTATAGTTCTGAGATATTCAAGATTGATCTTTAAAGAAAATAAAGAGGAGTACCACCTCTATAAAAACGCAGAGGGATATTTATATCCTCGTGAGGTTGCTATTTGGATTTTAACGGATCTAGACATCAACATTTTTATCAACTTCGTCGGGGAGAACAAAAGGCAGTTTTCACAGACTAGAATTCTAATGACCCAACCTCAGCCAAATCAAACCCAGTTACAAGTTGGTCTCATAAATAAAAAGATTTTTCTTCATCAATTGTATGATTTGACGTTGACAATATCCAGAACTCGTGAAGAGATTGAAATATCATGGGAAACCATTTCCCGTAAAGAAGAAAGAGAAATCGTGAGAAGACAAATAAGACTAGATAGAAATTGAAAGATAGAATCATATAAGGGCCCAATAACAAGAACTAAAAGAAAACAACTCCAAATCCAAGAAGTTGGTGAAAGTTCCACCACTAAGAAAAGAATAAATCAAATCATGGGTGATAGACAAGAAATAAATGAGAACCCCAAAAATCATGAAGAAAGAAACAAAATAGAAAGAATCCCATGAAGAAGGGTTAGAAATATCCCACTTTATCTTCAAGGAGAACAACATCAATTGTCAAACCTTCCACAAGGAGTGTTGTTGGCATTTTCAGGAGATGGAGTAATGGATCCAAAAAGACATATGGATTTGTTTTTGAATATGTTTGAGATTCATTTAGTAGAACATGTCGACGTAATGGTCAGAATTTTTCTTCAAATATTGATAAGCCTGGACTTTGAATCATATATGTCTCTTCCTGAAAGACCGATTTCGTCATTTGATGATTCATAAACCATGTTTTTGACTATGTATGCTCCCCCATAAGCATATCATACTTTTATCACATAATTCACCCCAATTCGTTTGAAAAAGGGTGAAAGGATTAGATATTTTGACTTCATATTTTTCAAGACATTAAATCAAATTCTGGAAGAACAAAAACCAAACACTCCAGTCATACTTGGATGTTATAAAAATGGAATGCCCTCAAATGTAAAATTTTCTATTAGGGTTTCACAATTTGAAGACTTAGATCGAGTTATGCATAAAGTGACAGAATTGGAAGAAATAATTCTAGAAACATATGTTGATCCTAAAATCATTCTCAGGAAAGTACAAAGACAAATGGATTCTCTTTCTATCTCAAATCAAGGAACATCGACTTCGAGGAACGTTGAAAATCAGGGAACAAGGAATGTTGAAAATAGAGGATTTGGTGGAGGAATGTTTCAAGGAGTGGTTCCTAAATAAAGAAGCGATCCAACATCAAATAAAGAGACAAAACACATATTTGAAATAGCTCAGATGAATCGAATGATTTGACATATGCATAACGAGCTAACCAGATTAAGAAGAGCAGAAAATTTTGTCCCAAACAATCAAAATCCCATAATTCCACCTCAGGGGCAAAGAAGAAATCCTCTTCAAGAACAAAGAATAGGAAATGATGATAGAACCAAATAACATAGGCAAACAACACCAAGAGCGCAAAAATCTAATGCTGTCATATTAGAAGAAATCTTTGATGAAGAAAATTTTGATAACTTTGACCAAGAAGCTGAAATCATTCAAGATGAAAGTATTGAATCTGTACAAATGGATGAAGGTGAGTCATCCTTGTATATTTTTTATGAACATGAAGAGTCAGATATCTCACAAGAAAATGTTGTGCAAACTAGAGCACAAGTCAATAGATTCCAAACAAAAGAAACTATTGAAAAAGAAAAAGAGAAAAAAAAATGAATGCTGTAGAAACATCAAAACAACAAGAAGTTTCCAGTCAAATAAAGAATCCTCCAAAAATGACTTATAATGTAATTGGCGACTTGACCAAATTGAGAATTACTCCCCTTTTCATGGAGGTTGTAAAAATCCCACAACAAAGAGAATATATTATCAAGATTCTTGATGAGCCAAGTAGGGGAATTGAAGTTGTTGTAACAAATTCCAAGCTTCAAAAATATATTTCAGCAGTCAAAAACAAGGGTAACGTCTTGTCATTATACATCACAATAGAAAATCATGATGTAGTATTACACAATTGTTTGGTTGAAAGTGGAGAAACCAATAATATTATGCCCTTGTCAGGAATGGAAGATTTGGGAATGGGATGTAAAAAATATTATTAAAATGGAGAAAGTATCTATGCGGTATATTCAAGAGAGGTCCCAACATATGGGGAAATTAAATATTTATGTTCTTGGATGACTAGAACGCCCCATATTACAATTGTTTTCACTATCATTGTGGTGGATTTACCTTCAACTTATGGCATAGTTCTAGGAAGAGATTGGTGTTCACTAATTGGAGGATACATCACGAATGACGGAAGTTGTATGATGTTACAAAACAAAGATGAAACAATGGTGAGAGTCCCTTGGCAAGAAAAAAATCTGGTTTCTTTCAAAAAAAAGATAATGAATTAATGCAGGACTGCATTGATGTCGGGATTGAAAATTATATTGTGCTTGATCCAGAGCATCCCAATACTTCAAAATAAGAAAGAGAAAATTATTTTGAAGGATTCAGGAAGATGTATTTTGATGGTGCCTGCTCCAAATCAGGAAGTGGAGTAAGGATTGTTTTCAAGAGCCCCAATCCAGTTATGTATCAACACACCATCAAACTCGAATTTACTTGTACAAATAATGAAGCGGAATATGAAGCATTGATATAAGGAATTAATCTTGCGCTACAAATGAAAATTGGACACTTGATAATAACTGATGATTCTGAACTGGTTATAATTCATATAAATAAGAAGTACAAGATCAAAAAAGAGAAATTGAATGCCAAAAGAGTAAATGAACTCATGAATTATTTCAGTTGATTTAACATCTCCTTCATCCCAAGAGATAAAAATCAACAGGCAGACTCACTGGTCATTGCCACATCTTGATTCAATCCTAATGATTCACAAAATCAAAATACATTCCAGGTCAAAATGATTTTCATGCCTTCAGTTCATGATAATCAAGATTATCTCCAAGTTTTTGAGAATGATGAACAATTGGATGAATTTATTTCTGATACAAATGATTATGTAGAAAGCTCTGAAGATCAAAGTCATGTATCTCTTTCAAAGGATTGTATCAATTTTGAATCTCTTTTCACAAGATATTACCAAAATAAAGTGCCCAATTTGAAAGAAGAAGTGTCTGATAGAAAAGTTCAGGATACTCAAAAAATAAATATGGGCACTCAAGATTCTTTGAAGTATGTAAATATTGATACCAGTTGCACTAAGGAAGAAGTTTATTAATACATCACTTTGTTCAAATAATTCTATGATGTCTTTTCTTGGACTTATGACGATTTAAAGGAGTATGATAAATCCATATTTCAACATATCATACCACAGAAAGAAGAAACAAATCCAGTCAGGCAAAAACTGAGGATTGTAAATCCTAAATTAAAACCCCTGGTAAAAGTTGAGTTGGAAAAGTTAAAGAAGGCCAAAATAATCTTTCCAATTAGACACTCAAAATGGATTTCAAACCCTATTATAGTAAGGAATAAAAGTGGGGAGATTTGTCTTTGTGTTGAATTTAGAGATATGAACAAAGAAAATATCAAAGATAATTATCCTCTCCCTAATATAGAAATGCTCCTGCAACAAGTGACTGGTTCAACTCTGATGTTTATGTTAGACAATTTTTTTGGGTATAACCAAGTGTTGGTTGCATAAGAATATAGGATTAAAATCACTTTCATTACACTCCGGGAGACATATGCATATGTACACATGCCTTTTGGCTTGAAAAATATTGGAGCCATGTAACATCCATGTTACCAAACTGCCATTGATACCATATTGTAAAATCCTCATTACCAAACCACAATGTAAACTTCCCCAACCTACTATTGAGCAATGCTACTCCAAAATTTAGTGTGCAAATTCCACTCTATAACATAAGTATGTGTAGTAATACTTGAAGTAATGTGCTCAATCCCAAGTTGAGTCACACCACACAAACTTTCCTTTTTTTACACAAATCAAAACAACGAAGGTAACACAATGCAATTGTGTTCCCAAGCATGTTGATAAAAAAAATTTATTGCACGCACAACCATTTTAACTCATGACCATTATAATAAGTTTAACTTAATAGGAAAGATAACACCAATAGTCATACTCATGCACAACTACAAATACTAACTAACAACACCATAAATACATGTGAAACTAACATAATACAAAATAACAACAATTACTTATATGCAACAACATACAAGAATTAAACCCATATTAAACACGAATGATTAACACACAGTAAATGAGACAAGAACATAAAGACACTTATCTTTTATGAAAATTCACCAACTGTGTGCAGAATTTAGACGTTCCTCCCAACCATAGACTCTGTTGCTCATATAATTTCAACAACATGTCATCCTCGAGATGGGGCTTAATTCCACCAGGGAAAAAAGGGTTCCTAATGCCAAGCTAAGGTCTGATAATCAACAAAATTTCTCAGTCCAAAGTGCTCATTGCTACAACTAGTCTACATTCTCTCATTCCCCATGCACCTATTACACCCAAGGAAGTGTTCCCTTTCACTGCTCAACAATCCCTCAGATTCTCCACTTCCCTTCTAGGGTTCCAACAATAGGCTGGATGAGGATTCTCAGAGCCTGCAACTAATGCCCAATGTACCAAGGAACAATTCCCAACAAAACTGTCACTTGGAGAGAATGCTCACATGTCTAACAACCTACCTCTTCGACATAAAATATCTCACCTGGAGAGATTTCTCACAGTCCTGACAACCCGTCTCTTCAACAACGAAACTCTGGTTACAATACAAAAAAAACCCTTACAAGATTTTCTCTGTAGATAAGGTAATAATTGTCCTTTCTCAGATGGTCCACCCCCTTCTGCAAATGAGAAAATGAATGAATAATTCCCCCAAAAGAATGGTTTATCCCCCTTAAAAATACACTAAGGTAAACAATGTATATTGCATGCCTTAAAATAGACACTTCTCACCTTCAAAACTAGCTTTAGCCACTTGGTGACCTGTTTCAATTCCTCAGGAACTTAGGATAAATAAATATCCATAAAATACACTTTTTTCAGAAATATTAATAAAATATTCCCTAGGACTTAAGTCCCCCCCCCCATTTTCCCTTTTCTGATGGAGTTATCCCCCCATCTCTTTTCGTTCGATATTTCTGCAGGTAGTGATGCGATAATATTAATAACTTGAGTATGATTACACTTTACAAGGATATGCACACTAGCCTATTTGCGTCCCGACTCACCAGCCTCATAACCACATAGGCTCTCTGGCCTCCAATATATATATATATATATATTGACTCGATGTGCATTTCCAGGTAATCCCCACGCACTTACTCAAGTGCACACAACACTGTGAAATGTGTGCACCCTTCCTTTGATGTACAATTCTCATGCACTACCTTGGTGCGTGCAAAACCACCACTTGGTGTCAATGACTCACCAACCTATATGTACATTTACATTAACAATTGGTACCAATGACTCACCAACCTATATGTACAATTAAAAAGGGTTCATATTAGGGACATTACATTCCCCTCCCCCTTATTTATGCATTGTCCTTAGTGCATTATATACACATGTACATACAAAACTTCAAAACGATGTGGCCACTCTACCCACATAGCATCCTCGCGCTCCCAAGTTGCATCCTTAGGACCGTACCAGTTCCATTGGACGTTTACCAACTCCATGACTCTATTTTGTAGCTATTTGATTTTTCAATCCAATATGCAAACCGGTCACACTTGAAAATCGCCTTCTGGCTCAACCTGAATCACATTCCAATCAATAATATGATTAACATCAGGTATGTACTTTTTAAGAAACGATACGTGGAAAACATTATGAAAACAAAAGGATGTAGACAATGCAAGCATATATGTGATAGGACCAATCCTCTCTAGGATTTCAAATAGCCCACAGTAGCATGCTGCCAACTTGGAACAATTTCTCAACTTTAGGGAACTATGTCTCACTTTCACTTTTAAGAACACATTGTCGACCAATTTAAACTCTCTGTGGGTTCTACCTTTGTCCGCACAACTTTATTCCTATCTTGGGTAGCCTTTAAATTCTTCCTTATCTTTACCACCTGCTCCTCCATTTCCCGTATCATATCTGGCCCAACTACTGCGTGGTCTATTGGGTTTTCCCAACTCACTGGTGTGTTTCACTTTCTACCATAAAGTGTCTCAAATGGGCTCATCTTTAAATATTCTTGATACCCATTGTTGTAAGCAAACTCTACCAAGCGAAGGTAGTCTTCCCATTTTTATGGTTTATCCATCACATACATTATGAGCATATCTTCAATCACTGGATTTACCCTCTTTGTTTATCCATGTGAATCAGGGTGACATGATGTGATAAAGTTCAGACTTGTTCCAAGTCCTTTGAATAGACCTTTCCAAAATTTTTATGTGAACTTGGAATCTCTGTCAGACACAATTGTTTTAGTTATACTATGTAGCTTAGCAATTTCTCACATGTATATTTCAACAATGTTGGTTTCCTTCTGCATTGACTTCACTGGAATAAAATGGGTAGCTTTAGTAATCTTGTCAACCACTACCATAATAAAATCAGGTTGCTTAGCAGTCCTAGGCATCTTAGTAATGAAATCCATGGTTACAACTTCCCACTTCCGCTCAGGAATGGGAAAAGGTTGTAGAAAACAAATTGGATGTCTGTGATCAACGTTGACCTTTTGACATTCAAGGCATCTAGCAATAAAATCAACAACCTCCTTTTTCATGCATGGCCAATAGTATTTCTTTTTTACTGCGAAAAATTTCTTTTGGTAGCCTGGGTGTCCTACATAAGGAACTTTATGCATCTTTGACAATAACAAACTTTTCAACTTCTAATCATTTTGCATAGAAATTCTGCACCTAAACATGAGGATTCCATCCTATTTTAGCTCATAATCTTCCAAATTATATTCTGACATACCTTGTTGTAAAGTTGCCTTTATGTCCACATAGTGTTGATCTGATTCAACAACTTCTAAAATTGTGTCACACAAATTTTATTTGTACATGACAATGGTTGTAGCATGCATCTCGTGCACCCTCCTATTGAGTGCATCAACCACCTTATTCTCTTTTACTCTGATATTCTTTATGTCAAAGTCATACTCACTAGGGAATTCTAACCACCTGCTTTGTTTGGCATTTAAACTTGGATGTCCAAAGATACTTCAGATCACTATGGTATTTTCTCATCTCAAATATGTTGCTAATTCCAATTCATGAGTAGCATAGAGCCTTTCATTTTATTTTGAATTTATTGATTCATATCATATCAAATGTCGATTCTAGCGAATGACTCCACCAAGCCCTTCCTTGCATGCATACTTGCACACAATAAAGTCTTCATCTGAATCAACAATTCTCAAAATTGGGGCACTTGTCAATAAAGTCTTCAAGTGCTGAAAACTCCTTACACAATCCAAAGTCCATTCAAATTGTGCACCTTTATTTTGCAAGGATGTAATTGGATGCACAATATTTGAGAAGCTTTCAATAAACCTTGTGTAATAACCTGAAAGTCCCATAAAGGACCTCACCTTTACAGAATTTATTGGTGTCGACCATTCCTCAACATATTTTATCTTTTTTGGATCCACATTTATTCCTTCCTTGGAAATTATATGACCCAAATAATGAATCTTTCATTGGTAAAATGAGCACTTGCTCAACTTTGCATACAACTAATGTTCTCTCAAAACTTGTAGCACCATCCTCAAGTGTTTCTCATGGTCTTCTTCAGATTTTGAATAAATAATTATGTCATCCAGAAATATAATGACAAACTTATCTAAGTAATTTATGAAAACTTCATTCATCAAACACATGAATACAACTGGTGCATTTGACAACTCGAAAGGCACCACTATGAACTCATAATGTCCATACCTCATTCTAAACACATTCTTTTGTCTTCTTATTTCATTCTTACTTGGTGATATCCAGATCTAAGATCAATCTTTGAAAATATTTGCATTCCCCTCAGCTAATCAAAGAGGTAATCTATCCTCGGAAAAGGATGTTTGTTCTTTAATGTTACTTTCTTCAACTCCCTGAAGTTGATACAAAGTTTCAGCGTACCATATTTTTTCTTCATGAATAGTATTGGGGCACCCCAATGTGACACACTTGGGCATATATATACCCCTTCTTCAGAATATCTTCGAGTTGCATCTGTAATTCCTTCAGCTCTAGTGTACTCATGCTATAAAGATTCTTGGGTACAGGTGTTGCTACCAACATCATATTTATAGAGAAATCAATATCTCTTTTCGGTGGTAACCCCAATATCTCTTTAAAAACATCCTCAATTTCTTTCAGTACTATGTAGTCTTCAATATTTGGCACTTTATCCTTAGGTGCCTCTTCCATGTGCGCTGCAAATACTTGACAAACCTTTCCTATAACTTTTCTTCAATTGCAAGGTTGAAACTTCTCTCATAGACACAACTCTTGGAATTCCTTGAACTGCTGTTAAGTTTCCATCCTCATCCAAGAAAGTAAATACCTTATTGTAACAGTCTAGAACAACATGATGTTGGTCCAACCAATCCATACCAATGAGGCAATCATATGATCCCAAAGGTATGATATTCAAATCAACTTTTGTGTGCAATCCATTCATTTCCATTGGACATGCCTTAACCATATCATTATTTTTTATTTTCTATCTTGTAGGTAACTGCACCAATCAAGGTTTTTCAAGCTTGATTCTCGACAATTGGAATCTTTCCACCATCTTAGGATCTAGATAACTATGACTAGCTCCTTAATCAATTAAAATAACAACGGGTTGGCCATTAATCTTACCTTCCATTTCAATCATGTGCAATTGAAACTCAACTTTCTTGTTATCCAGGGCTGCGTAAATCCTTGGTACATTTTTTTCCCATGTCTTCAACTGTCGCAACTTGCTAAATATTGTGAATAATCCTTGCTTTTCACCTCTTTGAGGACAATCTCTACGCACATGATCTCCACCACAACCCCAACATTGAATAGATCGTTGCCTTGGTTTTTTCCCCACTGTATCCATCATTCTAAGCTCATTGGGAGTTGGTTGTCCTTGTGCAATATTTATGAAAAATGGTGGCTTATCCCCCTTCTTCCTTTATTCCACCTTGCTTTCCATCTTATCTTCCCAAACCTTTTGGAAAGTTGGCCTTCCACTTTTCTGATCATAAAGACATTTAGCACGCCTTATGGTTTTCTCTAATGTATTGGGATCATCATATTGTATCTTTTCACTGATAAATGGTGGAAGCCCACTTAGGTACCTATGAATTTTAACTTGCTCATCCTTGATGAATGCAAAATGTTTCAATAGCTCTAATAATCTTCTTTAATAGTCATCTATTATCATACTCCTGAGATTGAGTTCAAAGAACTCCTTCATTTTCTTTTCATAGTATCACTTGGTTAAGTATTTATTTTGAAAATACATCTTGAAATCCCTCCAAGTAACCTTCTTCTCATCAATGTGTTTCACTTGCACAAACTGATCCGACCACATTAATGTTTTTCCTTTTAGTTGATAGATGGAAATTCTCCCTTCTACCTACGCAAAATAATTATGCAGCTGGAAGTACTTCCTCATACCCAACAACCATATCTTTGCATATTGATCCTTCTTGTGCTCACCGTCAAAGGTAGGAGTCTTGGTATGATTCATTTCTCCTTGTAGCTCGTCCACCCCAATCCTTCTCTTATGATTTCTGATAGGAGATAGACTTGAGCTACTGCACGCTTTCCTAAATGAATGCTTTGGTGAGTGAGGATGATTCCTATCATCACTTTTTGTTCCTCTTCTCTTCTCATCATGATACCTACATATTCTTGACCTACTTGTCTTTGTCTCCTTATCCATTTTCTTTTCTATTATGTCCAAGATTTGCATCAACTTAACATTGAACTCATATTGTTTCTCCTTGGCTTTCATAAGCCTTTCATTATCAACTTTATAGCCTTGGACATATTTTTGCAGTCCCTTTATGGTTTCTACCAAGTTTATGCGCTCCTCATTGGATTTTGTACCATCAACACCCAAACTGACATACAGATCTCCGAATTCATAATCATGGCTAAAATATCTGCGTGCATCTTCCAAGATTTTTTAATTTTTGCGTTGATTATGTCATTCTCTAATCGTTGTTAATTCTGCAAAATGTGTAGGCAATAATATTTGCTAGACGAATTAATGTAATAACTTCATGAAAACTATGCACAATTTTGTCATAATCCCTTCTTTTGAAGCCCATACATGAACATGTATTCAACACATGCCAATGCACGATGCCAATATTTGACATATACACCACGTATTAGTATCGCGCATGCACCATATTTTTTCTCTGCGCAGCCCCAATCAAAACAACGGAGGTAACACAATGTAGTTGCACACCCAAGCATACTGAGTAAAACAATTTATTGCTCGAGCAACCATTATGGCCTCACCTGCCAATTTTGTTTTCCTTATGCGCACAAACTGCTTCCTTGTGCACAGAAGTGAATCCAACCTCATGTGCACACAAAGTATTTCCCTGCGCACACGACAATTCTAACATTCCCTTAGAGACTCATGACCATTATCATAAGTTTAACTTAACATGAAATCTAACAACAATAGTCATACTCATGCACAACTAGAAATACTGACTAACAACACCACACATACATGCACAAGAAACATACTATAGAATAAAGAAAAATTACTTATATGCAACAACATTAAGGAATTAAACCCATATTAAACACAGGTAATGAATCACTGTACAGTAAATGAGACAAACACATAAAGATACTTATATTTTATGAAAAGTCACCAACTGCACGCATAACTCAGACGTTCCTCCCAAACATAAACTGTGTTGCTCATATACTCTCAGCAACAAGTCACCCCTGAGCTGGGGCTTAACTCCACCAGGGAAAAAAGGTTTCCTAATGCCAAGATAAGGTCTTATAATCAACAAAATTTCTCAATCCAAAGTGCTTGTTACTGCAACTAATCTACAATATCTCATTCCCCATGCACTTGTTACACCCAAAAAAGTGTGCCCCTTCTCTTCTCAATAGTCCCTTAGCTTCCTCACTTCCCTTCCAGAGTCCCAACAACAAGCCAAACAAGAAGTCTCAGAGCCTTGCAACTAATGCCCAACACATCCGGGAACAATTCCCAACAAAACTCTCACCTGGAGAGAATGCTCACGGGCCTAACAACCCACCCCTTTGACAAAAAATATCTCACTTGGAGATATTTCTCATAGTCCTGACAACCTGACTCTTCGACAATATAGAAAAACCCCTTAATAATTCCCCTAAAAGAATGAGTTTCTCCCCCTTCAAAATACACTAAGGCCAACAATATATATTGCATTCCTTAAACTTGACACTTTTCACCTTCAAAATTAGCTTGAGCCACTTGGTGACCTGTTCCTATTCCTAAGGAACTTATTATAAATAAATATCTATAAACTACACTTTTCCAGAAATATTAATAAAATATTCCCTAGGATTTATGTTCCCCACCCCTTTTTCCCTTTTCCGGTGGATTTTTCCCCTTATTTCTTTTCATATGATTTGTTTGCACCCATCGATGTAATAATATTAATAACTTGATTATGATTACACTTTACAAGGATAGGTGCATTGGCTTATTTGCGTCCTGACTCACCAACCTCATAACCACACAGGCTCTCTGACCTCCAACACACACACACACACACACATAGAACTCGACTCGATGCACATTGCTAGGTAATCCCCGCGCACTTACTCAAGTGAGCGTAACACTGTGAAATGTGAGCACCCTTCCTTTGATGTGTGATTCTTGCGCACCACTCAGGTGCACATAAAACCACGACTTGGTGCCAATGACTCACCGTACTATATGTAAAATTACAAAGGGTTCAGATTAGGGACATTACAAGCCACTTTTCAGAGGGAAATTGAACATGCCTTCAAAGATTTAATTGGAAAATTTATGGTTGACTATCAATATGATCTTACTATTCTCTCCAGAGTAAGAGAAAATCACATCGAGCATGTTAGGAATGTATTTGAGTGATGTAGATTATATGGACTATCTTTGAATCCCAATAAACGTTTGTTTGCAGTTTCAAAGGGAAAACTCTTGGGACATATAGTCAATAAAGAAGGAATTTATATTGATCCAGAGAGATTTAAAGCTATCAATGAATTGATCCCTCCAACGTCGAAAAAATGAGTATAGTCATTTTTTGGAAAGATAAACTTTGTAAGGAGGTTTGTCCTAGATTATGCTACAATTGTAAAACCGATAAATGTCTTGTTGAAAAAGGATAAAAAAAATTGAATGGACACAAGAAATTCAAAGAGAATTCAATAATATCAAGCATGCAATTACTTCAGCTCCAGTTCTTGTTAGTCCAAAATTTGATCAATATTTTAGCATATATTATTTTTCTTCAGAAGAGACCATTGATTCTATCTTCACACAAAGAAATCTCAAAGGAGAATAAATTCCAATAAGTTTTATGAGTAAAACTTTACATGATTATTAGTTGAGATATTAAAAAATGGAGAAGCATACCATTGCTTTGGTTAAGGCAGTGGCACACTTCAAAACTTACATCTTGTCATCTCATGTTATAGCATATGTTCCAAAATCTCCAGTAAAAATGCTCCTTAATCAACAATTAAGAGAAGGGAAATGGGAAAACTAGCTTGCAAAAATTCAAGAATATGATATTGAGATCAAGCCATTGAAAGAAGTCAAAGGACAAGGGTTATGCAAACTTATGATAGGGACTGATGCATTGAATGGGGTTATATCTATTTCAACAAGATTTTCATCATCCACACCAGAATGATATTAGGATATCATCTTCTATCTAAAATTTGGTCAATTCCCAAATGGTATTTCTTCAAAAGAAACAAGGGCATTAAAGATGAAGGCAAACCAGTGTGTACTAGTTGTTGAAATAATTTTTCAAAGAAAATTTGATGGAATGCTGCTAAGATGCATTGATTCAATGAAATCTCAAAAGGTGTTTTTTGAATTTCATGAAGGCATTTGTAGAGGACATTTTTCACCTACAACTACAACACAAAAAATTATGAGAGCGAGTTATTATTGGCTAACCGTTTTTAAGGATTCATATGCAATGATTAGAAAGTGTATTTATTGCCAAATATTTTCTAGAAAAAATGAAAAGAGCAACAATGTCGTTGTAATCCATAATAGTTGAAGAACCTTTTGTACAATGGGGACTAGATTTCATTGGCCTAATTGATCCTAAGTCTAGTAAATTTCATTCTTATATTCTTATTAGAACTGACTATTTTACAAAGTGGAAAGAAGTTGTAGCTCTCAAGAAGGTTGATTCTAAAGATCTCATTAATTTCCTCAAAGATAATATTTTATCAAGATTTGGAATTTCAGAGAAGTTTATTACAGACAATGGATCAATATTTGTTGGGTCAAATTTTACCAAATTTTGTGGGGAATTTGGTATTATAATGGGATAATATTCAAACTATTGTCCCTAGGGAAATGGTTTAGCTAAATCTACAAAAAAAACATTGATCCAAATCCTTAAGAAAATGATTAATGTGAATCAAATAAATTGCTATACAAAATTAATAGATGCAATATGGGACAATAGACTTACACCAAAAGACAACACTGGTGTTGGCATAGGGGTAGACCCAGGGTTCAACTCTAACAGTGCACCAACAAACCCTAACTACTGGCCCTTATGGAAACACCTGCGAAGCAAACAAAGTCTCACCCGAAGTAGGAGTAGGGGGGTTGCAGGACACGGGTGTCTACAACTAAAGGAAATGCAAGATGATTCCAAAACAACAACGCAAAATATACTAGAGATTCTTAACAATATTATGCCTAACTTCACAAAGTAAATTATATCTTCTTATCTTCAACAGGAAAAATAACAGTGCAATAACAGTAGTAAATAACAAAGCATCAACCACATGGAAAAACAAGATTTTACGTGGTTCACCCTCTCCCTAGGGTTACATCCACAGAACTGTGTTTATTGATTAAATAGATGAAAATATATAGTTCCATCTGTGCAACAGTTCTATCTGCGCACTCAGTTGCAGATCCTTCTCTCTCTTCCTCTTTATTTCCTATCCCTGCGCACCCAGCTGCAGAGTCGATCTTCGCACCCAACTGAAGACCTAAAATACAAGAATTCCCTAAAACATAACACTCTTACATATCAACACCACTCTTTCCTCCATTTTCTCAACTCTTCTAGACCTCTATTTATACATCCCACGACTCTTAGAAAACCATGGACCGAAGCCCAGGTGCCAAAACCCTAGCTCCACATAACCCGCATTTTAAGGACTTTACCCACATGTTCTTCCTTCTTCTTTGCGAGGTGCTCCAAAGCACCCATTAATGTCTTCTTCCACTTTCTGACTTGTCCATGATCTATCTTCTTTGTTTCTTTGTCTTCCTTGATATCCTCTTTCAACGACTTGCTTTCCTTTACTTCATTCCTTCTTTTATTCTTCTTTAACCACGTCGACCCTATCTTGGTTTGTTTGCCTTCCGCGTTCTTCATACTTTGTCTTGCTTATTCCTTAATCTTCACTTTCTTTCTTAATACATGACCAAGGGCCAACTGCCCCCCAACACTCACATGTGACTCGTCTCGAGTCACTACAGGTTTGAACCTTCTGTATTACTTCGACTGCAGACTGCGTGGAGTAGCCTACGCTTTCTGCTCTGT
Source organism: Picea engelmannii (assembly GCA_009831015.1). Taxonomy (NCBI): domain Eukaryota; kingdom Viridiplantae; phylum Streptophyta; class Pinopsida; order Pinales; family Pinaceae; genus Picea; species Picea engelmannii. The sequence goes on from ML787274.1 coordinate 155,410, forward strand.
CCCTCCCTATCGCGTGCATACTGTCTTTTCTGTTTCTGGTACCCAATTTCAACTGCACCTGGTACCTAGACACTTCTTCCTTTTCTTTTACTGAGAGATGCGAGGCAACTGGTTGTCACAATACATCTTCAATCGACTCCCATTTACTAAACCATCCCTCCATTCTCCATTAAGAGTATTCAACTACGCAACTCCACCTTCTGTAACATAGACAACCTCAAATGGCCCAAGCCAATGTGTCCTGAAATTTTCTGGATGCTTCATGAACTTGTTGTCATATTAAAGTACCAAATCTCCTTGTTTAAATGCTTTCTTCTTGATATGTTTGTCATGGTAAGACTTTTCTCGTTCTTTTTTCACTTGCTGATGAAATCCTGCAATTAACCTATCTTCCTCTAGTTCCATCAACTGTGTGAGCCTATCTTGAACAACACTGGTGTCATCCATTTCTGTAAATGCTACAATTCTTAAACTAGGAACCAAATATTCCATAGGTACCACTGCTTCCAGTCCATAAACTAACTTGAAGGGAGTCTCCATGGTTAACTTTTTGAAAGTAGTTCGATAAGCCCATAAAATTGCTGGAATTCTCAAATCCCAATCATCTTTGTTAACATTGCAAATGTTAGTCAGCGTTGTCTCCAAAATATTATTGAAAGCTTCGACTATACCATTCGCCCGAGGGTGATATGGTGTGCTCTTTTGATGGTGAACTTCAAACTCCTGAGTCAAGGCTTCAATAGTTTTTTTAATGAAGTGTGTGCCTTGATCACTCATAAGGATCTTCGGGCATCCAAATCTAGTTATGATATCCTCAAAGATGAACCACGTAGATGTAGCTGCACTATAGTCTTTAACTGCTCCAGCTTCTGCCCATCTGGTCAAATACTCTGTAGCAATGATGATATATCAAGCTCCTGTGCACTTTCCTGGTGGGTTGATAGGTCCCACAAAGTCAATAGCCCATTTCTAAAATTCTTGTAAAGTTAGCAGAGGTGCTAAAGGAATCTCATCCCTTATAGAAGGCTTCCCTACTCTTTGACATACATTGCAGTATCTGTAATATTCCTTAGCATCCTTATGTAAAGTGGGCCACTTGAGGCCAGCTCTGAAAACCTTTTGCATTGTTTCTTTCCCTACGTAATGTCCTCCTTTGATGCCTTCATGTGCTTCTGCAAGAATCATCAGTATTTCTGACTCCATAACACACCTTCTTAAGATCTCATCTGGTCCCTTCTTATATAATTATCCAACTATAAGTTGAAAATATGCAGCGCGGACTACCAACTGTTTATTATGAATAATTGTATACTCGCGAGGTGCCATTCCTATGGATAGGAATTAGACTATCTTGGCAAAGTGATCATCGACTTTCCTGATGACCAACAACTGTGCATCTGGTAGTGTATCATCCAAATTGGTAGGTTCCTCTCCATGTTCTACCACGGATAAGTGGCCAGGTCCCTTATTCATTCTTCCTGGCTTGACCACAACCTCAAAGTCATGCTCCTGGAATAATAATAGCCATATGCATATTCTTCCCCACAACACTGGCTTGTTGACTAAGTACTTCAATGCAGAATGATCAGTAAACATCTTAAAATGTCCTCCCAACAAGTAGTGTTTAAACTTCTGCAACGCATATACCATAGCTAAGCCTTCTCTTTTAGTGGTAGTATAATTCATTTCAGATGTATACAACTTCCTGATAGCAAAGGATATAGGGTGGTCAATATCTCATGTACCTGGATGTGCTAAAACTACTCCTAATGCAATGGATGAAGCATCAACATGAACATGGAATTCCTTATTCCAATCTGGAAAAACCAAAATAGGTGCAGTGACCATTTTCTACTTTAATATGTCAAAGCTCTACTAGAATTCCTCTGTCCATTGGAACTTACTATCCTTATTTAATAGCTTCTCCATAGGTGTTTTTATATGTGTGTAACCCTTAATAGAATTTTTGTAGTATCCAATGTGTCCCAATGCAGTGCACAACTTTCAAACCAAAGTAGTAGGAGGTAGATCAACAATAATAGCAATCTTGGAAGGATCTACCAACAACCCCTGCTTACACACAATGTGTCCTAACAACACTCCAAGAGGTGAAAAGAAAATACACTTCTTCAAGTTTAGGGAAATATGACATTGCCTGCACTTATCCAACATTAATCTCAAACATTCAATATGATCTTTCAATAGACTAAAAATGGTCCAGTCATCAAAGTATGCTTCCAAAAACTTATGTAAAAATTACTTAAATGCTTCGACCACCACCCTATAAAATATGGCTGGTGCATTCTTCAAATCAAAAGGCATCACAGTGTACTGAAAAGAACCCCATTCTGTTGAAAATGTAGTCTTATGTCTTTCCTCCTCAATGATTCTGATCTGGTGATAGCCTAAAAATCCATCTGTGAATGAATAAACTTCCTGTCCTCCTACATTGTATAGAACTTCATCAGTGAAAGGTGTAGGAAATGGATCATGTAAACATGCATCATTCAATTTCCTTAGATCTACACAGATTCTTATTTCTCCTGTCTTCTTGTCTTGGACCATCATAGGGCTGGTCCATTCAGATTCTTTGACCGGTTCTATAATTCCTACTTCCAACATTCTATCTAATTCAATCTTAACTTTCTGCTTGTACTTGGGATTCAATTTGTAAGGCCTCTGCTTGACAGGTTTTGCATCTGCTTTCAAAGGAATCTTCATTTATCCCATGGGCCCTTTAATTCTCTTCATGTCTATGAACTTGGTTGGAAACAAGTCTTGATACTTGTGCAATAGTTCTGTAATCTTACTAATAGTAGCATCATCCCAACAGTCTCCAACATTTGCCAACTTATGTGCTTGCTCTGTTCCAATATTAACCTTCTAAATTTTAATAGGTTGTCAAACAAAAGGTAATTCAATCCCTGGCCCTTTTATATCTCTTTGTCCTCTAGTTTTTGAAATGTTCACATTTCTAGGGTCATCATCCTCATCAGAATTAATATTATAACAATCCTGTAACCGCTGAAGAGGCACATTCCATTCATCTTCTTCTTGTTCAAGAGGGGGGTTAGGTGCCTCCTCAAAGACCTTATGTCTTACAGTTTGTAAAGCCTAATCTAATATGGGGTACTAACTTTCAAATAGGAACGTAGTTATAAAGTTCTGGGTCATACCATACCAACCTGTAGTGACTGAGCACAATTCTACTTGAAGATACGAGTTCATAGGCGTAGTATCTAAGGTGTTAATGAACTTATGTACCCATTGTTCTTTAGGAATGCTTCTCCAGGCTTCCGCACAAATTCACACATGGTCCTTAGGATAACTCTGACCTGTGTATCGAACTTCACAACCTTCAACTTGATCTGAAAAGTGTACTTTCAACAAGGTGCGACATTGTACCCACTCCACGATGTTCTTCTTGTGTGTTCCCCATCATCTAGCCGACGTTGCTTCCAAGGCTTCATCTAGCACCAACAACCTCTGTTGTACTGATACAATTCCTTCAAATTCGAATAGAAATGTCTCTAATTATTCAGTCCATCAAATGTAGGAAGATTACTTACTTCTGTGCCAATCCAACGAATTGCCTTAGTCAATCTAGCACACCTCTGCGTAGAGACTTCATACATTATGTTCTGCCAATTTTCCAATGCTTCTTCTGAATCTGACGAGCATGCACTTTCACTTCAAGAAATTAGATTTCCATCTGTTGTAGGATTAATATAATCCTGTTGTCCTGCTATTAGTTTATAGATGTTCTCTAGCTCATAGGTGCGATCTTCCTCTCTTATAGGTTCTGTGTATCTGCAACCTTCATCTAGATCAAGAGGTGCAATGAACCTAAGTCCATCACCTTCAAATGTCATTCTTCTCTTTTTCAGGTCAATAACAGTCAAATTGTCGAAAGCCCAATCAATACCCAAAAATGTAGGATAGGGACAAATATCATAAACAATATCGATCACTTCGAAGTCTGCAAATGTCCTCACTCTGTCTATGTCCACATGGACATGCTCTAGTCTTCCAAAGGGGCTCACCACCTGCTGATTAGCCATCCTGAGCGTAATAGGAGAGTAAATCAATTTAGGTTTTCCCATCAATGCCCAAGTCTGCATCGTTATAACATTTACTTCTGATCCCAGGTCAAGGACCACATAGTCCATGTAGTAGTCTCCAATCTAAGCACTAAGGTGCAATTCCTTGCTTATCCTCATTTTTCTAGATACTTGATTCATAAATATACTCAACAGAGGATTTACTCTTCCAATTTCATACTGTCTTATTAGGTGTTGTAGTTCCTGCACAACTCTTTCGTCTTTAATAAAATCAATACAAGTATACAAGAAGTCCACAAGTTTGCTTACCTCTTTTCCTTGTCTAGGTGGGGCAGACTGATCAAATGTCAGAGGCATCTCACATTCCCTTACTTCTGGTTGTGCCCTAAATGAAGAATCCTTTTAACCTACAAATTCTCTTCTTTCTTCTTCAAAAGTATGCTTTTCTTTCCTTAGATCAAACAATGGCACCTTATCTGAAGATCTTCTGATCGCTGATCCATCTGTAGTCTTTCCTGGAGTCACCCTATCTCCTATTTTGACAACACCTCCTCTAGTAATAATAACGACTCTAGGTTCCTCATCGCAAGGTTCAACTGTTATTAGTTGGACTTGTTGGTTTCCACCTTGTCTTTCCTAAACTTTAGCTAACAATATTGGACAGTCTTCAATGACATGGTCAAATGAATTACACTAGCTGCAAGTAGTACAAGGGTTCTGACAATCCCTTGCCAAATGTTCTGGCTGGGTGCATTTATAGAAAATAATATGACCTCGACCTTGACCTATGCCTCCTGTTGACCCTCGACCAAGTTTTGTGGAAACATTGGTTGTGTTTGACCATTTTGGGGACTTCAACAGGTTGGTCGAAAATGGAGCACCCAGACAAAGTGGAGATCGTGAGATCTCACCCTTTTTGTGAGCTTTTTGGGTTTTAGGGTTTATGTAACGGGTATGGGATGTTGGCCCATGGGTTTACCCATGCTTAGGCCTCTTTTGTAATGTATAAATAAGTAGCTAGGCGATGTAAGATCTATTGAGCCGATGGCTTAGTGCTAATGTTAGCTATGTGCAATAAGATGTGTTAAGGCTTGCATAGCTAAGTGCAAGCATTTTTTAAGTGCTTTGTGCACATACCATGTAAGGATTTTTGCTTTGACCTAACTCGGGGAAGGAGGATTTGGCAAGGTGAGTGCAGATATCCTTTCCTATGCGAAGTTGGATTTGTGGCTTGGTGCCTGTAAGGAGATTGAAGAGACTAATAAAGAAGAGAAGAAGAGTTGGTGGACGTAGCCCCACAATGGGGTGAACCACGTATATCCTGTGTCGATGTTCTTTGTGCTATGTGGTTTATGTTGTTTAAATATTTAATTTCTTAATCCATTGATTCTAAGTGCTTTATATATGAATGAATGCTAGATCTGTTTTGATGCTATGTGCTAATGGTTAGATATGCTTAGATCTTGAGTAATACTGTGTTGTTCTTTAACAAGGGTTTAACCTGCGATGTGATTAAGGTGAGAAGACTAATGAATGTTAATTTCTAAGTGCTCTGTTAAGTATTGTGATCACAAATTTGCGTCCCAGCTAGGTTGTAGACACTTGAGTCCTGCAACCCTCCTGCCTCTACCTCAAGTGAGACTTCATCTGCTTCGCAGGTGTTGCCAAAAGGGCCGTTAGTTAGGGTTTTGTTGGTGTGTTGTTAAAGCGTTGAACCCTAGGTTTGCCCCTGTGCCAACAAATGGTTCCGTTGCCGAGAATGAAACTGTGATTGTTGGGAGCTTATGAAAAGATAAAGCTCTATGTGTAGATCAGTTGATGTAGTGCGCAATATTCTACTTGACTTGCGAAGCTCTGTGCTAAGAGAAGGAAGCTCGATCTGAAGAAAGAGGTAAGATCTTAAAGATTTGTGCTCTGGTAAAGGTAAGATATGTGGAAATTTTTGCTTTGAAAGTATGGATCTAGGTATGTTTGATAGATTTTGTCCTAGTCTGAAAACTAGGGCACAGTTAGAAGACAGAAGATTTGATATGAATAGATCTGATAGAGATAGTGAAAAATATGTTATTCCTATGCATATAAAGAAGTTTTGGACTAATAAGTGGATGCAGGACCCTAGAAAGAATTTTTGCAGATTGTAGGTCCAACACTATGATCTGAGTGTGCAATAAAAGAAAGGTTGGGGATCATTTAAAAGAAAGAGAGGATTAACAATATGTTATAATTATAGAAGACTAGGACATCTTGCTAAGGATTTTCCTAGTATAGGTCCTATTTGTATTTGTTGTAAAGATGTTGATCATGAGGTTTTGGATTTCTCTAGAATGATTGCTAAAGTTGAGAAGATGAACTTGAGACAAGCAAACCATGAATAAGGTCAAGAAACTAAGGATATGTTAGAGAATCAGAGAGAAGCAGAGACTATGTTATTACAGCTGAAAGAAACATTGAATGATCACAGAGACATCAGTTTACCAGAGATCTTAAAAGAAAAGTAGTGCATAGAAAGAAGAATAGGAAACTTCGACATAGACTATGTCTTGGATGAGGAAACACGCGTGAACATTATGCCAGAAAGTACTTGGGAAATTTTGGGAAAGCCTGCTATGATTCCTTCATTAGGAGGGATAGGATTGTTTAAAGGAAATATGATAACCCTATGTGGAAGACTTACTCATGTATCTATGATTTCTCATGGAGAATCGACTGAAGAAGACTTTGAGGTAATTAAGTTTGTTGAGAACAATTCTCCTTTTGTAGTTTTGTTAGGAAAGACTTGGATTGATAAAGATCAGATTCGAAGGAAAGCAGAGGAAGAAGCCATAGAACAGAAAAAGCAAGAATTAAGGGACTTCATAGCCGAGAAAATAGAGTGACTAGTACAAGAACAAGAGGACAAGTCGAAGGAACTAAGGGCCAAAGACTTAGCTGTCAAAGTTGAAAGAACACAAGAAGGCTTAAAGAACCTATCCATGCATGAGAGAAGAGAACCTACCCCAGAAGTAGTAAGAGAAGAGATATTGCATGCGAAACTTTTTAAAGAACATCAAAAGTGCAAAGTTACTATTCTAAGAGAAGATAAGAATAAAAATATAAAGAGGAATCTAGAGACTTAGATCACAGGAAAGAAGGCCAGAAAGATCAGTAAGAAGAAAGCAAAGTTAGAAAAATTTCAGGAAGCTCCAGAGAGGACTTCGTAGAAGGAAGGCTTGCAAAACTTGAACCTCGTCGGAATAGCAGAATAGTGCAGAAGAGAACTTCGACTTGGCGAAGCTATATGACCGTTGGAGGCATCCCAACCATTAGAACGATGCTCCAGAATGGCTAGAAATGCAGTTATTGTCGGAAAGATCGCCATGAAACCGTTGAGGTCACGCCATAACGGATGAAATCGTATTGATTGAGGATTTTTAAACCATTGGAGGAATCCATTATGATGTTGTTTATTTAATCCATCGCATGCCTCACTGGGACCATTTTTTGCTATCACGCTATGCTTTTGAGACCTCGCCACCCATTTTTCTTACCTTGAGTGTATGTTCGCCTACGCGAGCTATTTGACCATGGGTGTGTATGTCGGGATAACATAGAGCAGTAGAGAATTTTGTGGAGGAGATCCTAATATACCTTATGGATGAGAAGGTCATGTCTGTAGGAGTACAAGCCTCGTTGACGGTCGGATTGCAAGCATCCCCCTCGACTGCACGTCGATCTAGTTAAACAAGTATTGAGAAAAGAAGAAAGCACCGCGACGACCTGGCGAACGTGAAGTTGATCCCTTCGATCTTGCCCGACTACATCCCACCTTTGGCTGGTACGGTTAGTCATGACAATGTCCCACATGACTTCAAGTACACACTCATCACTGCATACCTCCTGAAGAAGATATGCGTAGTTGGACTTTAGCTAGGACATTTCCCTGATCTTAAGATCAATGAATTTAACCTAGGAGATAGGAAGAATTATGTGTTGCTCGCACCGCATAGGTACTTGACAAAGATGACTGGGAAGAAGCCGAAGAGAGTCCCCCAACCGTGGATCAAGGAGATCGTGAGGTCCACCATCCTCAATGTCATGAAGATACCCCACTTTGACAGACATTAGGAGGTTAATGCGTGTGTTAAAATCCTCCTGTCGTGCTACCATGGAGGTTACTTGTGGTTAGATAATCATGCAATTGTGGATCCATCGTTGATCCACATGATCACTGGACTGAGCATGCAAGGACCAGACCCTCATAAGTTCTACTCAGGGAAGGCTGTAGATCACTCCCTAGCACAGTGAATAAAGGAAACCTATGATGATGTGGAGAAGGGGAAGCGGGGCTACAAGGTAGCCTCCATCCAAGATGGCGCAGTGCACCTAGATTGTCAGCTGATTGATGGCAAGCTCATCAGGAAGAACCGACCAACACAAGTTACAGGGTTCGTCGTCGACCTCGTAGGGAAGTGTGTTGAAGGGATGCAGATGAACTAGGTGAGCTATCTTGTCAATGAGTTGGAGAAGGACCATCGCGAAGCACAGGACCAAGGTTATGAATTCCACTTCAGTTGGCTATTGATTCTTATAGCATTTGTCTCTTGGGAGATGCTAGAGGGAGCAACATTCCCAGAAGTTGAGCCATCGGAACCACTAGCCGCAAGGTTCACCACCTTGTGGTATTCAAGCGATATGGCGAAGCAGTGGCAGTCGAATGTTGACTTCCACACTTACTACTTACATCTCATGCGAGCCATTGAATCCTTCCCTTGAATGACGCCGAATACACTCCATAGGTTCAAGCCACTTGCAAAGTTCCATGCAGATCGACACTTCATATATATCACCACACGTGGGGACGAAAACAAGGAGGATATGCAGTTTTACTACAAATTGACCAAGGATGATATGGAGGAGATAACCAAGGAATCGCCTACATAATTCCTTGTACCAGTTAGAGATGCAGAACTCTCCAACCCTGACCTCATCGAAAGTCCTGTGGTCACTAGGACTGAGTGTGATGGACTGAACAACGCTAAGAAAAAGAAAAATAAGGAAGAAGTTCAAGAGATAAACAACACATCGGAGGAAACTTCGTATGACTCACCTGGAGGAGGAGGAGGTGACGAAGTAAACCAAGAAGAGGGAGGGGAAGAAGACAAGAAAGAAGAAGGCGAAGTGACACTACCGAAAGAGCCCCTTACAGAGGCCGAGACATCAAAGAATAGAAGGGTTTCTCTGAAGAAACCCTAAACGCAGAAGAAATCCCGAGCCAATAAGCCTCAATCATAGAATGTGCTCATAGTGGATGATATTGACCTCATCATCGTAGTTGTAACAAATACTTCGGAGGATATTTTGCAGCAAATGAAGCAAAGAAGGAGACAATGTATGACATAATCGAGGTGGAGCTGAAGGAAGTACAAAAAGCTCTCTATTCGAGCCACACAGTGTCTACTACACCGTCGTCATCAGAAGGTGTAGAATTGGGGGATGATCCCACCCAACTACGAAGGATAGAAAATGCTACAGAGGCTCACCTTCATCAAGTACAGGAAGAAAAAGAGTAGGCCACAGAGGAATTGAAGCAATCAAAGGAGGAATCCCTAGAGCAACTTTAGCTTGCGCAACAAGAGAAAGATGACCTTAGAGTGAAGTTTGAAGAGGACAAAGAGCAGATCCAGAGAGAAAATGACCAACTACTCGTGAAGTAGATTGGGGTTAGAGAAGCAGTCACTAGAGCACTTCGCTCTGTGCCAGGATTGGCTCAGATGGAAGAAGAGACAACTGAGAGCCAAGTGGGGAAGCTCACTAAATCCATTCAATATCTTCAAGCAAGAGTAGAAGAGCTACAACTGCAAGCAATGTCGAGCACTCTGCAGGAAATGAGAGACCAGAGGGAAGAAACTACCAGGAGCGCAGTCGAAAGAATCAAGGTGTTAGCTTTAGAATGCAATAAATTAAGTAATTGAAGTGCGCAGACCTATGAGCGCCTTGAAGAAGACCCGGAACTGAGGAGATTGGAGGCACAACTCCAGAAAGTGAAGCAACAGGCATTGACAGTGCAAGCACAACTGAAGCAGCTTACAACCGTTGAGAAGATGAAGAGATCACAGGAGCAGTGTGCAGTTCAGCAACAGGTCATTGTGATCCAGAGTAGAGTCATGGAGGTGACACAACGACTGCAACTGATGCAAGATGAAGCCTACACCCTCTTTGAAGAGATCGAGGGACAAGGATCACAATTGGAACATGTGGTCGCAGCAGTGGAACAACGCCTGGAAGGGTCTGTCACCGAGCAATTCATTCAGGAGTTCACCGAGCAAGAGGCTCTAGAGAAACAACAAGTTGAGGTAGCTCGAGCTAAGCTCGAGGCCTTCGAAGCAGTGTTGCCCAAATCAAAGTGACTCGGGATGAGTCACAGGTGAGTGTTGGGGGCGTGTTGGCCCTCAACCAAGTTTTGTGGAAACATTGGTCGTCTTTGACCATTTTTGGGACTTTGACAAGCTGGTCGAAAACAGAGCGCCGAGGCAAAGCAGAGATCGCAGGATCTCACCCTTTTTGCAGGCTCTTTGGGTTTTAGGGTTTATGTAATGGTTATGGGATGTCGGACCATAGGTTTACCCATGCTTAGGCCTCTTTTGTAATGTATAAATAAGTAGCTAGGTTATGTAATATTTGTTGAGTCGATGGCTTAGTGGTAATGTTAGCTATGTGAAAGAAGATGTGTTAAGGCTTGCAGAGCTAAGTGAAAGGGTTTTGTAAGTGCTTTGTGCACAGACTATGTAAGGCTTTATGCTTTGACCTAACTTGGGGAAGGAGGATTTGACGAGGTGCATGCAGATATATTTTCCTATGCGGAGTTGGCTTTGTGGCTCGGTGATTGTAAGAAGATTGAAGAGACTAATAAAGAAGAGAAGAAGAGTTGGTGGACATAGCCCCACAATGGGGTGAACCACGTATATCCTATGTCGATGTGATTTGTACTATGTGGTTTATGCTATTTATGTATTTAATTTCTTAATCCATTGATGCTCATTGCTTTATATATGAATGAATACTAGATCTACTCTGATGCTAGGTGCTAATGGTTAGATATTCTTAGATATTGAGTAATAATGTGTTGTTCTGTAACAAGGGTTTAACCTGTGATGTGAATAAGGGTTAGAAGACTAATGAATGTTAATTTCTAAGTGCTTTGTTAAGTATTGTGATCACACATCTGTGTCCCAGCTAGGTTGTAGACACTTGAGTCCTGCAACCCCCCCTGCCTCTACCTCGGGTGAGACTTCATCTACTTCGCAGGTGTTGCCGAAAGGGCCTGTAGTTAGGGTTTTTTTGGTGTGTTGTTGAAGCGTTGAACCTTGGGTCTACCCTTGTGCCAACACCTCCTCCTCCTCCTCTTCCTATGAACCCACCACGACGGTTGAAGTTTCCTGTTCCTGGGGAATTGAACTACGCATCATTTCCCTCTGAATGCAATTCTCCTTGAATTCTATATGCATCCCTTGACATTTCATGCATGAGGTCGTAAGCCCTACAATCCCTCTCATCATGCCCCATAGATTTACAGAATTTACAATAAATATTGGTGGGTGTCTGGACATATTTCTTCATATAATAACATTCACTAGTGTGATGTCTAGATCTACATACCTTTCACCATGGTAAAGTAGCCTGCTTCAAAGGGTTAGGATCTCCAGAGGCCAAGTATTCACTAAATAAAGGATAGTTCTCTTTGTCATGGCCCTTTGCTTTACATTTGATACACCATATGTCTTATCTTTTCTCTTTTCCTTTGTCTTTCTTCATGTCTTCAACTTGTAAAGATAAACTAGTTAATTGATTCAAAATCTGACTCATACCTGGACTGGATTCTCCTACAGGGGTTGCTTCTAGTTTCATGGAAATCTCTAATGCCTCAACCTGCGAAGCAACCTTTTGTTGCATCAGAGGAACTCTAATGTGTGACAAGAGGGAAATGATGAACCATTCCTTATGTTGTTCATCTGGAATCTGAAAAATTAAACGACATGTCAAGGTCTTAAACCTCTGATCAAATTTCCAAACAGGTTCAATCACCTTCTGCTTGATTTCCTTCAACTCTGTAATGCACTTCAAATTCGAATTAGGTTTCTTGAACTCTGCACTTAATGTAGTCTTAATGTCATTCAACGCTCTGGGCTGTCTATATGCTGTAGCAAACTTCATATACCATCTCAGTGCACGGTCTCTCAAGGTAGTACTAAACTGAGCTCTCTTAACATCTTTGTCAGTGACTTTCTTAATACTCCATACAACTTCGCATAAGAACCAATGCTGGTCAGGGTCCTCAGATCCATCTCCTCTGAAAATAGGTAACCTCATTTCATCTGCCATTGACCTTCCTTGGTTTCTCGACTGAGTCTGTACTAAACTTCTTGTGACGGTACTTTGATTACTTTGATTACTCTGGTTACTCCGGTTACTATGGTTACTCGGTGCTGCTAAAACAACAGGAGGAGTAGTAATACTTTATTCGACAGTAGGCGCAGTACCTGAAGTTCCTGGTTCTTTTTGGAGAGGTTCTTTAGTCTCTACTACCTCTTCCCTTGCGAATTCTGAATACTCTTCCTCTGATCACTCTGCTTCTTCTCCACTGTAGAAATCTTCGTCTTGTGTTAATGGCTCGTAGCTCTGCTTAAATAGGTTCGCAAGAGGAATCTTTCTGAATGATCTCCCACTTCGCATGTGTCCAACCTTTGTGTCACTGTCGTTGTCTGAATTATTGAACATTAGCTTTAAGATCTCATTGATTACTGTATCTTTAAGATATTCTTCTCATGCAATAGCATCTTAATATTCAACTTCAAAAAGTGTAGAAACTTTCCTCTAGTTCTCTTGAAGAAATACCTCTCTGCTTGACTATATGATTCCACTCTATCAATAGCAAATTCAGTAATGTATCCTCCAATAGTGTTGTCAAACCAGAGATCCACTTCCCTTGAAACAAAGTTATCAACTTTCTTGACTTTCTTAATTAGCGTCGATGTCCAAAACACATGTGGTCTAGATCAGATTTCAAACTGAGTGTCTGCTAGTCTGGCTAACCACTCATACAACTCCTGATGAACTCCTGCAAAGAAAATCTCATGCACATCAGTAAAGATGTACCTTCCCAACCAGTCTTCTGTACTAATGCTAGGGTTCTTGTTCTGAGCTACAACAAAGTCCCTTTCTTGTTCTGAGCTATGACGAAGTCCCTTTCTTGTTCTTCTATCCACTTCTGAATTTTTGTCTTCGATGGAAACCACCTTGACATTCCCTCAAGAAGATCTTGGTTCCAACAACAGAACCATTTGTTGGAACATGGGAAAACCCAGGGTTCAACTCTAACAACGTGCCAACAAACCCTAAATACTGGCCCTTATGGAAACACCTGCGAAGCAGGCGAAGTCTCACCCGAAGTAGCAATAGGGGGGTTGCAGGACACAGGTGTATACAACTAGAGGAAATGCAAGATGATTCCAAAACAACAATTTAAAATACCCTAGAGATTCTTAACGGTATTATTCCTAACTTCACGAAGTAAATTATATCTTCTTATCTTCAACAGGAAAAATAACAGTGCAATAACAGTAGTAAATAACAAAGCATCAACCACATGGAACAACAAGATTTTACGTGGTTCACCCTCTCCCTAGGGCTACATCCAAAGAATTGTGTTTATTGATTAAATATATGAAAATATACAGTTCTATCTACGGACTCAGCTGCAGATCCTTCTCTCTCTTCCTCTTTATTTCCTATCCCTGTGCACCCAGCTGTAGAGTCGATCTTCGCACCCAACTGAAGACCTAAAATACAAGAATTCCCTAAAACATAACACTCTTACATCTCAACACCACTATTTCCTCCATTTTCTCAACTCGTTTAGACCTCTATTTATACATCCCATGACTTCCTTCTTCTTCGCGAGGTGCTCCAAAGCACCCATTAGTGTCTTCTTCTACTTGCTGACTTGTCCACTATCTATGTTCTTTGTTTCTTTGTCTTCCTTGATCTCCTATTTCAATGACTTGCTTTCCTTTACTTCATTCCTTCTTTTATGCTTCTTTAACCACTTTGACCCTACATCGGTTTGTGTGCCTTCCACACGCTTCATACTTTGTCTTTCTTATTCATTCATCTTCTCTTTCTTCCTTAATACATGACCAAGGGCCAACAACTGGGTTGTCACCATACACACTAGTATATGGGAAATAAGAAAACATGTCAATTCATTTGGAACTAAATGATTTATCATATGATGTAAATTTTGAAGAAAACGAAGAAATTTCTCCTATACAAAGAAGGTATAATCAGTTGATGCATATGGAGGAACAAATAAATGAGGCATTGGGGAAAATAAATCAAAGGAAACAATCTATAAAGAGATATTTTGATCAAAGTTCTTCAACCAAATATTTTCAAAAATGATAGGTGGTATTATTATGGAACAAAACCAAGGAGAAATCTTATTTGCACATGAAATTTGAAGCATTGTGGATCAAATCCCATGTGATTGAAAAAGTATTGGGATACAAATATTATTTTCTCATAGACATATTGAAGGGGACAATACAGATGTTTCCAGTCAATGGACAACATCTTAAAAGTTTTTTTCTCTTGATTAATCTTGCTTTCTCCCATACATAGTTTTTATTTTTTTGTACATATTTTGTAAGCCTTTATTTTTCAATCTCTTTTCCCATACTGACTCCATGACTAATGGGAGAGATTCTATATTCTTAGTAACCCACAGGGGGTTGTTATCCTACAGTTGGAGCCAGTTGTTGATCCTAAAATATGCTAAGTCACAATTCTCTCTCTTGTATTTCTGGTTCCTACACTTTGAAAATTTTTCAATTTTATGGCAGGTTCATGAGTCTTGTTGTAACTTTCGTAATCCCCAAATTGCACCATTATTTTCCATCATAATTGAAATGCACCAACACTTAGAGAATTTTTGAAGTATTTCGTAGGTTTGCACATATTGCTTTGCAAGTCTAATTTTCCTTCATCATTAGAATGCACTTCAATCTTCCGTTGTATCTATTTTGGCACGAACACTTAGTTCATTTTGTGTTTCTCACAGTTTGTTGCATTGTCTTGTTAAAGTCCAAAACTCTGCTCTCACCAAAATGCACACCATGCTCCACGACCCTCATAGTGCACTATACTTTTAATCTTACTGATTTTTCACCGCACGTATGAAACACTTCCCTGATTCATTTGATTGTCATGACCACAAGTCCGACCGACCGACTTATGACACTTAGTCATTTTCTAGAAATGTTCTTTACTCTCTTAATAATTTAATACTTATCTTATTTTTTATTTATCTGTGGGTTCCCAGGTCATAACTCTTTGAAATTCTCTTATCCTTACGTCCGACCGATGCATCCCCATACTTAACCATTTCTTGAGTTTTCACTGAGGGTTGACAGACCTGTGGGTTTGACTTGATTCTAATATCTCTTGACATGCACATTCGATCCTCTTCTATAATATGTGTATTATCTTGTCACTTTCCCCAAGGTATATTTAATGATAGTTTTACAAAGGATAATAACTAATTAAAACATTGAAAGGTCGTTATTAATGGCATACTTTTCGAGGAAATTCTCCATTAACTCGAATTTAATTCACATTAATCCTTCCTTTGAAAGAAGAGCTTCGATTTGTATTATCCAAAAAGAGTTTAATTTAAAATTAATGTCTCAAAGTGACTGTACAAGAGTCCACCAACTTAATTGAACATGATAATGAGAAGAAGAGAAAAATTATGTGGGGATAATCTAAACTTGTTTGTATGGGATGAACAAATATTCCAGTGGTCAAGGTCATACTGGTATTATTCATCATTGTCATTGCCAGAAAGGAATGAAAACAAATTCTAGACATCAGGCATCGCCTTAGCAAGTTGCATACCAGAAGTTTTCGATTCTAGAGAGATAGCTTCCTAGTGTGGAGACAAATATGATCAAAATTGGAGGATAATCCAACTCCAAGGAGAATCACATATTTCTCTATCACTATCATTTTTTAAAGGAATGTTAAAACTTCTTGAGCCAACAATTATGTTCAAAGGAGACGAAGCTAGAAGCTTCCTGAAGGAAAGAAACAATGGAATGGAACTTTTGCAGGAATATTTTGAAGATCCTGCAATAATACCTAAAGACCTATATAATATTCTGGTTAGTTTACTAAAAAACCCTTATCAAGAGATATCATGGATTTTCTCCATAGTGGCGGTTCAAGACTCTATAACAACTATTCCTCGGTTGGCTCTTTATATTATACATTTTACCGTTCATGAACAAGCAATATTCCACTGGGTGAAGATCATTTCTGGAGAAATCTCTTCACAATTATCAAATTTCAAGAAAAATAAGAGATTTTATGTCTTCATATTTAATATTTGTTATCACCTATTGTCATGTTTTTAAGGGTTTGAGTGTAGGAAGACAATTTGATTGTAAAATTGATTTAGTAACAATTTTGTACCAAGACTTATGGAAACAAAAGGGTACATACCATTTTTATGAATTTTATAACGCATTTGTCTCTTCTTTTAAGAAACTTATCTTTGGGCCAAAAACATCCATACTATCCTTAGAAGCATCAACTTTTCTAGATAAAAAGGGGAGAATTATTTAAGTATGGAACACTATAGTATTATTAGAATCTGTTTTTCTCGTGAAAGACCTCTTTATCTCCCATACTATGTTCCTGATAAAATGTTTGCTATAGAGGTTTCTAGAGAATACAAATTTTTGGTACATTTCTTTCATGATAAAAGAAAGAAGCAATTCATTTCTTTACCATGGAAAATCGGGGAAATTTAGTTGAGAGGTATTTCAAAAATTGATGAATTTGTAGTACATCTTGACCAATACAATTTAAAGCTCGTAGAAGAAATTAGGGGCTTTGGCCCCGACCACTTTTTCATGGACCATATGATATATGTTGGTTTCAGTATTTCACTTGCTAATACATTTTTATTTGGAGAAGAGGAAGGTGATAGTCAAGAACCACAAGAAATAATTGTTGAAAAGAAACCAGAGGATATCAAGACTGTCATTAGTACTACAGATCAACAAAAACATAGGGGAAGAGTGGTCAATGAAAGAAGTACTCATTCTCCCAATGTTTCACGAGAAGCGGCCCACAAAAGCAAAATTTTCATTCAATGGCACCAGAGAAAAATAATTATTCAACCAATAATTCTAATGATGGAGGCGACCAAAACCCTCCAAAGGGAAAATTGGACTAGTGTAATAAGCTCTAGGTTAAAAGAAAAAGACAAAATAGTCAGAAAGAGGTAGAGGATCTCGCACCTGAAGATGAGGTTGTCCTTGAACACATGGATCTGGATGTTGATATTGAAAATATAGAATTTCCTGACAATGAGTAGAGACTTCAAGAAAGAAAGGAAGTTGCAACTGGAATGGAAACTCAAGAACATGTCTTTTCAAAATAGGGATATTTCATAGCAGAAAATGATTTGTTCGATAAAATTTCTAAAAAAATCATTTTCAAAAGACTCCATTAAAAAATAAAAGGATTCAAGGAAAATCCAATTTAGTGTTAGGTCTTAGTGGTGTACCACCTTCTAGAATTTATCACACCGTCAAGGCTATTGGGGAAGCACTTGAAGTGTCAGTTGATGAGATGGAAAATGAAAACGCCAATTTGAAAAAAAGAATCAAAGAATTGGAAATTACATTTATGTCATCTCCAATATTTGCAAGTCCAATCACCATTATGAAGTCATGGAAGACTTTGGTTGTCACACCAAAGTCTAGTTCAAAACTAAAAGGAACATCAATCCTACTTATAGATGTTAGACATTATATTGGAAAGAATATTCATTATATTGGAAAGAATATTCAGATGAGAATGTCTGTAATTCTTGAGACATGGGATTTAACGAATGATTTTATTACTTTAGCATAGAAGCTCGAAAATTTGAAACATTACCGGAAGTTGATCTGCAAAATGATGAAGGGTTTTATAAAGAGGAAATCACTACTTTTGTGATTAAAGTTTCAAATATGACTGAGCATAAAAGAAAGGGAGAAGACTTATCCTCCCCAGCTCACATTAAACAATTAAAGGCTTGCTGGATTAAAAAAATTAAATGCTTAAAATAAATATTGGCTAATCTTGATACTCTAGGTGTCAAAAGGGGTGAATGTTATTTAAAATTAATTGATTGGACTTAGATGGAACTACGTGAGAGGTTGATGACACAAAAATCATTTTAAATTTAGTGTTTATGACTAAGGAAGAGTTTGAGGCAAAATTGGAATCTTTAAAATATGCATCGACACAAAGGTTCAACGGTTTAACAGAATGCTCAAAATTTGAGGTAGAAAGTTGGTTAATATTATGTGAACAAAAAAAAGTATATAGAAAATACGATACATCAAGTTTCAATTGACTATGAAGATATAGAAGATTCATTGTTTGATATAAGAGTAAGACAATAGGTAAATGCCACTCCTATGAGGAATTATGTTGAAAATTGGTTAAAGCAAGCTTTAATCAAGATAATTGAATAAAATCAAAAAGTGGCAGTTACAACCATCCCAAGAACTGCAACTTGAGAGAATACAAAAGGAACATTGGCAAGAAAATAAAGAGAGAGAGAACCATCACAATCCAAATATGTTTTGTTCTTTCATTTTATGGTTTATGAGAACCCAATCCCAGTCCAATTCTGGATGAATGCATTTATTTTTAAGACTATATTTATTTTTTGAAAAAATCCAAAAGAACTATTTTGGGGATAAATTTTATTGATATCTTTGAACTTTGAATTTTGGGCATAATATATTTTAAGTTTTCCTATCATATTATATCATGTTTTGAATAAAAAAACTATTTTAAAGTTCTCTCGTTTGTGGGCCTTGTCTTTCTTTTCTTAAATGTAATAAAAAAAAATCATGTAATTGTTATTTATTTATATATAATACTCAACTCAAATGTATTTTATTAAAAAATTAAATCATTTATCAAGAAAAATGAATTCCACTCAACATAATAAAATACATCTCAGTTGAGGTGACTGGAGTCAAAAAGGTTATTTCAATTATACATGACACTGAACATTTGCAAGAAAACCAAGACACACAGAAAAGGAAGATCAAGATCAATCAACCACCTTGAAACATCATTTAAGCTAGTTGTGGTTACTATTATGAAAAACCTAGCTTTGATGATGAAAGTGATGATACCATTCTTGAATCCTATCAATAATAATGTGGTTGTGCATTAAATGATTAACTAAGACAACTCTAAAGATTTCATATATGGACCATATTATGGGAGAAAACGCTACACGGAGCGCTCATTTTGCATGCCAGAGGTAGCTGTCGTTTTGCATGGAGAGGTAGGGGTTTTTAGAAATCCGAGTTTTAAATTCTGAAGGCGATTTGCATGCCAAAGGTAGGGGTTCTTTGAATTCGAGGTAGGAACGAAATGAAATTTTGGGTTCTGGTTCTGGGGTAGTTTAGATTAACATATCTGATTAATTTACAACTCAATTTAAACAAAGACCACTGATTTATCAACTTAAAATGCCCTAATTGTAAGGGAATGTATAGAAACGAAATGCAATTCGTTCCAAATTGCATTTCGTTGTTATACAATTACATAAGAGATCTATAAATTAAACAAAGAGCACAGATTTATCAATGCACAACGGTTTGTAACTATCTAGGGTTGAGCAACGATCAAGGGTGCAACAATTATCCAACGATAGCATGTGATCCTTAGTTCAACGAGTTAGCAGCGATCCAAAGATTGAAATATCTAGGCTTCAGTGATACACGCATCCAGGGTTGTGTTGTAGCAGATTTGAATTCTTGGGCGTGATGGATTTCTTCATTGTTGGCTTCTTCATTGGGTAGCTGGCATCCAGGACAAGCACAAAAAGGGAAGAAGGCTAAACAATGATGTGTTGTTCCTGTCTTGCAACAAATCAGGGTAGCTTCGTTGATTTCCTCCTTCACTCTGTGCCGCCACCTGGGAGGAGGAGGCTCGCTGAGGTTGTTGTCAGAATGATTTCTCTGTACCTAGGTGTTAGGAGTTGTAATTGTGTTAACACATTAGTTATTTTGTTTACAGTTACTTCTGTTAGTTCCGTTCATAAACGGTAAAACTGTCAACTTCATAGTATTTATATAACTAATATGAAATCAATTAAGTGCGTTCATTCCCAACATTATTTCTGGTATTCTTCTTTGTGGAAGAGAGATGCGAAAGCGAGATGCAGACAACAACAGGAATCATAATAGAGACGCAGACAACAATAGGAATCGCAACAAGAATCGAAAGAGAGATGCAGATAGAAATAGGAATCGCCTTCTCCCAACCTATCCCTTTGATACCATGTAAACAGAAATAAAGAAATACATGGGATTTAGTTGATCTACCTGCAGATAAAAATGTCATAAGTGTCAAATGGGTTTATAAAACTAAATTGAATGAAAAAGGTGAGATTGAGAAACACAAAGCAAGGTTAGTTGCTAGAGGTTTTTCACAACAACCTGGCATTGATTATGGTGAAACTTTCGCACCTGTAGCAAGATTAGATATTGTTCGATTTGTTTTGGCCATTGCAGCACAAAATAAGTGGCCTATTTATCAAATGGATGTCAAGTCCGCCTTCTTGAATGGAGTGTTAAATGAAGAAGTGTATGTCCATCAACCACCTGGATTTGAAGTTAAAACACAAGAGCATCGAGTGTACAAATTAAAGAAAGCCTTGTACAGTTTGAAGAAAGCTCCGTGAACTTGGTATAGTAGAATTGATCATTATTTACTCAAAGATGGTTTCAGTAGGAGCGAAAATGAGCCTACTTTGTATATCAAGGTAAATCAGCAGGATAATATTGTCATCCTATGTCTTTATGTTGATGACATGATCTACACAGGAAACATGATGTTAGATGCATTTAGATCAACCATGAAAAATGAGTTTGAAATGACAGATCTTGGATTAATGAAGTATTTCTTAGGGATTGAATTAGACCAATTTGACCATGGTATATTTATTAGTCAACATAAATATGCTGCTAAAGTTTTGAAAAAATTTAATATGGAAAAGTGTAAGCCTACTGACACTCCTATTGCTCTTCGCACTAAATTAAGCAAGGAATATTTGGGATCAGTAATAAGTTCCACATTGTATAAACAACTTGTTGGTAGTATTATGTATCTTACTACTACAAGACCTGCCATAACATATGCAACAAGTTACATTTCCAGGTTTATGGAATATCCTAAGGATTCTCATTGGAAAGTTGGGAAGAGGATATTAAGATACATTGCAGGTACAACCACTTATGGTTTGTGGTACACATCTTCAGCAGACCGTATGCTTACAAGTTATACCGACAATGATTATGTAGGAAGTATTGACGACAGAAAAAACACTTCGGGCTATATTTTTCTTTTTGGAAAGAATTTGATTTCATAGGCATCTAAGAAGCATCCCATAGTTTCTATCAATGTGTTTGCTTTTCTGAAAAATGGAAATATGTAAAGAGAAGTTTGTGTAAGAAAAGAAAACACATTGATACTCGATTTCACTTCATTCGTGAACTCGTAAAAAATGGTGACATTTTCCTCAAATTTTATGGTTCTAAAGATTAGCTAGCTGATATCTTCACTAAACCTTTGGGAAGAGATGTTTTTCAATTTCAACGTCAAAGTTTAGGCATTATTAATAATCTAATCCTCCATATTAAGAGGGAATGTTAGGAGTTGTAATTGTGTTAACATATTAGTTAGTTTGTTTACAGTTACTTTTGTTAGTTCCGTTCAGAAATGGTAAAACTGTCAACTTCATAGTATTTATATAACTAATATGAAATCAATTCAGTGCGTTCATTCCCAACATTATTTCTGGTATTCTTCTTTATTTCTATTTACACTAGGGACTTCAATTTGACATTGTTGAATTGTCTGTTGGCAAAGTCGGGCCTCAATCTCGTTAGTTGCCTCAATCTTGTTAGTTGTTGTAATGAGTTCAACGTTTTCTACACGGCCAATGGGTACAGGCGATCCAAGTTTTACCTTCAGTTCTACATTGTGGGGTAAGTAACCAACCATATTTTGCGAATTTGGTAGAACAAAAAAATTCTCAGAAGTAAAGAGAAGTTTGTGTAAGAGTTAAAATTTGGATAGAATATATATGTATGTTATTTTTAATTGTTTAAATATGATAAATAAAATAAATAATATATATATTTTTAATTTTAAATGAGATGTGTAACATAATAATAATAATAATCTATTTTTAAGGTTATAGCCAAGTACATAATAATAAAAAAGTTCAATTATCAAGTTGTTTTCTACCCATAGCATTATAATAGAGACTTCTAAGATTGAACTTGATTTCCATGTATTCCTTCTAGTTGTTATCCTAATAAACTGACCTAAGAGATAAACATATTTGAAAAACATTCATAATTTAAGTATGTACATTCTCATGTGCTTCTCCTTCCTCGACCATCTAAGGAGGGTTAAATTCTTCAATATCCATTGGGTCTCAAAATTTGCTAACTGTGTCATCTTCTATTGCTCCCAGTTTCCCCTCACCCTGATTGTTTGATACSAACGATATGGATATCAAGTGCAAATTCGACACCAGAGATCTCAAATGCCCACATTTCGCTTCCAAGGAGTCAACCTGAAGCCTTTGATGATGAATGAGATCCATCACTGTAATGTCCCCAAGGCCGAGCCCTTTGTAAATCTGAAGTATGAAATGAACTGTAAATATGTTTTATAGGCTGGTGAGCCAAGTTCTTATAAGCTGGAGGCTTATGTGGTTGTTAGGCCAGGAAGCCTAAGTGTTTGAAGGCCAGGAGCCTGTTGTTGTACTTGTATGTATGTAGAACAATTAATAAAATATAAACACCGCCAGGTGCAGACCGACCATGATGAATGAGTGAAGGGGGACTGAGCATCCACAGAGTGGGCAAGGAATTAGGGGCTGGAAGGTGGGAAAGGGGCTAAGTGTTGAGCCTAGGGGGATTAAGCCTGGGAATAATATTTTAATATTATTCCAAAAGATATGTGCATCATATGTTTTTATCCTAAGTCCTTTTGGAAGGACACATGATTTCCCAAGTGGTGGGAGGAACGCGTGCTAGTGGAACGCATGCAGTTCCATGGGTGACAAGTGTCAACCCTGGTGCATGCGAATAAAACAACCAGGATGAGCCGTGAGAAGGTTCCATTCCCATTCCACTGGATTGTCTGAACGTGTACGGAGCTCTGAGCAGTATGACCAACCCAACTCCTGTAGAGAACCTTCGTGCGACCCTGTGACTCGAATGTCTGTGTCTGATTTTGAGATAACCTGTGCGTGTAACCCCAGCCTACGAGAAGCCTGTGTTGATTTCGGGGAAGAGTCTTTGCTTGTTCGGGAAGCTGAGCGAGCCTATGTGAGCATTCCCTATTCCGAAGCCATGACTGTGAAGCCATCCTGTGATTGCCGAACCAGTTTTTGGAAAGCCTGTGTCTGTTTTCCCGTGGGATGGTTGAGACTACGTAGTATTGAACTGCTTGAGGCTTGTTGGCCTGTGAGCGACTCCCTCCAGGTGAGAAAGTGCACAGGGGAAGGAGAGAACTCCTGGAAGGAACCCTATAGCTGCCATAGAGCCCGGAGACTTCCGGTCCGGTCTGTTCCTGTAACCCAAGGTAAGGGAGATTGGCAGCCGAAGGACTGTCTAGGTGACAGAGAAGGTGCATTCTCCTGGGGTGGAACAGGCATGTGGGGAATGAGGGTCTTTGGGCAGTGAGCGTGGGAGATTCCCGGGAGAGCATTCCGTCCTTGTGGTTGTGTGTGACTGTTTTCCCTGTAACCTCAGCCTGAGCCTAGATTCCTTGCCTTGGGGTGGAGCTTAGTCCCAGCTCGAAGGTGACCCACTGTTGAGTTGATGAGCAGTGCGGTCTAAGGCTGGGAGGTTCGTGGAAGGCTTGCATTCGGTTGGTGGATTCCACCATTGTTACAAGATAAGTGTCTAACTATGTTTTATCACATTTTATCATGTCTCTACTGTATATGTTATCATGTTTTTCGCTGTGTATACGAATTAATATGGAATGTTATGGATTGTTTAATTATAGCAGTAATGATATGTTTTACTCTGAGTTAAATGCGTTTAATTGTTTAAATGCATGGGATTTATAATATCTGTATGAGCTTTGTACAAATGGTGTGTACAAATGGGTATCAGAGCGCGAGTAAGCCTAGAGTTCCGATGGGTGCGCTACAAATTGGTATCAGAGCGAAGGTTTCGACACTGAGCCTAGATGGGCCAGTGGAGCGGTCTTTAGACCCAGAATGCGAAGGGAAATTGGGTCTGGAGGACAAATTTCGGACCTTGGTTTGTTCCGAAGTGTCAAGTAGTTGCTTGACCGTGCTTACGAGCTCAGGAAGTATAGCGGTGAGTGAAACTGCAGCTGGTGTGGTCTATGGCCATAGGGAGACAGGTCTCTACACCATTGGTGTTAGAACCTTAGGATCTGTTCGGGAGGGAAGGTGAGCCCTCATGACCGTCGGATCTGGAAAACTGTGCGTAGGGATTAAAATTCCTTTTGAAATACACATGAATGTGGAAATCGCGATACGCGAAATTCTGAATTGGTTAGGAACCGTCTGAGCCGTCAGATCTCGACCGGAAAGCCCGACATTCGTTGGATCTGTCGGGAGATGTCCGAAGGTTAAACCTCAGAGACTAGGGGAAAAAGCTCTGAAATAGATCTAGACCGTTCGAAAGACGGAGGACACGTGTCGTGAGATTTCCCATTTCGGGAAATCGGGAATCACAATATCGGGAGTCACGAAGGAGGTTAAGAATTTTCATGGTAAAAGTCCAGGAACGATCTGAGCCGTCCATCAGTTGGGACAGGTGGGCGAGATCGGGAGCCCATCGGTATATCGAGGTTCGACGTTTCGCGAATTCTGAAGACAAGGCACCCGGAACATTTGAAATCGCAAAATAGCAAGAAGCGGCGAGGACCGTCCATTCTTGTGGACGCGTGGCCGAGATCAAGGCTTTCGGAAAGTTCTGGAAGGAGAGTCATCCATCAGGAAATCAGGGTTCGGGGAATCGCGAATCCTGAGGACATCTGTGTTTCGGCATTGGAAAGTCCGAAACCCAGATAGGAGGTATGACTGTGGTCATATAAGGGGAGGTCGTGTGAACCACGAGTCTAGCCCGGAGGGCTAACGGGAGTTAGAGCGCATCAGCGTTTGGAAGCCCAAAACCCTGAAAGGATCGGGACCTTCCATGGTGGAAACCCCGGAGCAGTCGTGGACCGTCCGATTTGAGATGGCCACGTGTTGAGAGATTACTGTTTCAGAAAATCGGGGATTCGGGAGTTCCATTGACAAAGAATTCAGACTCTCGTCATGATAAATCCCGAACATACTGTCGAGACGTTAGCATGTGGCTAAGTCCCGATGAACGAACGAGATTCCTTCGGGGAATCTCCGGGTCTTTAACGACCGTCCGATGTGAGAAAGATCTGACCATTGGATTTTTCTAGGAATGGATGTGAACACATGGAGATGTACCGCGTGTTAGAGGGTCGAAAAGAGAAGCGAGAGTGGTGGGACCCTAATGATGTCACCAAATGTGACAAGGATCCTCCGAAACGTGCCACACATCACTTTGGTAAAGGGCGACATTTGTGCTGTAGACCTGAAGAATAAGGTAAAACAGAATTTCAGAAGTTGGGGGTTGGAAAGGACAGTTAAACGGGAGTTCTCCAGTACCGAGACTCCGAAACCCTGAAACCCGAAGTCCCGAGGTAAAAAAACCCGAAGGCCTAAAAGTCCCGAAGAGCCAAAAAATGAGATTTTCAAAAACCCAAAATTGCAGAGCCGAACGAGAGCTCAAAAAACCCATTGGAATCAAAATGTCTTTTGTTCTTGTTGGTATTAGTTATAAATGCTGAAGATTGTTCCTGAAGGTTTAATGGCCTGATAAACTACTATTTTATTTGTATAGAGTGCGTGTGCAGAGTTCAACGAAGGCCAGGACTCCAGTTAACCAACGCCGAATATGGAGTGGGGAAAGGTGCAGATTACCCCCGAAATAGAAGACAAACAGGAAGGAAAGGATGT